>CM055894.1:94480366-94941921 GCA_029582155.1 Panopea generosa
GAAATTGAAAATTGCTTATTTGGCATGAATCATGTTGCCTTAAGCTTAAACGTTAATATTCAGATAGTTCTATGACGTATTACTTTGCATGCCAATTAGTAAACAATTTACATATTAAGTTGAATCCTTAGATTCCAACGTTACCCTTATATCACGGAGTTGTCTGGATACGTTGTCAACAAAAAATTAAATGCGTTGTCGCAAAGTTGAATTTCCAGTGTTTCAAGTTTAAAATCCAGTACTGCACGTGCTCACTCTATATAATGCAGTTGCAACCCATGGACACACCATGTTGTGCCTAGTATAATTCATGGAGTTGTTTGGAGTTGTGTTGTCGCAGCGCACACCAAATAGACAGACACACGCGTGGGTATGTAAACACTAAACAGTGCAAGGCATACACTGATTGTCTTCAATCTGCGAACTTTACATATTCAAAATTAGTCAAGAAGTACTGATCTGATATAACAATTTGTTGGCAATTTCGGAGCAGTGTTTCCTGGTGAATCTTCCTATCAGACGAAGAGCCTTAACAGTTATTAAAGTAATACTATTAACTGTCACGCACTGATTTTAATTAATACTTGCTTGTTTTTTTTGTTTGCGCTCCCGGTACCAGTAAGTTTCTTGTTTCCAAGAAGCATAGATAAAAACATCCTCTCTCCAAAAGAGCAAACTCATAAACAACACCAACAATAACAAAAAGCAGACATAAATACACGAATTTTATTATGGATATATGTATGTTACTAAAGCTTTAAACTACAGTGTCGACATTATCATCGATTTATTGTTTTGAAATGTGAAGATGTTTTATTTTATACATGAATAAAACAGCGTTTAAACTAAACTTGCACAGACGTCTCGATCACACCTATTACCATCATCTATCAAAGCAGCACTTCCCTTAACAAGTTTGGTTAATTATGGAAGTTGTGCCAACATTTCCCCATGTCACGTAACAACATCTCTAACTCTTGATTTAACTACATACTGGTTAATATTTCAAATGGAATAGACGGTGATACAGAGCGTGAACTTTTAATTTTCAATGTTCGCCAAATGTGTTGACTAATCATTCCGCGTGTTTACAGGAGTGGCGTGTTTTGTCTGGTGCTGTGTGTTTGTATTCTTCGCCCGTGACAGCCCTGCGCAGATGGCCGGTATCTCGGCCGTAGAGAAGAAGTACATCGAGCAGTCTCTAGGAGTGTATGGGCAAAGCTTGGAAGAGCGACTTAAGAAAAGGGTAAGTCACTGGAGAAAAGGACATTGACAAGTACCATGTTTAAAATGGTTATTAAACTGTTATACAGTGATGCACTCATTCTATTATAGAGGACTTTATAGATATACTTTATAAACACTGCACTAAGTACAAAGTACTTTAAATAAGCCTTTTATTGGGTTTGGTTGGATATGATGTCAAGGTTATCAGTAACAGAAGCAGTGTTCCTGCTTCGAACAAGCACATCTTGTCCACTATGTATGCAGCTAAAAGGTATGTAATTTATGTCTGCCTCTATCGAACAACGACGGAATTGGTGGCTTTGCGTGCATGTCACTTCTTTGGCTCAACAACAAAAAATTATGTCCACCGGGAGATATAACATTCAAAAGACACCGCCCAACATCATACACACAGTCAACCGCGCAAACAACCAATTAAACATACATACGAATGTGTGATACATCGGTTTAAATAGGTTTCGACATGTTTTAAATACAGTCTCTTATAATTATTTATAGAACGGCATGGTTGTTTGTTAAATGTTATGTTTTATATTATGTTTATCTATATACCGTGTTTTAACCAAGATGAGACATCAATAAAAAAATGAAATCATCTACAAAAGAAGTGACATCAAAGACCTCCAAAGCGTTCCTGACGTAGTGACGTATGATGTCTAGATAAAATTGCGATAGAAAGCCGACATGTTCACAAACTCTGTGTTCCAATGAAAAACGTTTATACAAAATGTGAACTGAAGGCAACCTGACAAGATAAAACATTATATCGTGCAGCATTTTATTATTTCGGGCTGTACTATTATGTCCGGTAGCTTTGAATATATTAAGCTATAAATATATTTTTTTTAAAAATTCATTTTTTAACTTTTACTTTGTATTTTATATTTTTATATTTAACTACACTGTCAGGAAATAAATTATTACGAGCCCTATCTACAAGATAGCAAGTCGTATTCCAATGCACAGACGGAGACAGTGTGTGGTTAACCACAATTATTTAACTTGTGTTTAGAAACAAGACAAACCATGGAAAAAGATATTCACATCCGGGCCAGTGTGGGCCATCCTGCTTGCCAACGGCTGTGGTAACTACGGTGCCTACATGCTTCTGACACAAATGCCCACTTACATGAAGGAAGTGCTCAAGTTCGACATCAAATCTGTAAGTATCTTCCACACGTGCAGTCCTCACACTTATATATTGTGTGCACTTGTAATTACAAATTGAGCTATACTTTATAATGAATCACCATCACATAAACAACTTACTTACTGTCAATTAGAAGAGGATTTTTTCCCCTCATCATTAACAAAAAATAAGGGTATTGCAAACAAGTTTTTTTATAGACATAATGTATATTCTTTCTATATAAACGATTTGACAAATGAATCACACGGCTACTGTGAATGAATAAGATACTTTTGAACTTTAATATTTGCTACAATAATACAATGGAAACATACGTTTGTGTGACTGGGGTATATGTAATTGCAGAATGGGGCATACTCCATGATTCCGTATCTGGTATTCTGGATGTTCATCGTTCTGGGAGGCCAAATCGCTGATGTTTTAATCACTAAGAAAATTCTCAGCATCGAGTGGACCAGAAAACTCTGCTGTGCTCTTGGTAAGTGTCGGAAGCACTTTCATTTGTATGTAAATGCAGAGTTACTCCACCCTTTAAGAAGTGTCTCTCTTTATTAACATGTTCAATCTTATTTTAGGTTGTTTACAATATATGTCAGCTGTATATATTATTGTAAGCCATGGTTATTCAAATTGTAATACTGTAGTTATGAAAGGGATGTAACTAATACTGATAATACTTGCGATCAAATCAATTTGCGTAATTATGCCAATAAAATATGTTTAAACTGAAATCTCCAAAAAATATGACATTGCAATCTTAAACATTTAAAACAAAAGTAAATATCTGTGACTATGCTGGCAGTCAAATATAAATAAAATCGGATTCCTGTGTTTGCCTTCTTGTCATAAATAAAATAGTCATGTATTTTCTTTCATCTGTAATGACGTTTAGTATATGCCAACAATGTTGCCAATGCCAAACAGGTTGATCAATAAGTCATATGTTTGCATATTTATTAACACCAATAAAATGTTAATATTTTTTTCTACAATAACGCCGACATCCTATTTACTAGTGAATACAATGTTTTCATTCTCCGACCGTTTGATGTTTTCAGGCACGGTTATACCAGGGATATTTTTGGTGCTTACCGGCTATATGAACTGTGAACACCAGGTTGAAGCAGTTATACTTCTCTCCTTATCCATGGGATTCTGTGGGTTCCAGTTTAGCTCATTCTTTATCAATCACGGCGATATAGCCCCGCGGTACGCTGGTACCGTCTTCGGGTTCACCAATACGGGAGCCAGCGTGCCGGGAATCATTGCACCGTATATTGTAGGAGCCCTAACACCTAACGTGAGTCTGGCTTTATTTCTTTTTTATGATTGTTTCTTAATTTCTTAATTATACGAAATGCAATCTTTGTTTAAAAAAATATATTATATGCTTTGCCAGGCAGGTTAAAATTTAGGTAACTGATAGCACTATAAGTTATATCTGCTAAAATATTTCCTTACAAACACAGAGCACAATGATGAAAGCAAGGCGTGGATGGACAGTTTTTTTATTATTTGGATATTCGATCTGTTGTCCATAACGCGAGATGCAAAATAAAAATAATCTTATAAAGCTCCTTTTAGACGTGCAGTATGTCCAACTACCATGAAAGGAATCTTGGTTTTGTTAGGAGTAATGTAATAGGCAACTTCAGTAACTTTGATAACGTCCGATAATACTTTTAAGTGGTTTCTATAGTTAATAGCAACATTGAATGAGCTCCATGATTCCGAGGAGTCGGACACATTTAATCAAGCTACAAGGTTTATTGTACACATGATTCCGAGGAGTCGGACACATTTAATCAAGCTACAAGGTTTATTGTACACATGATTCCGAGGAGTCGGACACATTTAATCAAGCTACAAGGTTTATTGTACACATGATTCCGAGGAGTCGGACACATTTAATCAATCTACAAGGTTTATTGTACACATGATTCCGAGGAGTCGGACACATTTAATCAAGCTACAAGGCTTATTGTACACATGATTCCGAGGAGTCGGACACATTTAATCAATCTACAAGGTTTATTGTACACATGATTCCGAGGAGTCGGACACATTTAATCAAACTACAAAACTTATTGTACACATGATTCCGAGGAGCCGGACACATTTAATCAATCTACAAGGTTTATTGTACACATGATTCCGAGAAGTCGGACACATTTAATCAAACTACAAGGCAAATTGTACACATGATTCCGAGGAGTCGGACACATTTAATCAAACTACAAGGCAAATTGTACACATGATTCCGAGGAGCCGGACACATTTAATCAATCTACAAGACTTATTGTACACATGATTCCGAGGAGCCGGATACATTTAATCAATCTACAAGGTTTATTGTACACATGATTCCGAGGAGCCGGACACATTTAATCAAACTACAAGGCTTATTGTACACATGATTCCGAGGAGCCGGACACATTTAATCAAACTACAAGGCTTACTGTACACATGATTCCGAGGAGTCGGACACATTTAATCAAACTACAAGGCAAATTGTACACATGATTCCGAGGAGCCGGACACATTTAATCAATCTACAAGACTTATTGTACACATGATTCCGAGGAGCCGGACACATTTAATCAATCTACAAGGTTTATTGTACACATGATTCCGAGGAGCCGGACACATTTAATCAAACTACAAGGCTTATTGTACACATGATTCCGAGGAGTCGGACACATTTAATCAAACTACAAGGCAAATTGTACACATGATTCCGAGGAGCCGGACACATTTAATCAATCTAGAAGGCAAATTGTACACATGATTCCGAGGAGCCGGACACATTTAATCAATCTAGAAGACTTATTGTACACATGATTCCGAGGAGCCGGACACATTTAATCAATCTACAAGGTTTATTGTACACATGATTCCGAGGAGCCGGACACATTTAATCAAACTACAAGGCTTATAGTACACATGATTCCGAGGAGCCGGACACATTTAATCAAACTACAAGGCTTACTGTACACATGATTCCGAGGAGCTGGACACATTTATTCAAACTACAAGGCTTACTGTACACATGATTCTGAGGAGCCGGACACATTTAATCAAGCTTCAAGGCTTACTGTACACATGATTCTGAGACACCGGACACATTTAATCAAACTACAAGGCTTACTGTACACATGATTCCGAGGAGCCGGACACATTTAATCAAACTACAAGGCTTACTGTACACATGATTCTGAGGAGCCGGACACATTTAATCAAGCTTCAAGGCTTATTTTACACATGATTCTGAGACAACGGACACATTTAATCAAGCTACAAGGCTTACTGTACACATGATTCTGAGACACCGGACACATTTAATCAAACTACAAGGCAAATTGTACACATGATTCCGAGGAGTCGGACACATTTAATCAAACTACAAGGCAAATTGTACACATGATTCCGAGGAGCCGGACACATTTAATCAATCTACAAGACTTATTGTACACATGATTCCCAGGAGCCGGACACATTTAATCAAACTACAAGGCTTACTGTACACATGATTCTGAGGAGCCGGACACATTTAATCAAGCTTCAAGGCTTATTTTACACATGATTCTGAGACACCGGACACATTTAATCAAGCTACAAGGCTAACTGTACACATGATTCTGAGACACCGGACACATTTAATCAATCTACAAGGTTTATTGTACACATGATTCCGAGGAGCCGGACACATTTAATCAAACTACAAGGCTTATTATACACATGATTCCGAGGAGCCAGACACATTTAATCAAACTACAAGGCTTACTGTACATACTTTTTTACTGACTGAGTTTCCTTCAAATATTAGATCTGTGTCTATATTATACGTTTCTTTAAAAAATTAATGCCATACTTGCAATTATCTTTATTTTAATATTTCTAGAAATCTCAAGACGAATGGCTACTGGTGTTTTACATTGCTGGTGGTGTGTACATCGCAGGTGCTGTAATTTATGCCGTATTGGCAAAAGGTATGTTGAAGTATGATAAAGGACAGCAGTTTTTGTTTAATTTCTCATCATTTGAACATGTCTTCTGTTATTTTATATTCAAATACAAACATGATTACGATTCAGCATTTGTGTTTAATTTACTGCCATGTACCATTTCATTAACAAGAATACTATATAATTATGTTCATAATCGATAGATCCATGTTAACATACATGTTTACAATACAGATATATGTCAACATTGAGGGTATATATAATCAATATCACAACACTTTTAAAGAATAATAGCATGTAAAATAAACACATACAGGCATACATGAGGCATATTGATAAATTTGTTTTAACAATAATATAACAAGAAGCAGTTACAGCATACCGCAGCTAAACACTTGACTATAAAACAACGCATGTTCGAATGATTTTAATGAAAATGGTGTCTTAGAATAAAATAACTTAACTTAGTGACGTGTTATCAATAAACACCATTTGAACACTTGTCTAGGTGAGGTACAAGACTGGGCTAAAGAGGAAGTAGACACTGTGGCAGTTTCAGATGAAGATTACCCACTCAAAGGTATCACAGAAGATGAAGAACACGAGCTAGAAGACATGAATGGCGAAAAGAAGAAAATGGTGGAAGACGGCAATAACGGGGTGGTTTTTAATTAGAAATAGTCAGATAAAGAAATCAATTAACAGTAACTGCTAGCAAGGCCATATTTATTCATGTTTTGATGTAAATGATTCTATAGAGTTGATATAAGATCGATGCTCCCAAGCCGAGGTGTTTGCAATGCTTATGTGCGAAGAAATAGTAAACCAGACACTTTATCAAACTAAACACATGGATATGAACTTTGTCTCCATGTGCTTTGTGGTGACTGTACTAAATTGTGAGTTCATATGGACATTGTGTTATATATCTAAAGAAGCGGCATTAAACAGCATAATTAAAAAACAGATCCAAACGAAAACTTGCTCTAGCCGAAATAGATCTGTAAAACGTAAACTTTTAATTTCATTCATCTACTGATAATACAATATTATATACTGCATTTCTGTGCAGTGATGTTATACCCAACTTTATGGTTATTAAACTAACATAAAGTGATGCATTCAATCTAGCGTAGAGTACGGATTATGGACTTTGTTAAGACTGTACTAAGTGCAATGTAGTTAAAATAACCCTTAAATTGGGTTTGGATGAATATAATGTTTAGTTTAAGTTTATTTTCTTTTGCATGACAATTCGTCATGTAATAAAAGCAATGCCTTTGCTGTGATGTGAAGAGCACATCTAGTCCACTATGTGTGCAGTTAATGAATATGTAGTGATAGTTGAGTTATTTTGATGACAAACGTTAAGTGTTTTTTTATTATTCTGCTTTATCCATTAAGAAGGCATGTCACTTGTTGTATATGTCTAAAGTTGTACAAATTGAGAAATGGTAACCATATACGAGTCTTATAGAATTGTTTATTTTTTATTTTATTTTATATTTTAAAATATATCAGAAACTGTTTTGAAGCTTGGGTGTATATAAGACTGATTTGTCATTCCTACTTGATAGGTTAGAAGATCAACAATATTAATGACAATAAAAACGCGAACAGCATTTATTTACAGTGCAGGTTGTCTGAGTATTTACAGAAGTTACACAAAGTTCTTCGCAAAACAGTTTATAATCCCGGTGACAGAACGATGTGCAGTTCTTCGAAGAACGGTTTATATTCCCGGTGACATAATGATGTACAGTTCTTCCCAGAACAGTTGGTATTCCCAGTGACAGAACGATGTGTAGTTCTTTGCAGAACAGTACCTATTCCCGGTAACAGAACAATGTGCAGTTCATGGCAGAAAAGTTTATATTCCCGGTGACAGAACGATGTACAGTTCTTCGCAGAACAGTTGATTTTCCGGTGAAAGAATGATGTGCAGTTCTTAGCAGAACAGTTTATATTCTTAGTGACAGTGCGATGTGCAGTTCTTTGCAGAACAGTTTACATTTCCGGTGACAGAACAATGTGCAGTTCAGAACAGTTTGTAAACCTGGTGACAGTACTACATGCAGTTCAGAACAGTTTCTATTCCCGGTGACAATACGAAATGCAGTTCTTCGCAGAACATTTTTTTTTTCCAGTGACAGAACAATGTGTAGTTATTCGCAGAACAGTTTATATTCCTGGTGACAGAATGATGTGCAGTTCTTTGCAGAACAGTTTATATTCCCGGTGACAGAATAATGTGCAGTTCTTTGCAGAATAGTTTATATTCCCGCTGACAGAATGATGTGCAGTTCTTTGCAGAACAGTTTATATTCCCGGTGACAGAACGATGTGCAGTATTTTGCAGAACAGTTTATATTCCCAGTGACAGAACAATATGCAGTTCTTTGCAGAACAGTTTATATTCCCGGTGACAGAACGATGTGCAGTTCTTTGCAGAACAGTTTACATTTCCATTGACAGAACGATGTGCAATTCAGAACAGTTTGTAATCCTGGTGACAGTACAACATGCAGTTCAGAACAGTAACTATTCCCGATGACAATACGAAATGCAGGTCTTTGCAGAACAGTTGGTATTAACGGTGGTAGAACGGATGTTTTTTATTACTTGGTTTTGGAACGGAATATTTAATTCATTGCAGAACGGATGGTTTATTTTATCCGGTGTTAGATTTTAGAATGGAATAGGAAATTCCTTTCAGAATGGATGGTGTATTTTACCCAATGTTATATGTTAAAACGGAATATGTAATTTCTTGCAGAATATTTTTACCTGATGTTAGAATGGGATATGTAATTCCTTACAAAATGTATGCTTTATTTTATTTTACCCAGTGTTAGAATTACTAGCGGTAGTGGTAGTAGTTGTAGTAATAGTAGTATTTTAACAAAATGGAAATAAGAATAAAACAAAACATTTGAGATGCGTCAGTTCCTTAATGATGATGTAAAGATAATTATGTGCTATATGAATATATAGATTAAAGCATTATGTAATGTCTGGTTTAATGTCTGAAATAATGACTTGTAACTTGTTCTAAACTTTATTATTTTGGTATAATTGCCATTACCCCTATTTAAGGTATTTAACCCTTTACTCAATAAATACGCGTTTTCCCGCACCATTCACAGAAGGCCTTTAAAAAAACAGTGCAGGAAGAGTTCAGATTGCTCATAACGAGCAATCTGAACACTTCATGCACTGTTTTACACTCTGTCAGTTAATATAAACATAATTCACCCATTGCCAATATATGGTGAATTAATGCTTTCAATTTGGAAGAGTCCAAGAAAATGCTTATGGAGCAAAGATTTAAACTCTATTTCTGGTTGCGTCACTGAGTTTTGCGGACTAATACATGTATGTGGATATTGCTTTTTGGGTCACATGGTTTGTTTGTTATTTTTTTTATATTTTATTTGTCAGTTAAGTTTGTGTTTGAATATGAACTATTATTGTTTGTTGTTTACACACATGTATATGTTCTTTTATTGGTGTACATATGAGTGCTACTGGGAACTTTCATATTCCTTTTATCATAGGAAATGAGAGTTTTGTTTGCCTTTTGTGTGTTTTCATAAAAGAAACATTTTTGGTGCAATATTTTAGTGCCATGTTTAGAAAATAAGTATTTCTTAGTATATATGTGAACACTTCAAATATTTTACAATTTTACAAAATGATCATATGATGTTTTTGTACATATTCTTTGAATAAGCAAGTACTGGTCTATCATGTTTCATTCATTTTTGACAAGACAACTACTAAAATGCAGCAGGGTGGGAGTACATTTTTAGATCTGCCTATTAGTCATTTGAAAGCAGTAAGTCCTGCCTATTGATCATCTTTCATTGCACTGATATTACGGCTCTCCCATAAGTCACCGATGTAAAAAATTGTCGAAAAATGCAATAAGCGTGTCATACTCCGAGTGCTGCTCAAAACCATGGTGACGAATATCATCATAAGATGTATGTTAAATGTTCCGTATTTTACAATATTCCTTGCTAATTTATTTGCTTTTTTGGTATTATCTACAAACATATTTTATAAGTATGATCATCTATGATTGATTATATTGTTAAATAAAGAAATATATATGTAGATATAGATACATGTGCTAGCTTGAATGAAAAAAAACACAACATCACTACCCTTCACGCGTTAGTCCGATACTAGTTTTCAGTAAAAGAGTATACATATAAACCAATATCTCATGAGTAAGAATGTTGTGTCTGCCATGATTTCCTTTGAATGTCCTCTGTTTGATTTTAAGGATTTTTAAACTAAAATGTTATTTCTTGTCATAGTCAGAATAATGCCTGTATTGGTGCCATTTTCGAAACAAAAGATTTATATGATTCTGTTTTTACGTACTTAACATATTAGGGTAGATAGAAATTGATATTATCTTTAATTTGTGTTCTGTATGAAATTAAAACTGGGTCATCGGCTTGTTTTTTTTCAAATGTGATAAAAAAATCAAGGAGGCAACAATTACTTACGATGAGAAGGGTAACCTGAAACAGAAGGCATATACTCTGTTCTGGCCTTAATTGCTATAATTGCTTCTTTGTAATTGTATCAAGCATTCTTTATTATATCTTATTGTTCAGGCAACTCAAAAATGTTTTCTCACAAGTTCATGTTTATATTAACAATAAACAGACTAATACGTATCTGATAGGCCAGACACCATTAATACTTTTTTTTCATTAACATTTTTTCCATAATCACATTCAAACTCAGATCTAATTATGTTTATTTGTTAACAGCCTATACGCCATTTAACATTGCAATCCTATATTCATATAAATATATAAAGAGTTAGGATTGGAGAGGTGGGAGTCCTGCTATTTTTAGTTCTTCGGAATGGAGAAAAGTAAAATTTCCTTCTTTTTTTTAATTCAATAAAGTGGATGAAATTACCGAATGTAATGTTTCATCTCATTTTTAATGATAAAACACAAATATAGTTTTACCTTTCATACCTTTTTTAGCCAATCAGTAGGCCCGTATTAATGGCAGAAATGCACACATATATATTTGTTTTCTATTAGTTAATATCCTATTATTAAAAAATCACCTAAAGTTCTTAAGTTCTGTTAGTGATGTTTAAGTTGTGCCACTTGTGTAATGTAGACATTACTCAGGATTGTTATACTTAGAAATTGTTTTGCTATATACTGAAGAGCAAAATATTAAAACAGCTGCTATGTGAAACTGCTTTACTTTCATTTCAGTGTTTTATCAATACATCGTCATATTCATGTACATGTATAAGGAACAATAATAACAAACTTGCCTGTAATAATAACCTGCAATGACTGCTTTTCATTTTTTTGGATATATTTAATAGTTTCACATGTACAGTTAAATAACACTGTATCAAAACAAATAGTATATAAACAGCCATTCTAAAATAAGATATCACAAGGGACGGCGATTGACAGCTCAGTCAAGTTTTAAGTTTTTATTTACCCACGCGCTTTGAACTGGTCATTTTGGCAAGCGATGTTCAACTGAAATTGGACATTTTAAATAATTTAGCTGTTCATATAAAACTTAAAACCATACTTAAATTACTGCTTGTGTAGGGTTAGTGCTGTGATAAAACATCACGCGTTCTGTGATAAAAAAAACAAAAGTTATATATGAAGTTACAAACCTAGTTAACTTTCTGTTAGGGGCACATTCAAAAGAATTCAGAGAAATTTTAACATAAAACATTTTTCTGCTTATTTAGACTTTTACTAAAATTTGCTCTTCTTCGTGATTTTCCGGGAACACATCCCTGCATCGTGCAAAACATTGCATGGTTATGACTGCATGCTATTTAAAAAACACATACTGTCTGTTTAATTAATTTATCGCACATTTCTTGATGTGTCGGTTATGGTGAGAAAAACTAAAAAGGTACTAGTTTAAATACATCTACATCTTAAAACCCTTTAATTTTTATTGCTCATTTTATTATGGTTAAAAGTATCATACAATACATGGATAAAACATGCTTTATACTGGTTAGCTTGCATTTTTATATCGCTGTTGTTTATTCATTATATCGTGAATTGTTTTTTAAAATATTACATAATAACTGTAACTAAACTACAAAGTGTATATTGTACTGTAAAAGATTTCTTTTCCCTGTACCTATGTTAGTTTAAACATATTTGTATTTCTCAATATATACAATGTGGTAAGAAAGCATACTAATAGAAAAAAGTTAAACAATATATTAGTCTGGTTATTAAAACATGGATAGAAATGTATCAATTAATATCAAGTTACTGATAAGCCTAATAATGAATAGTATTCAACAAACAGATCCCTATAATGGTAGTTGGGACCGCAATAAAGAATAGAAAATAGCAGACTGGGTTTCACCAGGGGTAACGAGGGATGACACAATATAAAATACCTTCACGCCCTTTAGAACCGGTAGTATTTTATTTTTAAGCTCCATAATTCCAAGGAACCTGGGGTCGTGTTCACCAACAATTCCTCAGAATAATCTTAGACTTGAGTTTGACAATCCAAATACCAACCTTAGAGTCTAGTTGACCATGGCAGATGGAATAATCGTGAGAGTTTATTTGACATCCTTTTCTTTATTTATTCTTAAGAATGGTTGATGAATACAACCCCTGGGGTCTTAGACACACTTAGACACTATTTTTTAGACAAAAATTGCAATCATGTAGCTAGTTTAAGGTAAACTACATATTGAAATTTGGATTTTTAAGTTCAAGTCCTAAGACTATTCTCAAGGATGGTTGGTTAGTACGAACTCAGAAGTAACAACAAGAAGTCCAGGGCCTATGGTTAGTACGAACTCAGAAGTAACAACAATAAGTCTAGGGCCTATAGTTAGTACAAACTCAGAAGTAACAACAATAAGTCCAGTGCCTATGGTTAGTATGAACTCAGGAGTAACAACAGTAAGTCCAGGGCTTATGGTTAGTACAAACTCAGTAGTAACAACAATATGTCCAGTGCCTATGGTTAGTATGAACTCAGGAGTAACAACAATAAGTCTAGGGCCTATGGTTAGTACAAACTCAGGAGTAACAACAGTAAGTCCAGGGCTTATGGTTAGTACAAACTCAGGAGTAATAACAATAAGTCCAGGGCTTATGGTTAGTACAAACTCGGGAGTAACAACAGTAAGTCCAGGGCTTATGGTCAGTAGGAACTCAGGAGTAATAACAATAAGTCCAGGGCCTTAATTTGTAAATAATCTGAGTCTGAGATTCGGACTCAGACTCAAAATCTTACATTTCTATAAAACCCGGTAAAAATACAACTATGGGTAAAAAAATGTGATTGTGTAATATTTTCTGTTAAATAGGCGTTAAAACTGCTTGTTTCAGCAATTTCATTTAGTAATTTGTGTGTTTAATATAATTTTATTTGAATATTATTTTTTTGAAATTTCAAGTCCGAGTCTAAATCTCAGACTCAAAATATTGATGAATTTAAGTCCAGGGCTACTTTCTACTGTCTCCACACAGGGCCTTTAGTAACAAACTTACTATCATTTACGTTTGAATGTCAATATTTGTTTTTGTATTGCAAACCCATCTGTAAATGTTCTACAAAGTTTAGATGTTTTAAAATATATATATATTTATTCATTAACATTGCGTCGCATTGTCATTTGTCTCTCACCACTGATACAAGTGAGCAAGTCACCAGTTACTTGCGGGAATGGGTGAACTCGAGTACACGTTAACCATCCAGGGCCCCAGGAATAAGTGGTTAGGTTAACTGTTTGTATGTTAGCCCTCGATAGCATAAAACTGACGCTAAATGTTCAGTCAATCAACTTAAGGTTTATGGGTCGAGTATCACCAACATTTACATAAGTAAATACTTAAAAATTTATTTATATTTATTGCGAATTTAAGTTTGGCATGAATTAGGACAGCTTGAGTAAGCTTTAAGTTTTTAGGTGCTTTCTAAGCTAATGTCAGATTTGGGAAACTCAATCCGGTTCACTTATTTGTGGGTATAACCATATACTTAATTAACACATTTGCCGGGTGTTTCTTACAATACTTCTGAAGACTACAGTAATGCCCATTCATTCATTAGAATAAGTCATTTATTCATTCATGTTTTCGTTCATTTATTCATTTATTCGGCCATTTATTCATTAGTGTATTCGTTCGTTGGACGATGAATTATTTTATGAATATATACATTAATACACATGCATTAATTCACACACCCATCTATCCATTAGTAGTTATTTACATGTACGATTATGAGCACACATTGTTACACAAGTCCATATAAGGTTATGCACATATTAGGTACACATTCCCTATAGGGTTATGCACACATTATTCCCTATAGGATTATGCACATATTAGGTACACATTCCTTATAGCATTATGCACACGTTAGGTACACATTCCCTTTAAGGTTATGTACACATTAAGTACACATTCCCTATAAGGTTATGCATATATTTTGTACACAAGTCCCTATAAGGTCATGCATACATTATGTACACATTCCCTTTAGAATTATGCATACATTATGTACACATTCCCTATAGGGTTAAGTACACACAAGGGTACACATTCCCTATAGCGTTAGGTACACACAAGGGAACACATTCCCTATAGGGTTAGTTGCACACAAGGTTACATATTCTCTATAGGGTTATGCACACATTAGGTACACATTCCCTTAAGGGTTATGTACACATTCAGTACACATTCCCTATAGAGTTAGGTACACATTCCCTATAGGGTTAGGTTCACACAAGGGTACACATTCCCTATAGGGTTAGTGCGCACAAGGGCACACATTCCCTATAGTTTATGCACACATGGATGCACATTCCCTATAGTTTATGCACACATGAACACACATTCCCTAAAGGGTTATGCACACAAAAGGGCACACCTTCACTATAGGGTTATGTACACAAAAGGGTGCACTTTCCTATAGGTTATGCACACATATGGGTACACATTTCCTAAAGGATAATGTAAATACAGTGCTGCATGATCTAATATAGTTACAAACACACACACATGGGTACATTACATACCCTTTCAAGCATTATGAATGACGTATCGACAAGTTGTCGTCTTTAGTTATATATGGAAATACTTTTTAAATATCAAATGTTTATAAATATTGCTTTATGCTTCAAAGGCATTTAAAATATTGTTTTGTATTTAACTGGTTTGTTATGGTGCATATGTATTAAATGTATATTATTAAATCTTAGAATCAGTAAAGTTTGTCTGTGTGTGTCCATGCCTAGCTTACCAAGTATTGAACTATTGTGTGTTTGCTATCGTCTTACCTACATATCAAACATGTTGCCTCTTGAAATGAGTTTTTTAAGATTTTGGAGACAGTTTTTTTCTATTATTCAATCCAGGAAATTACATGTTACATGGTGGCGAACCCATGTGACATGATTCTATGGAGCGGTGTAAAAATTGAAGTAACAGTGCCCGCTCTGGTAACTTTTTTGATGATAACTTTCTTAATGTTTCATAAAAACTCACAAAAATAAAGGTGACTCTCTGTCTGGAGAGAAACCATCAAGTGGCCATGCAACATTCGTATGTTTAAGGATCATTAATCTATTTTCACTTTTAAAACTTCGGCGAACCATGAAAGAAAAACAAATCACATATTGAAAAATGCTGTTCATTATATTTGCAATTTATATTTACCATATCTCAACATGAACACCGTTTGTTGTTGTCTAACCAATGACATTGTGTTGGTATTGCCTCTTTAAAGGGACACATGACGGCAATACTATCATTGTTGTCTAACCTATGGCATTGCCTTGGTATTGCCTCTTTAAAGGGACACGTGACGGCAATAATATCATTGTTGTCTAACCTATGGCATTGCCTTGGTATCGCCTCTTTAAAGGGACACGTGACGGCAATAATATCATTGTTGTCTAACCTATGGCATTGCCTTGGTATCGCCTCTTTAAAGGGACACGTGACGGCAATAATGTCATTGTTGTCTAACCTATGGCATTGCCTTGGTATCGCCTCTTTAAAGGGACACGCGATGACAATAATATCATTGTAGTCTAACCTATGACATTGCCTTGGTATCGCCTCTTTAAAGGGACACATGACGGCAATAATATCATTGTTGTCTAACCTATGGCATTGCCTTGGTATCGCCTTTTTAAAGGGACACATGAGGGCAATAATATCATTGTTGTCTAACCTATGGCATTGCCTTGGTATCGCCTCTTTAAAGGGACACGTGAGGGCAATAATATCATTTTTGTCTAACCTATGGCATTGCCTTGGTATCGCCTCTTTAAAGGGACACGTGATAGCAATAATATCATTGTTGTCTAACCTATGACATTGCCTTGGTATCGCCTCTTTAAAGGGACACATGACGGCAATAATATCATTGTTGTCTAACCTATGGCATTGCCTTGGTATCGCCTCTTTAAAGGGACACGTGACGGCAACAATATCGTTGTTGTATAACCTATGGCATTGCCTTGGTATCCCCTCTTTAAAGGGACACGTGACGGCAATAATATCATTGTTGTCTAACCTATGGCATTGCCTTAACCTATGGCATTGCCTTGGTATCACCTCTTTAAAGGGACACATGACGGCAACAATATCGTTGTTGTCTAACCTATGGCATTGCCTTGGTATAGCCTCTTTAAAGGGACACATGACGGCAATAATATCATTGTTGTCTAACCTATGGCATTGTCTTGGTATCGCCTCTTTAAAGGGATACGTGACGGCAATAATATCATTTTTGTCTAACCTATGGCATTGCCTTGATATTGCCTCTTTAAAAGGACACGTGACGGCAATAATATCATTGTTGTCTAACCTTTGGCATTGCCTTGGTATCGCCTCTTTAAAGGGACACGTGACAGCAATAATATCATTGTTGTCTAACCTATGGCATTGCCTTTGTATCGCCTCTTTAAAGGGACACGTGATGGCAATAATATCATTGTTGTCTAACCTATGACATTGCCTTAGTATCGCCTCTTTAACGGACCATGTGACGGCAATAACATCGACACGTGACGGCAATAATATCATTGTTGTCTAACCTATGTCATTGTCTTGGTATCGCCGCTTTAAAGGGACTTGTGACAGCAATAACATCATTGTTGTCTAACCTATGACATTGTATTTGTATTGCCACTTTAAATGGACACGTGAAGGCAATAATATCATTGTCTAACCTATGGCATTGTCTTGGTATCGCCACTTTAAAGGGACACGTGACAGCAATAATATCGTTGTTGTTTAACCTATGACATTGTCTTGGTATTGACACTTTAAAGGGACACGTGACAGCAATAATATCATTGTTGTCTAATCTATGACATTGTCTTGGTATCGCCACTTTAAAGGGACACGTGAAGGCAATAACATTGTTGTTGTTTAAACTATGGCATTGTCTTGATATTGCCTCTTTAAAGGGACACATGACGGCAATAACATTGTTGTTTCTAACCTAAGGCATTGTCTTGGTATCACCTCTTTAAAGGAACACGTGACAGCAATAATATCGTTGTTGTCTAACCTATGACATTGTCTTGTCATCACCTTTTTAAAGGGACACATGACAGCAATAACATCATTGTTGTCTAACCTATGACATTGTCTTCTTATTGTGACTTTAAAGGGACACCTGAAGGCAATAACATCATTGTTGTCTAACCTATGGCACTGCCTTTGTATCGCCTCTTTAAAGGGACACGTGATGGCAATAATATCATTGTTGTCTAACCTATGACATTGTCTTAGTATCTCCTCTTTAAAAGGACACATGACGGCAACAATATCGTTGTTGTCTAACCTATGACATTGTCTTGGTATCTCCTCTTTAAAGGGACACATGACCATTGTCTTGGTATCTCCTCTTTAAAGGGACACATGACGGCAACAATATCGTTGTTGTCTAACCTATGAATTGTCTTGGTATCATATGAAGAAATAACAATTTCAAAGTATTACAGTTGTTTCTGAAACTTTGTAATTGAACTTTTTTATAAACTAATGGCATCACATTAGTTGTTGAAAATTACAAGCAACAAAAAAAAACAAGTTGATATTTCCTTAGAATTGTTCTATCATGTCGATAAAACTGATAAAAGGCAAATATTTGTAACACTTCTTGTCACACATGAGCATAAACATGAGGTATATGATGCCTTTCTACTGTTTATGAGAGTTATGCCCCTTTCGATAGTAAGGGTCTGAACACCTTATCTTGTATTTTTATTTCATATTCGCCTCATGTAGATGTATAACTTTCAAAAAAAAAGTAAATTACCCCCAATTGCCATGTGTCCCTGACAACGATCAGTGGAGAAACCATAGAGATATAGTGAGAGAAGTACACTTTGTGTTTTATTACACACAAATGGCAAACAGACTCCATTACCAAGACTGTCTCATAACTACATAATTAGGCTATATTTTAGTTAGATGTAACTTATATAAGTATACTTATATATATATATATATATATATATATATATATATATATATACACACACAATGGTGCTTTGGTGATATATAACCGCAATTCAGACTTTAGATAATGGACATGTGTGTCACTCTTTTCTTTATTGGGTGAGAAATTGTCGACTGCTTATTTCTGTTATATGTTTGTTACCATACATAGCATATATGTCACATCTTTGTTACCATACATAGCATATATGTGACATGTTTGTTACCAAACATAGCATATATGTGACATATTTGTTACCTTACACAGCATATAAGTGACATGTTTGTAACCGTATATAGCATATATGTGACATGTTTGTTACCCTACATAGCATATATGTGACATGTTTGTTACCTTACACAGCATATATGTGACATGTTTGTTACCCTACATAGCATATATGTGACATGTTTGTTACCTTACACAGCATATATGTGACATGTTTGTTACCATACATAGCATATATGTGACATGTTTGTTACCCTACATAGCATATATGTGACATGTTTGTTACCTTACACAGCATATATGTGACATGTTTGTTACCGTACATAGCATATATGTGACATGTTTGTTACCATACAAAGCATATGTGACATGTTTGTTACCGTACATAACATATGTGACATGTTTGTTATCATACATAGCATATATGTGACATGTTTGTTACCATACAAAGCATATATGTGACATGTTTGTTACCGTATGTAGCATATGTGACATGTTTGTTACCATACATAGCATAAATGTCACATCTTTGTTACCATACATAGCATATATGTCACATCTTTGTTACTGTACATAGCATATATGTGACATGTTTGTTATGGTATATAACATATATGTGACATGTTTGTTACCATACATAGCATATATGTGACATTTGTTACAATTATAACATATATGTGACATGTTTATTACCGTACATAGCATATATGTGACATGTTTGTTACCATACATAACATATATGTAACATCTTTGTTACTGTACATAGCATATATGTGCCATGTTTGTTATAATACATAACATATATGTGACATGTTTGTTACCATACATAGCATAAATGTAATATATTTCTTAACCTTTATAGCATATATGTGACATGTTTGTTTCTGTACATAACATATATGTGACATGTTTTTTTACCGTACATAATTATTATATATGTGACATGTTTGTTACGGTACATAATATATATGTGACATGTTTGTTACTGTACATAACATATATGTGACATGTTTGGTACCATACATAGCATATATGTGACATGTTTGTTACCATACATAGCATATATGCGATGTTTGTTACCATACATAGCATATATGTGACATGTTTGTTATCGTACAAAGCATATACGTGACATTTTTCTTACTGTACATAACATATATGTGACGTGTTTGTTATCATACATAGCATATATGTAATATGTTTCTTACCATACAAAGCATATATGTGACATGTTTGTTACTGTACATAACATATATGTGACATATTTGTTACTGTACAAAGCATATATGTTATATGTTTGTTATGGTACATAACATAAATGTGACATGTTTGTTACCGTACATAGCATATATGTGATGTGTTTGTTACCATACATAGCATATATGTGACATGTTTGTTACTGTTTATAGCATATATGTGACATGTTTGTTACAGTACATAGCATAAATGTGACATCTTTGTTACCATACATAACATATATGTGACATCTTTGTTACCGTACATAGCATATATGTGACATGTTTATTACCGTACATAGCATATATGTGACATGTTTGTTACCCTACAAAGAATATATGTGACATGTTTGTTACTGTACATAGCATATATGTGACATCTTTGTTAAGGTACATAGCATATCTGTGACATCTTTGTTACCGTACATAATATATATGTGACATGTTTGTTATCATACAACAGTCTCCGTGATTATTGATATACAACATTGCATCTCATTTTCATTTGTCTCTCACTACTGATTCAAGTGGGAAAGTTATCAGTTACTTGCGAAGAAGGGGTGTGTTCGAGTACTGGTTAATCCGAGGAAATAGTGGTTAGGTTAACTGATCGTCTGTTAGCCTTCGATGGCATAAAAATGACGCTAAATATTCAATCAATCAATCAATTGTTACTGTACATAACATATATGTGACATCTTTGTTACCGTTCTTAACATATATGTATTATGTTTCTTACCATACAAATCATATATGTGACATGACTGTTACTGTACATAACATATATGTGATATGTTTATTACCACACATAACATATCTGTGACATGTTTGTTACCGTACATAACATATATGTGACATATTTGTTACCGTACATAGCATATATGTGACATGTTTGTTATGGTACATAACATATATGTGACATGTTTGTTACCGTACATAGCATATATGTGACATGTTTGTTACCGTACATAGCATATATGTAATATGTTTCTTACCATACAAAGCATATATGTGACATCTTTGTTACAGTACATAACATATGTGACATGTTTGTTACCATACATAGCATATATGTGATATGTTTCTTACCATACATAACATATATTTGACATGTTTGTTACCATATATAACATATATGTGATATGTTTGTTACCGTACATAGCATGTATGTGATATGTTTGTTACCATACATAGCATATATGTGACATGTTTGTTATCATACATAGCATATATGTAATATGTTTGTTACCATACCTAGCATATATGTGACATGTTTGTTACTGTACATAGCATATATGTGACATGTTTGTTACCATACATAACATATATGTGACATGTTTCTTAACCAACATAACATATATATGGCATGTTTGTTACTGTACATAGCATATTTGTGACATGTTTCTTAACCTACATAGCATATATGTGACATGTTTGTTACCGTACATAGCATATATGTGACATGTTTGTTACTGTACATAGCATATATGTGACATATTTGTAACTGTACATAGCATAAATGTGACATGTTTGTAACGTACAGAGCATATATGTGACATGTTTGTTACCATACATAGCATATATGTGACATGTTTGTTACCATACATAGCATATATGTGACATGTTTGTTACTGTACATAGCATATATGTGACATGTGTGTTACCATTCATAGCATATATGTGACATATGTGTTACTGTACATAGCATATATGTGATATGTTTGTTTCAGTACATAACATATTTGACATGTCTTTTACCATACATAGCATATGTGTGACATGTCTGTTACAGTACATAGCATATATGTGACATGTGTGTTACCATACATGACATATATGTGACATATTTGTTACCATACATAGCATATATGTGACATGTGTGTTACCATTCATAGCATATATGTGACATATGTGTTACTGTACATAGCATATATGTGATGTTTGTTTCAGTACATAACATATGTGACATGTTTGTTACAGTACATAACATATATGTGACATATGTGTTACCATACATAACATATATGTGACATGTGTTACCATACATAACAAATATTTTACATATGTGTTATCATGCATAGCATATACGTGACATGGTTCTGCCAGTGAGTGCATACATAATTGTTATGTTATGTATGATAGGCAGATAAGTGAGCCGATGATTTAATCATTTGTTTTAAATATGTTCTTGTTTGTTGTTTCACCGATGTGTGTGGTGTGGTGTGTTAAGATGTTTCTGTTAAGTTGCTTTACGAGTATTGTTCTATAGTAAAAATATATGAAATTATTTATTTTTAATAAATAAATAAAAATATAAACCTTCACTTCTTACTTGTCGTTTTCAGTAAACCAAGTTAAAACATAAGCCTGACCTCGACCAATAACATACTACTGTTGAAAACTGGTTATATTTGTTTAAAAAAGGGGCAAGATTTTAGAAAATGTGCTTTGTCATTTTGCTGAAATCGTTCAGCTGATAGTGATGATAAAATGGAAAAACTGGTGCTAGTGTACATACAATGTCAAATAGTAGAGCTTTCCATTTTTACAACTCGGACATACTTGACCTGACGCGGGATGTCAATCAAACAAGTCAATAATCCAATCAGCGATCGATATTGGTTGCTACTCTGACATTTTCCTTAGACAAGTTAATGATGTATAAGTAAACACTACATTGTATTTTCTCGGACAAATAACAGTATGTGACCAGTGGGCTGAGCAATAGTCGTTCTCACATCGATCAATTATATGAAAGTGCCAGTTCAAAAACTTGTTCCAGACATCATTTCGGCTTTTCACCATTTTATTTCGTTGTTTCGCCATTGTTTAATTTAATAAATATGCCCACGAAAGCATCAATGGGATACCGTACATTTGTAACTGTACATCTTACTGTAATATGTTGAGGTATTGACAGAATAGTTTCATAACAGATCCTTTCAGGTTTATAAATAATCACTAAAATTTTATTACACAGCAACTAAAACCACTTTGCCAGAAAAAAATGTTTCTGATTTCATGATCAAAAATCATTTTAGATCCGCGTATGACAATATATATTCCATTTTATTATTACTGAATAGTATTGTATGGAGACAAACATTGCACTCACCTAAAAAAGTATCCCTATTGTTCATATTTAATAATGTACTAACCTATCTGAACCAGAGTGTACAGTAACAGTGTTGGGTCCCACATTTCAGCACTTTGATTGGTCTGTTACTTCAACTGAAAGTTTGAGTATTTTTTTCATTGGGGGTTAATAGACCTGATTCAGGAGATATCAGGATCTGGGATTGACTAGTGAAACAAACAGACAGCAGTGGTGGTCAGAACATAATCAACCATCAAGGAATACAAATTCATACGACAGATAACCATTGTGTGGGCGGTTTTGGGCCGTGATCGCTACCTGTGATGCATGGAATGACCCTCGTTACACCCAGTAAAAGACAGGTCCATGGAACTGATGTTTCATGGCATAGGCGGGAAATAACCCCTGAGTGTGTAGTCACCCTTTGTCACATGTAGTTACCAAACCCAGATAAAATGCCTTATATGGGACACAAACGGTAATTAAATTCAGTGCATTGGCCAATTGTTCTGAAATTTCACTAAAGATTTATTATTTACCAAACATTTTATAACAGTTAAAATGTGTACATTAATGTAAATTCACTTGCTAAGACAGTTTTAACAGTATCTTGGATACATAATGAACTATTCAATTTTGATAACACAATACGTATTATGTAATTTTCAATAGGCCTATCAAAATTGTCTAAGTCGATAATTGCATCATTACAATTAACGGTATTGTAAATGATTTATCTATTAATTTTATCAATATATTAACTTAACAATAACTTGCTCAAGACAATAATTTCAAAATAATTAACGCAAATAAGTATTTGTATCAATTGTTTACTTACCGTACATCTATTATCTATTAAATTACAGGCAACTGCATTTTGTACAAAATACGTAAGAAAGGCATGTAAGGTCAAGTTCATTACAACTGTGCATATATCAATATACCCATAATAACAAAATATGCAGCATATTGTGTGTATGATGACATTAGACAAACAGTTCCCATTATTTTTATTAATATCCTATAATAAATCTAAAAAATATTAAAAGAATATGTCATATTTTGAAGAAATCACTCCCTTAATATTTTACCTTTGACCCAATGACCTTAATAAAGGATACATGTCATTTTAAGCACATTTAAAGATATATTTAAATTGAATTAGTTCTGATGGTAAAATATATAACAAACATCCTAAATATGAATATTGTTATTTCATATATATATATATCACTTCCAGCTTAATATTTTGCACATGATACTTTTTGGGGACCTTTGGCCTTTTAAGTTCATCAAATTAGATGTATACCTGGTATTTGCATCATAGCAGCAGAAAATGTTGTGTTTAAGTTTGTATAATAACATTAGACCCATATTACACAAAACCCTTATGAGTGCCCTTGTACAAGGCTAAAACAATTTAATCGTTGTATTTTAAGCAAATTCTTCAATATTTCAGTTGATGACTTTTGACCCAGTGACCTAAATGAATAATACATGTAATTTAAACATGTAATTTAAAATACACCAATACTGATGATCAAAACAGTATTTTATCTCTACAGTTATTTTTTTTTTTTTTGCTTGTGTGTGACTTTTGACCTCATAATTCATTCAAAAGGTCAAATATTTTTTGGCAACCGATTGTTTCGAATGTAGGTTATAGTGGCAAACTCATTTAGGCCAGTTGCCACCCATAAACAAGTCGTACCTCATGCATCGATGTCCAGCCACATATATGAGAAATTCCACCACACTTATTATACTAGTGGCACCCTGGGCTTGACTATGTCTTATGGGCATACTATTTTGTAGCTATCGGAAAGGCTGTAGACGTCACGCTATTTGCATTTATATACTATATCATTTTTAAAGGCTCTATAATGAATAGTCTATGACTATAATATGCCTTTCCTTTGCACGTTTGCAAACTGTTTACAATTGCCATGCACTCAATTTTTAGGAAACACCAACATTTATGTCTGATAACATACCCTTATTATATGACATTCGTTTTATCTTATGTTCAGGTTTTATCCCACGCAACGATAGCATAGACGCTTATATAAATATCCGTATTAGTAGGAGTGATAAAAATGTTATTTAAAAGAAGAACGAACATGGTTCCGGGTCGTCTTTAGTTATTAGAGTTTTGAAAAATAATTTAAATAAAAAAAACGTATAAAATGAATTTATAGGGAGAATGCAGATCTTGACAAAATCTAACAAACACAGAATTGATTTCAACACAATGCACCGACCATATACGAGGCACCTACTTATGCTACGTACTAAGTAAATTTTGGCGTTAAGCACCCCTAATAACCTCAACTTGTTTTTTTTTAACCAATCTAATTTAGTATATTAATATATAAAACAAATGTAAAACACATAAAGTAGTCTCAGAAACGCTTCCAAAGTAATAAACTGAGCTGTAAATTACGCGTTTTCAATCTGAAAATGGTTCAATCCGTCACTTTTCTCGAAGTTTGAGGAATTGTTCATGCTCCCATTCAAAAACACATGCTTGCTTGAAACTTAAATAGAATGCCGCTCGTATCGGCTATATCTTTGACTTAAAAACGAAATAATAATATGAAAATAATGGGGTGTTCTTACCTTACTGTCCGACCGCGTGCACAAAAATAACAGGAAGTACTGGTTTGTCGTGTGTAGTTATCACCAAAAATGCGGCATAGTATCCGCTTCTGTACCATATACGTCGGATGGTAGATGTCACACTACTATTGGTAAATGTATTTCGACTTCACCTTGACCTACCTCGACCATAGGCCGTAGTTTCAAGCAATTTTCGCTCGTTTGCCAGTCATTTTGCATAGTATTACAGTGGTATGAATACACTATCAAACAATGTACATTACACCAAGGGCAGTGAATATTTGAGGCAGATATTTACCAGTGTGTTTCAGTAGGCCTACGCACCAACGCCACGAAAATGTTTCATACATATATTTCCGAGAAATAATACAAAAGTCGCATTATTAACGGAATCCATTTCGTATAAGATCAGTGTTTCAATGCTGAAAGATAAAACAAGTCGTATGGATATATAAACTGTGTGTTAGGTCGCATATGAAAGACAACTTTCCTTCAACTTTGTTTTATGTCAGTAAGAGTTATCTGCCCAGATTATTAGGATTTAGACGAATGTACACGGTCTTAAAAAACAAGAGGCGATGAAGATGCATTATAGGGGCATTTGGTCTACTTCGTTTCAGGTAACAAATCAATATTTAAATGGACACACAACAGTTAAGGTAAATTTTCACTGAACTCATTTTTTTCTGGAAAGTATACATATGCATATGCATGATACAAATATGAAACCAGAATTACCCCAGTACAACCACTTCTTCACTTACATGAACAAGTGTAGTTGACCTAATCCCCTAGGCAGAGTTGTTGCCCTTGAACTTAGTAAAATTGCTGTATTTATCATATTGCAATTCTTGTAGAGCAAACTTTTCCCACAGTTTTCAAGCTATTAATTAATGCCTTCATCAATTTGTCTAATACTTAACCATAATTTAATAAATTATATCACTTACAGTAATAAACCATAGTTATGCTCCATTTTAAAATAGCTTTTTTAAAAATACTTTTTACATAGCAGGAATGTATACAACTTTAGTATGGGCCAAAGGTAGTTATTTTCTATAGAGATTTATGTTATTGTCATAAAAAGCTGTATGGTTTTACCTATCAAACAACTTTGAACCAATTTGGTGACTGTAGGACAAACAGTTTGAAGGAAACAAAGCAAAACGAAAAAAGGCTATCATTTATAGAGGTTAAGGTCATCCAGAAAATCCTGCATAGTTTTGAGTCATGTCCCCAATTAAACAATTATGAAAAAAATTTGGTAAAACTAAACATTTTGTAGTCAAGGTCATCCAAAAAGTGTTGTATGAATTTGTATTACAGACTATGAACAACATTTTATGACAGTGGAGCGCGTGGTCTAGTGGTAGAGCACCAAACCCATGATCGGAGGTTTGTGGGTTCGATCCTCTGCTATGGCTTTGTGTGGTGTCCTTGAGCAAGACACTTTTCCCACATATACTTAGAACTTGTTATACCCAGGAAGACTTCGAGCATGATTTGCCAAAGTTGTAAGAACTTGTTTCAAAATCAAAGTAAAATAATTAAGTTTAAACTATTTTATGACAGTTTCAATGATACAGAACTAAATGCAAAAAACATAACATTGTGTAGGCCAAGTTAATCATTCATATTACATCAGTTTTAGTGCATGTACTACCCATTATACAATTACGGACCAAATTGGTGACTAGGCCAAACATTTTGATAAATCATTTTTCTGAGATACAGAGCTCAACTTTATCAAGAGCTGTCGGAGGGACAGTGCACTCGACTATTTCCATGCTGTTCTAAAACAACAGCTTTTTCAGGAAATAAGTATCAAATTGAAGACAATAAAAAATTCAGGGGTGATAAAATTAAGCTATAATTATTGCTTGTCTTTTAAAAATAAACTAGCATAAGAATTCAACAACAATATTTATTTTCATTTTCGACAGTTTTGTTTATTTTTAAAATAACAAAGTGAATGGGTGGCTCATATTGCCTCAATATTGTTTAATTCAGCATTTGCCATAATTTGTTACATTTGTCTACAAACTTTAAAATTGCTTCATGAATTTTTTAACCATTGCTGACAAATAACCCAATAGGTGTGCCAATACCTAACTGAAGGCACACCATGTAAGTATAATAACCCTTAATACTACAATTGCATGACTAAAATAACATAAGTTGGTCAAGCATATCAAGAAATACTAATTAAAAATTACCTGAAATAATTCCAGCAAGAATTTAAAATATAGTGCAAGTTCTTGTAAATGGATCTATAATCATGTACCAAGTTAATTATCAACACATGCAATTTATCAGTGTTGGATATCCTTATACATTCTAAGTGGTTCAGTTTTTTACATACACAATATAGGCCTATGCACTAATTTCACATCATAGGGCAATATATCAGTACCAGTTTATAAAAATGGATCTATATTTGAAATAATCTTGTACCAACATGCACAGTTTATCACAGCTGGATACCCTTTCACTTCTACATTGTTTCAATGTTTTACATATGCATGTACAACTTACTAGTATGCACTAACTTCACATCATGGGGTAATATATCAGTAGTTGAAATAATATTGTACTAGCATGCAGTTTATCACAGCTGGATACCCTTTCAATAAAGAAGAAAAAAAAATACAGAAAATTTAACTTTCATGAAAATGAAAAAAAATAATAAATTTAAAAAACAAAATAATTTATAAAAGATTAAACTGTTTAGTAAAATTCTTCTTTTTTTGATTAAATCTGAGCTCCAGGTCTTCGACTTTGATATTTTAATAAAGTTTTCCCTTCATAACACTATGAAAAATTTGGACCCCTTAGGGCAGGCCAATTTTGACACCAGGGTCATGGTTTAGAACAAATTTGAGAGAGGACCACAAACTGCCCTTATCAAACATCTAAGCTCAAGTCCTTGTACTTCAACCTTTAACCTGCTAATAAACTCTAACAAAATTTCTAAGACTAAAAAGACAATAAATCTGCCAAAATGCAATTAAGAGTTATGGTTCTTGTCTCTATGATTTTCTTAGATGATGTTGAACACAAATGTGAAGTTTCATTCATATCCAATGATATGTTGATGAAATATGTACCTGCTCAAAAACTTTAACCAAATTTTCTAAGTCCAAAAGGGCCATAATTCTGCCAAATGCAATCCAGAGTTATGGTTCTTGTCTTTGTATGTTCCGTTGATGATGCTGAACAAATATGTGAAGTTTTATTCATATCCAATGAGTGGTTGCATAGATATCTTACCAGATAAAAAAATTTAACCTGAAAAATCAAGTCCAAAAGGACCAAAACTCTGCCAAAATGCAACTCAGCGTTATGGTTCTTGTCTTTGTGTTTTGTTGATGATGCTGAATACACCTGTGAAGTTTCATTCATATACAATACATGGTTGAATAGATATCTTAAATGATAAAAACTTTCACCTGAAAAATCAAGTCCAAAAGGGCAATAACTCAGCAAAAATGCAACTCAGAGTTATGTTTTTTGTCTGTGTGTTCCATTGATGACGCTGAACACAATGTGAAGTTTCATTCATATTCAATAAGAGATTGCCTAGGTATCTTACCTGATATTAAACTTAAACCTGAAAAAACAACGCTGACGCCAGGGCGAGTACAGTAGTCCCCCTATTATACGAAGTCGAGCTAAAACTGAACATTAAATTGTTGACACCACTGCGGCAGGAAAACATACACCCATCTCTTTTTTTCTTCAAAAAGGCAAGTCAAAAAATGTTCACTGTTACATAGTAACCACCAGACGCAAACACGACATCTGTTGTTACAGTTTATATACATGGCATCCAGTTTTAATGGTGAAGAAAGACCAGATGTATATACATAAATCGGAGTAGGAACACAAACCTAATGTTACTTGAAATCTTTATTATATAAGTCATTGGACCAAGCATTACTCAAACCCACAACCTTAGCAGTGGATTCCCAATTGCAGAATTGATTTTGTTTGAATATTAAGCATAATTTTCATGCCAAAGATGGCTAGCAGACAATTAGTAAACGCTGTTTCCTGGGACAGAGGCAGTGGTCGGGCGGGGATTCAAACTAATGACCCCTGGATTGATAGTCAGACTTGTTACTGGGCCCGGCTTTGCAGGATGATAAATACGAAACAAAATAAATTTCTTGTAAATACAAACCATTATTTATTAACAAGGAACTAGCTCCCCTATTATTTTTTCTACACCCCATCATTTGAAATATTGATACATTGCCTTAAATAGTTAAGATTTTTTTTTAAATTTTTGTCATAAATATCACATTATGGAAGAATTTATATAAACATACTAAGAATGAAAGATTCAATGATTGAGAGAGAGAGCTATTATAATAATATCAACTATAACATTATATATATCTATATTTCACAACTGTTCTTTTTGAACAGTGTGAAGGAGGATGGACCTCCCCAGAACTCCTCACACCTACAACATGGAGAATAAACAGGCCATCCAATGGTGGTTCAAAAAAAGAATAGGAAAAAAAAGAACATGATTTGGAGAGGAAAAAAATAAATCAACACATTTTGAAGTTTCCGTTTTTAATATGATATTTAACCAGTTGTTCATATTAGCTAGAACTTTATGTAAAATTAAAACAGAATAAGTCACTTAACATTGATAACACCAGAACCAAAATATTGTTTTAATGAAAACTTTCTGTAAAACAGTCTTGAACAAAAATCTTTACTTAATACTTTTAAACCATTCAAGGTAAGACAGAGATAAATTTAAGAAAAAAAAATTGATATTCAATGTTTGTTTTGTTTTTATTTAAGTTATGTAATACCCATAATGCATCTGGGTTAAGTTTCAGCTGAATGTTGACATAACTAAGTAAATACTTAAGAATTTATAGAGTTAAAATTTATATAAGCATTAAGTACTTTATGAAGTAAAGGGTTAAGTACTTGGGTCAGAATACATTGTCACTTAAGTATCTCATTAGCTTTTATTTTTAAGTTGGAATTTGTGGAAAATTATCCTGATAATATATTTAATGACTGTCGAATAAATGAATAAATAAAAAAAAAGTTTTTAACTTTTTATGTTTCTGTAAAAATTTGACACAAGTTCTAGTACAGTAAACCGTTGATGTCTATTTTTGGTAACACAATAATTACACAAAACACGTAGTAAAGGGTTTTTGGCCCCTTGTAAGCGTTATTATATAGTACACAATAAGTATTATATATACACAATCAATCTGAAGATTACAATGGGGACCTTTAAGTCATAAAATGCATGCAAATGTGTCAATGGCAGATGATGTATATAGAATCCAGATTTGAAAACTCCATTTTATTATTTCAGTTACACCTACTTCAGTTTTCCACATTTGTAATAATGATGTAAACATTTTGCATTTAAACACATTGCATTTTAATGAAGTCCAACAAATTTCATTTAGTATTTTCTTTATAATGTTATTATTAAACATATTTTGTGATTAATTGTTATCAAACATGTGTCACAAAAAAGTTCTATTATAAAACTTCATTCATTCAATATTATAAAAAAGTATTTCATTAATATTTATATTTTCATTATAACATATGTAAACAGATTTCATGATTTAATGAAATCAAACATATTTCATCAATATTTTCATGATTATGTTATCCGACATTTCATAAAATTTAATATTTGCTGTCAAACATCAACAATTTTTCTTCTTTCAGGCTAATAAAGTAAAATGTTCTCTTTTAAAAGGCAATATTATAGATTGATACCTAGAGAAAGACATGTTCTGTTTAATCTCAGAATATAACGTCTTTCAAAATATACTTTATTCAACTCTGTAAACAGGCAAACAAAATGTCGCAACAAGACACAGACACAGATGGAGTTTGTTTCCCTTACGTAAATATGACTTGCAAATAAACCATGTATCAAGTAATGACCAAATACAGTCAAACCTGTGTAAGCAGTCACCTCCATTAAGCAGCCACTTGTCTTAAGCAGCCACATTTGCTATTTCCCAGTTATATGCTTTCAGAGCCAATTAACCTGTATTTAGCAACAACCTGTCTTAAAAGGCAACTTTTGCTCCTTCCCATGGCTAGCTGCTTAAGACAGGTGTGATTGTAATATAACTATTAATAACTGAAACAATATCCGACACATTTGTTTACATCATATAGATAACAATAGATGATTTCAGTGAAATTCCATTTTTATTTACATCGAGTGATCACTGAAGTCGGCCACTAGTGGCGAGTCCAGGAATTGACATGCAGATCTCAGTGTTCACGAGTGAAGTCATCTGGTATCTCACTGAAACCAACAAGTATCATTTTCAGATATTTTTTTCTTATCTTGACTATTTTAAACAGTACAAATATTGACAGTACTTCACACAGAAACCAATATTATTAATCAAAAAGCATTTAATACCCAAGTCTCTGGTATAAATCATGTTTATTATCTAATAAGAAAATCTAAATACAATGGGTATGTATTTTGCAATATTGGGCAATTACATGTAGGTTCTCAGTTATATTGTTTATTTTCTATTCAATTATTCGGATAGACATGAATGTCCAAGTCATAGTTATTGCTGTACGGTAAAGTCCCCTTAAACAAGTTATAACTCCTACACACACGTTATAACTCCTATACACAAGTTATAACTCCTATACACAAGTTATAACTCTTTATAAACTTATAACCACTGTAGTTTTTGAAAGAAAAGGTAATTTTCACTACTAGTTGTTCAAAGTGAATGCAACTGTAACACCAATTACACAAATATGAAGATATTTTGTTACTTTCATTATTTATGGATTAATGATAAAGTTCTATTGTACTGACTGGAAATGTGGTTTTCCTCTGATATGCAGAATTGTGGTGTGAGCACGTGCAGAAGATAGATCCGATTGCTACTTAATTATTTTATCCACAAACATGGAAAAAAATGGGCCATGGACACTATTCAGCCACTTTAGAGATCTATTGACAACTACTTTTAACAACCATTTGAACATCTTGTACCATGTCACAAGAAAAGGTATCTGGAATTTGGTACCAAACACACGCATAAGAATAAAAGGTGCTGGACATCCAATGACGTCTTCTAATGATCAATGATCCCAACACATAAACTATCAAGTCGTCATTTTGATAATTGGAAACGCAGTCGAACCTGAAATCTTCCACACTAATGTCGTAACAGTAAATCGTGTTATTGTTATATCACACAGCAAAATAAGGATCACTTTTCGACATGTCACAGACTATATCTAGAGCTTTCAATAAGTACGACAACCCACAAGTATTGTCTATCCAGTTGAGTATTTGAATATTATCATTTTCAACTGTCAGCATCATAGCTGATAACTATAGTGTCAACATCATATCCCGACACTATATAATTGTCAACATTATAGTCAGACACTATATATATATATATATATATATATGTGTCAATATTATAGTCTGACATTACATAAATGTCAACATTTCAGTCTGACACTACATAAATGTCAACATTACAGTCTGACACTACATAAATGTCAACCTTATAGTCTGGCACTACATAAATATCAACATTACAGTACGGTACTATATAAATGTCATATTATAGTCTGACACTACATAAATGTCAACATTATAGTCTGACACTTAATAAATGTCAACATTATAGTTAGATACTACATAAATGTCAACATCACAGTTTGACACTACATAAATGTCAACATTACAGTCCGAAACTAAATAAATGTAAACATCATAGTCTGACACTACATAAATATCAACATTATAGTCCGACACTACATAAATGTCAACATTATAGTCCAACACTATATAAATGTCAATATTATAGCCCGACACTATATAAATGTCAACATTATAGCCGGAAACTAAACCGTCAATGACATAAAAATATCAAAATCATAGCCCGACACTAAGAGTACATGTTACCCTGTGATCAACAATCTATGGTTAAATGCATTATTTGCCAAATTGATTGGCTATTAAAGGATAAGAAACTATTAGTGCAAATCAAATGATTAGCCAATCAAATACACTATGTTAGTGAATAATCAGCCAATGAAAAGATTATTATTTTTATTATGTGATCAGCCAATCAAATGAAGATTGCTTTGTCATGTGATCACTGAAATGATGACAAAATTTGTACGAGGTTTATGTATGGTACAAAAAGATTGTAAAAATATACCTTTTATTGTATCATGATGCATTTGATTGTATATTTGCAGATTGAAGGCACAAAGACAATAGAAATTTACTCCTTTTTTTTATTATACAAGATGAAATCATTATACATAATGTTCTCATGAAAATGATGCGAAAATGATGAAATAAAATTAACATCTTTTCTTTAAATATTCACATAAAATGACACAATTTAACTTAATTTCTGAAATAAATGCTTTAACATGCAAATTGTCTGTCAATATTTGACTCATTTATACAACACAACACGTAAGGTATAACAAAAGACATGTTTTCAGTATTTTTCCAACGACTTTTGCCGACCCAATAACAGCAAACACAAACTTAAATATACTCACTGGCCAAAATATGTAACTGATCATAAAAGGCACCTGATCGAAAAGTTTTCCATATCACAGCAAGCAACATCTGGCGTGAATGGCCAACACTTTATTTACTACACTACCACCTCGCTTTGAGAAATCTTTCAATATTTGCGACTACAAATGTAGAAGAGCAAAACTATCAACTGTTAATCTTGCATCAAAGGTTGCTGTTATTCTGCAAATCTTTAAAAATATTTATGAACTTTAATAGGTCATTAGTCTAAACTGTAATACTCAAAATAACATCATTTGCATATTATGCGTAGTTTAGATCACATGAATTCATGTTAACTCAGTAGCCAAAGATAAGAGATTATATGAATAGCTTTCAAATACGAGTGAAATCAATACTGAATATTGTTTTTGTGAGGCCATAAGTTTGGACTTGGGATGAAACCCATCACCTCTGGGGAAAGCAGCAACACTCTAACCACTGCACCGCAGCTCTGGTATACATCGCTTATTGTCAAAACTCTAGTTATTAAAAATTTCTTAGTTATCATTATGAATCCACACATTTTTCTTTTATCGCAGAAAAAGAGAACATTGATAATTTTCAGTTTCACACTAGGGTTTAGCACAAAATTAGTCTATCTACCATCTTAGTTTGTATTGAGTTAGACCAATTTTGCGTTAAACCCTCGACATTTAAAATGACAGGCTGTGATAATGTAAACTAACCCGGTGAAGTGTCAATCAGAATCACATTACAGGTAATTATGCACAATCAACACATCTTACATGTATATAACAACAATGTCTTTTTTTAGTACGCATTTACACAGTTATCTAACTTTTAACATTGTTTATAAAGGTCATTTGCACCAAACAGCAGAACTTATTGATAAGTTATGTATTTGCATTAACTTATTTTTCTTTAGTTAATCAGCACTATGCACACCTGTTTAATGTACACTGTCAGCAAGCCATATATATCACAATAACAAGTGTTGCAATCTGGGAGTTAAGATTTGTTCACACAAAATGCAAACTGTAAACTGCGAAAAAAATTGCTCTAAGCCATGTTTGACTTAACACTTATATCTAAATCCAGGAATTTAATGAATCAATCTTTTCACAACGAAACTGCGTTAGGTCGAAAATGTTTGAGAAAGAAATGATCAATTCCAGAAGTTCTTAAACTAGTACAGCTGTTCTCAAGTACACATGTTACACATAATAACAGTCACATATACAACTCATGGTTCATTTAGCTGAAGTGAGTTCAAATATTCCAGTTATAATTTCATGCAGATAATAAATTAAGTATCTCTCTTGATTTTTGGCACTACTGGATAAACCCTTCCAAGTATATCGTCTGTTACTCCTCGATGACTTAATATTAAACAAACAACTACATTTCACTTCTTTTTTAATGCAATGTCTTGTGACACTCTGTTATTGACGTAGTGAAAGTAAGGGTCTCCTACAGATTATTCAACAGTTTATTATTTATCAAGCAGTGACCGGATAGATACCTAATCTTCTACTTTTTATTTTAATGAACCAATGTTGATCTTTTTGGGTAAAAAATAATAATTAAATACAAAAAGTTAAGAGACTACAAGGGTATATAGCTAAAAAGGTACTTTGCGCACACAGCAACAGCACCTTTTTTTATTTGACCTACATATTTACTGCATAGAACTTAATAAGTGAGGGGAAAATAAACTTTGAGGACAGTAACTTGGTAAACTGTTTACCAATTGTTCTGAATGTCAAGCTGTTATAACCAATTAACCAGATATCTGAACAATTGCTTCACAACCAAATTCTTTATTAATACGAGATAAGACAATTTCTAATTAAAATTTTAAAACCAACCTTTTAATACTATTGATGCACATCTACAAAAGTCAATACTGGGCTTTCAAATAAATAAAATGATAACATCTCTCAAACACGTTTAACATTTGACTATGGTAATAATATACTCATATTTCAAATAAAATCCAATTTTGATCTAGTAAATAAAATTGCACTTTTTTTTATATCAAGTTACCTCCCTTGTTCCATTCCAACATATTCAAATTTTTGCATTTTTCATCTAAAAATTTTACCCACTCTTTTTAAGTACAAATGTTCTCATCTTCTTCAAAGTGTTGTACAGAATCAAATCATATAACCATCATTTGATGTCTAAAATTAATGATTCTTATAAACCATTGTTTAACTTTGGTCGAAAGTCCTTTGAAGAACATTTTTTTCTGGTGCTTTTACATTCTTCAAAGACAAGTCATCTTTTACCTTTAAAATGCCATCAAAAATCACTATAAATGTTGATGTCGAAACACATCTTGCACAGATAAATTCATCATATAAAATCATAATCCCTCATTGTATAATCAAATAAATAACTTTTAACAACTTAGAGCAAATGCATTTTATATCATACAACGACATAAAATGGAAATGCTCAATTATTTAAATATGCCTGTCTATGTACAGCTCGCAGACCCTAGACTGACCCTGTCGGCCGGTGTATATTTAAACTCTTCTTGTAAATATATTCAGATTGATCATACGTCCGACCGTTCAATACTATTTCTACTTGAAGAATTTGATTTGCTGGAACTGTCTGCTACATATATTTCAACGTTTTCATTTTGTATTTTCTGTTGTTTCATGGCAGCTCGTTTCTCTGCAAGAAGTTTCTTTCTGTTGTCTTCTCGGACTTTGGCGGCCATTTTGGCTTTTTGCGTTCTTTCTGGCGACGACTCAGGGGTATCCTTCAGTTTATTTGCTCTTCGCTTCGACCCTAAGAATAAATGATTGTTTTAATGGCCATCTTATACTGAATAGATATTTGAAAATAACACTTAAACATGATTAGTTTATTTCATTAGTAAATAGTGGTATGCAATGTGTGCAATATAGAACTCTGAATGACTGGAGACAATTCAAGATAAATCAATCACTAATATTATATTAGTTTGGCTCTGCTAATAATTATGATCACTCCAGACTTTGTTTATACATGTACATGTATATCAAATGATTACGCATGTTCGATGTCCCTTCTGGCTTACTGAGAATATCACATTATATATGTTATATTTCACAGTGTTGCCTTCCTTGGCAAAGCGCTTCTAAACCTAACAGTGATCTAACAGACACAGCCGTCTGTTACCTTACAGTTACTTTCTGAAGGACAGCAACTAGTGCAGTTAACCAGTTAGTAAATTTGCAACCGGTTAATCATTACAACACTAACAAGTATAGTAGACAGACATATTTACCTGGTGTGTGTGAGGGGGTGCTTGTATTGCTGACAGATAAACTACCAGATTTTGGACTAGATCTAGAACTTGCAGAGCTTCTCCGAGACTGAAATATATAAATGCAGATATTAAAACCAAAACTAAAATCAAAAATACTTTTTTAACTTATAACACAAACACAAAATCATACTGATATACCCTTGTAAATACAATGTGAGCATTTAGGTTAGTGCAAATGGAGTTGTAAAGTCTGAGGTATGAGCTAACTTTCTATAGCAGTTCTCAACATTTGTGTAATTTTTAGTAACAGCAACTCTGACCCATATGTACGAAAAAGTAAGTCAAAGGTTTCCTCTTGCATTCTACTCACAAATATTCCTAAAAATATAGAATAAGGGTAAAGTCTGAGGCATGACCTACCGTAGCTTTCTTATGCAGTTCTCAACATTTGTGTTATTTTAAGTAACAGCAACCTTGACCCATATGTACGGAAAAGTAAGCCAAAGTTTCCTTTTTATATTCTACTCACAAATAGTTCTAAAAATATAGTTTAAAGAACAACAGTTATCGAGCATAAACCATATGTGAACGTGTGTACAACGATAACATTATATGCCTTCAACCCCTCATCCCCATTCTTCAAAATGGTGAAGGCTTGAAAAAAAAATTCCAAAGCACATATCTGGCAGATTTAGTGATTTACAATTACAGCTTATTGATACCGTAATAATGTAATTGATTTATGTGTAAGTTTTTGTTTACCCTCACCCTTTAAAATAGTCATTTTGGCGAGCAGGCTTACAGATAATGTAACTGAATCAATCCAAGACAAAACGAGGACAATACTATTTATACAGACATTCAAACAACATATATAAGACTTGGCACTAACACACTATCGTGACATTTCTGATAACAGTTCTCCAGCAATAAATGACAAATTATGTCATGAAATACTCATGCTAACAACTCCATGCAACAATAAGTGGTAATCAGATATTGTGTGTTAATGGTCAGATATTGTTTTATTGTGTACCGATTGTCTCACATATCTACCGTGCTTATTTCAGTTCTGCCAGATTTGGAATTGTACAATGAGACTATGTTTTTGTTCTGCCAGATTTGGAATTGTACAATGAGACTATGTTTTTGTTCTGCAAGATTTGGAACTGTACAATGAGATTATGTTTTTGTTCTGCCAGATTTTGAACTGTACAATGAGACTATGTTTTTGTTCTGCCAGATTTGGAACTGTACAATGAGACTGCCAGATTTGGAACTGTACAATGAGACTTTATGTTTTTGTTCTGCCAGATTTGGAACTGTACAATGAGACTATGTTTTTGTTCTGCCAGATTTGGAACTGTACAATGAGACTATGTTTCTGTTCTGCCAGATTTGGAACTGTACAATGAGACTATGTTTTTGTTCTGCCAGATTTGGAACTGTACAATGAGACTATGTTTTTGTTCTGCCAGATTTGGAACTGTACAATGAGACTATGTTTTTGTTCTGCCAGATTTGGAACTGTACAATGAGACTATGTTTTTGTTCTGCCAGATTTGGAACTGTACAATGAGACTATGTTTTTGTTCTGCCAGATTTTGAACTGTACAATGAGACTATGTTTTTGTTCTGCCAGATTTGGAACTGTACAATGAGACTATGTTTTTGTTCTGCCAGATTTCGAACTGTACAATGAGACTATGTTTTTGTTCTGCCAGATTTGGAACTGTACAATGAGACTATGTTTTTGTTCTGCCAGATTTGGAACTGTACAATGAGACTATGTTTGTTCTGCCAGATTTTGAACTGTACAATAAGACTATGTTTTTGTTCTGCCAGATTTTGAACTGTACAATGAGACTATGTTTTTGTTCTGCCAGATTTGGAACTGTACAATGAGACTATGTTTTTGTTCTGCCAGATTTTGAACTGTACAATGAGACTATGTTTTTGTTCTACCAGATTTGGAACTGTACAATGAGACTATGTTTTTGTTCTACCAGATTTGGAACTGTACAATGAGACTTTATGTTTTTGTTACATGCAAGCTGATGTGGATTCATTTTGTTAGTTCATTTGTAAATGGAATTGATTGTTTCAATTGATTTTAATGCCATTTTTTTGACAAAATGACAGCTAATAGTATATGGCCTTAGCTTAATTGGTGGAGGAAGACAGTTGGTAGTGTGTCTGACTATCAATCCAGGGGTAATTAGTTTGAAACCCAACTCAGCAATAGTCTTCATGATGATTGATATAAGACATTGCGTCTCATACTCATTCATCTTTCACTGCCGGATCAAGTGGTAAAGTTATCATCTACTTGCGGAGTTGGGTGTGCCCGGGTACTGGTTAACCTTCCAGATTCCCCTGAAAGAGTGGTTAGGTTAACTGATCCACCTGTTAGCCATTGATGGCATAAAGATGACACCAACAAGTGATATACACAGTGTCGCTGATCTAGAATTACAGTTGCCCAGGTTATGTGTTAATATAGGTTGATATTTAGTCAATATATGCACAAGCAGAAATTCCACTGTTTATGGCAGATAACCCATATAACAAAGAACTATGGTTATGCATATGGGAGTTCAAGATTTGAAAATTTATTTGGCAGAATGTCAAAATATAAAAATCTAATATCATCAATTTGAAACCAAATAAATATAAATGCATACATTTATAATCTCAAACAATTGGCATTTTATCTCAAAACATTTACATACAATTTACCATAGTAAGTTTTAAAACTAGTTCAGCAAACATTTAAACAGCAGACAGTTTTGTATGTAAGCGATTCACTATTGACCTGAACTTAAATATTGTATAAATGTGTATATTTAAATTACAATGTGATTTTTATTGACGTATTAATTGATTTTCTTATACTAATAATTGTTTGGGTAAATGTATTCATAAATCTGGCCTGGGCAAGAAAAGTTGTTTTTGTTTTCATGTTTATAAACATGGGAATATATAAACACAATCACTGAGATCTGGGTCCGAGGTTATGAATATTTTTTTCATGCTCAACTCAAAGATGAATCAACTCATTATAATAAAATAAACGTAAATACGTATAATTTTCTACCTCAAATCTGCATTAATACTCTAAAATTCGAGACCTAGTCAAGTGTTTGTGCTTTAAAATTGGGTTTGTACGTGACTCCTAGAAATTGTGTTTGAGTACGAATTTGAGTTGAGCATGAAAAATGTATAACAACCTCGAGGCCTGGCTTGTTTGCATGTTAGGTGTTAAACAGCAGGTCCAGCCATATCTTAGTTGTATCACTGGTTGTATCACTGGAGGCCTGGCTTGTTTGCATGTTAGGTGTTTAACAGCAGGTCCAGCCATATCTTAGTTGTATCACCGGTTGTATCACTCGAGGCCTGGCTTGTTTGCATGTTAGGTGTTTAACAGCAGGTCCAGCCATATCTTAGTTGTATCACTGGTTGTATCACTCGAGGCCTGGCTTGTTTGCATGTTAGGTGTTTAACAGCAGGTCCAACAATATCTTAGTTGTATCACCGGTTGTATCACTCGAGGCCTGGCTTGTTTGCATGTTAGGTGTTTAACAGCAGGTCCAGCAATATCTTAGTTGTATCACTGGTTTCATTTTTTCTCTCCTTTTTTTTATGATAGTTCAATGTCATTTTTTTTATCACTATGGCATCGCCAGTTTTACTGGTGGAGGGTGGCCTCAGACTATATCAGAGTAGGTTCAGTCCTTTGACAAGTAACTGGCAAACTTTCTCATATAATTTATTTTTGAGTATGCCAGGATTGAACCCACAACTTGTGGGATGAGAGGAAAATGATCTGTAGGTGGTACCTTAAACTACTCCGCTAAGAGACCCTCCCCACACTAAGGAGTCTATTAACAGTAAAATATGTAAGACAATTTCTTGTTCCTTACAGATATTTTCAGACACATATTTACATTTCTTGCACTGTTTAAGCATACTCCATTGCCAAAAGATCATGTTCTTTTTAAATCCAATCGATGGCCATAAAATGCAACATTATGCTTTTTTAAATACCTAACACAATACCCCTGTTATATTTATATGGTTAAGTATCCTAAATTGCTCCAATATTGATGTAATTATTCATTTATTTATTGTATGCTTTAAAATTGAAAGACACTTTATATGGAAGCACTAGTTTTTAAAAGCTTAATCTACAGCTTGGTATGTAACTCAACAATATGACATATCAGTTTGGTACAACAGTATTTTTTATGGAAACTTGATATTCCATTTCAGGGAATACAAGTGAAGAGAGATTGTTTAAAATTGGTAATTCTCTTACAAAATGATATTTGATACTTTTTAAAAAAAAATTTTTTTCGTCTTTAATCTTTACCTCACATAACAACACCATACATCTGAGAATAAGTTGAGGGTCTATTGCAACACTACGCTATCTACATATATCTACAAATAAGGAAACAGAGCAGCGTAGTGATGAACCATAGAAATGTTACTTGCACTATGTATTTCTGCAATATGACCTTAGCACGCCATTACTCACCAGACGGTCGGAAGAAGTGCGTGTTATTGTAACTTTACTACCATTAAAAGCCACAAAAAAATCAATATGCTTTTAACATGACATTGCGCAATGACAGTTTCACATACTTCTACGGCCCCAGTACAGTATCTGGGAGCAATTAAGTTAAAATCGTTTCAAACCCTAGCCGTGTAAGTAGGTGTAAAAAAATTAAGACTAGAATGTGTTTTTTCTGTCTTCGAAAAAAACTCCCTTCCTATCAATGGGGTTTGCTACAAAATTTGTGAATCTTTTTTCCTTTTTTTTAATGGGGTTTAACGCCATTTCAACACATTTCAGGATATATATGGCATATCCAGTTTTTACTGGTGGAGGAAGACCCCAGAATGAATCTGAATACTACTGTCCTTTTGCAAGTAACTAGCAAACTTTCTACAAGTGTATCAACATCTTAATAAAGTAGGACATACAGTAGCCTGGCATCTCCAATAATCTCAGAAAACCTTAAAAAAATAAAAAATTTGAAGATAATAAAAGTAAGAAAACTGTTCCTTACCAATTAACTTATTTAGTTGAAGTATAAAACTGAGCCATAATCAGACACATACGCACAGAAGAACAGACGCCCACGATAAATTAACCCTCTTAAAATTAGGTGATCAAGTAAGCTGGCCATACCAGTGTAGTATGCTTGTAATGTAAGGTGAACTTGTCAAGTAGTATAGTAGTAAAGAACAGGTATTTCACCCTTTACTCCACAGATACACGTTTTTCCTGCACCAATCACAGAAGGCCTTTGAAAACAGTGCAGGAAGAGTTCAAATTGCTCGTAACGATAGTTTATTGTTTATTGTAACGAGCAATCTGAACACTTCCTGCACTGTTTTCCACTCAGTCAGTTAATATAAACATAATTCTCCCAATAATTCAAAAGCCTTCTATATTAGGTGTCCAAATGTGTCTGTATGAAGGAAAGGTTTTGATTAAACCCTTCCCAATTTCAGACTTAGTTGAAAAATTCAAACCTCAGCAAAACTTTACACCTTCTGTTTTCAAATGCTGTCAAAGTTAAGTTACCTATAAATCAGCATTCCTTGTGTGTACAACATTTCATTCAGAATGGGCATTAGACTGTAAATACTTTTCATTTGTGATCAGTTCACTGCCCTACCCTTATTACAAGTTTCAGGTCAGTGCCGGCAGATTTGTGTTTAATTAATCTTATTACCGGTAATCTAATCTTAGGTTAATAATGATGATAATCTTGATGACAGGTGAATAAAAATTGTTTTGAATACATAAAGTTACAGAAATCATTTTAAATAGGAAACTATTATTATTATTTTTATTATTGCATACTACACAGTTAAAGGATCGAGGCATTATATCATGATAAGAAATTAATTTTTATATTTAATGGAGTTTACATTATTCTGAATGCGTTTAGAGTTTCAGTGGTAAAGGATACCATGCCAATCCATATATTATAAATTCAAACTTGGTAATACTATCAGTGGCCATAATTTGTATAATAATGCACATAATTTCAATAACCTTTCATGGGTTGATATAGAATTTTCAATTTTGTCCCCAATTCCTGAGAGGGTGAGGGGGAGGTGATGGTTGGGTGCAGGTTTATGTTTCATATTTTCACTGAAACTTGGTAACTTTGAATATTTAGGAAATCTCAATATCCTAGTCAATATATGGTGTCTTTTTTTGAGACTGTTGTATAATGCTGCCTGCTGGTAACTGCAGTATCATACTGCACTGCAAACACACAGCATGGAGACCCTGTCTTTACACATCATACCGACATCAAGCAGAGCAATCCTGCGAATGCTAAATCTCTGTCAAGAAAGCGTTTGACTGATCCATTCAGGGCTGAAACTTTAACCTCTGGTATGCCAGGCCTATATTCTACCACTGAGCAAAATTTGAAAAAAATTGATTTGCAGGTTATTTAAATACTTCGACTTGGTGGACCATCCACAATCACACCTTCTCTCCTCAGATATTGATTGGTTTTAGTCATCCAGAGTTTATATTAGATTTTCAGGGGGAAAAAACTGGGAAAGTGTGTTTAATAATGTATGTTCTTGTAATTCATTGGTACAAACTCTGCACAGGCCTGCTACACAAAGAATCACATTTGGAATTTTTTGTAGTCATTATTTTCTACAATCTCTTTATTTTCAGGGAGTTGAAAAACAACAGGACGGAAAATAATGTGTTTATTTATAAATAATATGGATGGTGAAAGACTGACTGATTGAATATTTAGTGTCATTTTAATGCCATGGAGAGGGAGGGCTAAAAGAATGGACCATCAGTTAACCTAACCACTCTTTCCTGGAATCCTGGAAGGTCAACCAGTACTAAAACACAATCTTTCTCTACAAGTAACTGATAAATTTCCCACTTAAATCATTGGTGAGAGACGAATGATAATGAGATGCAATGTTGTATATCAATCATCACGGAGACTGTGCCCAAACCGGGATATGAACTCGCGACCCCTGAATTAATAGTCAGACGCGCTACTAACTGAGCTTACCGATGGTGACAGAGTGATCAGCTGCACCCCATGTATGTTATATTTGATTTATGTTGCTACGTGTTGCCACATTGTGTAAATATTTTTTTGTAGACGAATACAGATGTATATCTGTAAAATCAACATATCACAAATTAAGTGTTAGGAATATTATCTAAATCAAGTGTTAAGTATATTAACTAGATCAAGTGTTAGAAATATTATCTAGATCAAGTGTGAGGTATATTATCTAAATCAAGTGTTAGGAATATTATCTAAATCAAGTGTTAGGTATATTATCTAAATCATGTGTTAGGTATATTATCTAAATCAAGTGTTAGGTATATTATCTAAATCAAGTGTTAGGTATATTATCTAAATCAAGTATTAGGTATATTATTTAAATCAAGTGTTAAGAATATTATCTAGATCAAGTGTTTGGTATATTATCTAGATCAAGTGTTAGGAATATTATCTAAATCAAGTGTTAGAAATATTATCTAAATCAAGTGTTAGGAATATTATCTAAATTAAGTGTTAGGTATATTATCTAAATCAAGTGTTAAGAATATTATCTAAATCAAGTGTTAGGTATATTATCTAAATCAAGTGTTAGGTATATTATCTAAATCATCAGACAAACTTCTTAGTTTCTTTCTCAGCTGTGTGACAATCAGGAGCTGGGCTTCATCTCCTACTGTATTGACCCGACACAAAGTATGATCGCTCTGCCCGCTGGCCACATGGTGTTGTTTGTCCAAGTAAATACAATGTTATACAATGTAGTGTTTACTTAGAGACGAGTCTGTATCAGATCAATTCCCCAAAAGGTACAAGATAATTATACCTGTGTTTTGATTTCCCTCCATCCATTTTGTTTCATGAGTTCGAGTTCTGTAAACATCTCATCAACGTCATCAACCTGCAGTTTCACCATCTCCCAGAATCCCTGCAGGTCCTCCCACTTGGTTGGCTTACTGCCCAAGTCTGGGTTCTATAACAAAAAAGGAATAATAGAACAATATCTGCGGACATTTCCAATGGGATGGTTTATTGCCCACAATACAAGAAATTATGTAACAGTGTTTATCCAGTATGTTTACAGCTCCCCTACTTGCTTGGCTTACTGCCCAACTTTGGGTTCTAAAATGTACAAGAAATTATGTAACAGTGATATACCCGAAATAATCTGCAGTTGTCTTACTGCCCAACTCTGGAAGCTGAAATCATTGGTATGGACTAACAATGATAAAACCAAAGTTGCTTATTAAATTTCAGCCTAATGGCTGACTCAAGAGTACAAACACAAAAAGCAACAAAAACATTAGCATAACATCTATGGTACTTAAACTTTATGTAAGCAAGGGGAGGGGGGGGAACAAATTAATTAACATCATTAAATCACAACAGTACAGCAATAACCTCAGGCATGACAAATGCATCACAGTTTCACACTGTTACAAGACTCAATCCACTTGCAGTAAGATGACAAAAACACTCTTCATCTAGAGTAGGCTGAAACGTTAAGGGAAGGATTAAAGCAATAGAACAGCGGTTATATCTATATATAATATATTATAGTGTTTTCTTCCTTCTTTTTGTCTCAACCTTTTGGTCTGAATTTCTTTAGTTTAAACGTTATATTTATTTAACATTGAGTATTACAATTTAGACAAATTACACTCCAAGTTTTCTTAGGTTAATTCAGCAAATTCTCAAATAGCTATTCATAACTTATGTTTATAAAATTATATGTTTGTACTATACTGAATTTTGTATCTTGTATGCATGGCAAGCCGATGACTTCGATCCAGTATCACTACATCCCACTACTATTTATTCAAGTAACATCTGGTGGATATGAGATGCCTCACATGTTTGTAAGGCTTGATGACTCTTCCTGGAATCAGGACCAACACCTAATATATGTTATCTTACAGGGATTAACACATCACAGGTTATAATATGGTAACCTGCTTTATTGGTGGATAAAAATCCAACACACATGCAAGAATCTTAGAAGAACCATCCTCTTTCTGTAAGAAACATAGCAATCTTTCTCATCAAAAAGTATGTGGAGCAACCTGGGACTGACCCCAGAACCTCAGCGTTGAGAGGAAAATTATCTTCAGATGATATCCTAGACAAGTTGGCTAGGTAGGAAATCTCCGCATCACAAAATCTTGCCTTAAGAAGGTGCTGACAAGAGTGAATTGACAACTGAATTTCAGAATTCCTTAGCTCTAAATCCAGTATGACAACAAGTGATTCCCTTCAAAGACGGTACCATTTGAAGATCTTAAACATTTAATTTAGATGATTAAAATACACCAGATCCTAATGATGATAAAATCATTTAAAAACATCTCTTTAACTAAACTATTTGGCAGATATAAAAATGACTTACCGTATTTACCCTATGTATTGGGACACCCTATGTTTTGGGACACCCTTATTTTTCATGAAAATAATTATTTTTTTGATAATAACAATTGGGACACATCACAATTTTTTAAAAAATCTGATAATTTTTCGCTCCTAAGTTTTGGGACACCTATAAATTTTTATTTTTGGACATGTTATCTCCGATAATTTCGCATATAGATAATAAATTTTAATCCCAAAATATCCATGAAAAACATTGCCGGTACATCGTAATTTTCTACTTCTGATAATAATAAAAGATAAGGTAAAATAGTTATTGCTCTCTTTATTATTTAAAGTCTATAAATTGCCATACCTGTAACTAATTAATTCCTTTGTTGTAAGTTTTAATCCCGAATTATCCATGAAAAACATTGCCTCGAGCATCGTTCCTTTGCTTGTAAACGTGTGATAAAACAATCAAGTGGTACATAGCCTGCTTACACAATTCCCCAATTAACTGACCTATTTATATCTAAACACCGGTTTTATGTCACTGTTTTGTTGTATGATTGACAACTGTTTACACGACACCCCAACAAACTGATATTAATTTATCTTCAAACACATGTTCGTTTCATCGAAGTGAAATAACACGCGACGTAAACTGTCAGAGTTGACGTCATCGCACATTGGCAAAAGGTCAAAATTAAATTGTGTCGGTGGAAAAAGAAAATAGACATAAGCGTGTAATGAACATAACATTCTTTAAATTCAATGGGTATAAGCTGTAAACATTGTTTTGATGTTTTATGCTAAATAAAATATTTTACATGACAATTTATCGGCATTATTTTTTTTACCAAATATGACTTGCTATAGAATTGTATAAATGCCGGTAGAGAATGCATCACTTGTGTCCATACTTGCCTGAAGCGTCTTTTACCAATTGTAAACCAATCGAGATTGAAAAATTTAGACTGGTTCACATTTATTTATTATACTTTACCGATACCGCAATGGTAATTTTTGTGGAACCAGTCTGACTTTGTTTCTATTGTGTTCATATGATGAAATAGACATGATGTCGTGTGTATTTTATTTATGACTGGGGTAGACGTAGTTCCAGATCATTTATTGACCTTCTGGCGTATATTATGTTTGCAGTAAAATGTAGCGAAGTGAACGCATAACTCAAATCTGTGATCAACTTGTAGTTAAAACATATTGTTACAAATGAAAAGCGAGGGATTTTCCAAAATACTTTGTTTTATTTTAAATGATTAATTGGGTCATTTTTGTGCCGATAAAAAATATGAAAATGAGTTGGGTTTTTTTAAATCACTCTTATTTTTTTTACCACACCCAGTTTCAAACAAACAATTCCCTTTAATTATTTTGTATTTCAATAAAAAAAATCTGAAACTGGCAAACTGACGCACGTATCGGCGGCATACATCAAAAGAGTTTAGGTCGGCGTACTTCAAAGCACGTGGGCACGCTCCATCAAGACTGAAGTTTTGCAAAGTATAAGGAGACATTACAATGCAATTTACGGATAAGGGTGTTTTGTATTTAAATAAATTGAAAACAAACAATTATGGTTTGTGTCAATTGGATTAAACAAATATGAATTTAAGAAAACAAATGAAAACGCGAACGTAGGTTTGGTAATTTTATTATTAATTTATGTAATTAGTGTACCTACCTAATTGCTATGTAACTGTTTGTAGCTATATCTGTGATATTTTATTGAGTGCTACGTTAGAAAGTACGCTTACCGATATCTATACGGAACATAGAAATACCGAAATTACCGTATTCACCCTATGTATTGGGACAGTAAAAAAAATAATTATTTTTTAAAATAATAAGTATTGGGACAGCAAAAAAATTAATTATTTGTTGCTGTCCCAATACATAGGGTAAATACGGTACTTCAAACAAATTCTAACTTTGAGGCAGTTGTTGAAAGGGAAACCTTCGCCTCATTCCAGGAACAAATTAATACGCACTACAAACGAATGATGGGGTTGATTCATGTTATAGAATCACAAATACTAACAGAATGGCACGTTGATAGATAATCAACTCTTGCCATGTTTTGTGGTCTTTAATTACGATAAGAGAAAGTTTATATTTGTTAAAAAAAAAAGAAGAAAATTACTTGCCATTAAAACTTAATAGAATCTTACAGGAGTGCTCGTAATTATATTACTGTATTTATTAAATTAGTTATTTACATTTTTTTTAACATTGAGAGGAAAACAATCAAAGCTTGCAGATCTTTTACCAAGTATTTTTTGGCAAAGAACTGAAATTCTGAACTTTCCTCGGGATGTTGTTGCACCTAGTATGGTTAATATTTATACAGAATCACTCGAGACATAGCCTGCTGTTTGTGTCATTTAAATAATCTAGTCTATAAACAATGTAGACTCAGGTAAACATGGAATGCAACTCAATTATAACTCGCCATTTGTTTGCCTCTAAGTCAGTGGTTCTTATTGACTGAAATTCAGTTCAGACCGCGGCGTGGTCTAGAGGTACAGCGTCCGTCTCACATGCAAAAGGTCGTGGGTTCAATCCCCGGCCGGGTCATACCAAACACTATAAAAATGGTACTAGAAGCTTCCTCACTTGATGCTCAGCATTTAGAGGAGAGTTCTAGGTCTTGTTGGCCCGTGTCAGTATAATGTGACTGGGTGGGGTATCATACCATGTGTCTGCGGCATGATACTCCAGTCTGACAGCGCTAAGAATACTGTTTCAAGTAGTCACCGTCGCGATATGACTGAAAAATTGTTGAAAGTGACACTAAACACCATACAATAACAACAACTGAAATACAGTTCAATAACACGGAGTGAAGAGTCAAAATACAGTTCCATTACATGGAGGAAACTGTTTAAATAAGAGTTGAACAAACATACAAGAGTACATACCATATGATTCCGGCACAATTCCTGGAACTGACGGAACTTTTGATTGATTAACAAATTTGCCTTTCCCACAGCAGATCTGATTTTACCACAAACTGTAGGACAAATGAAATCATGATGTCATTATACATATGAACAATATCAAAAAACTTTCTGTTTCCGCAAATGACTCTTAAATGGGCAGACAGAGCAATTTTGATAAATTTTTACTCAACTGTTTTTCAGCTTTTATCTACATGGCGCAAATATTCTATGATATAAGAATAACCCGGTATATGTGCAAGTCCTTAATTTTTTTATTATATAAATGTATTTGTATTATTAGGCCATTAAAAGTAAATTGCAAGATTCTTTCCAAAATTTGCTCAAAAAAGTGTGAGTGTGTGAGGGATGGGAAGGGGAGGGAGACTGGGGGAGAGTTTTATATATATATAATTTTTTTTATGAAAATAAAAAGGGCTGGGGTGGTATGAAAATTAGAGAGCAGGAGGGAATGATAATCTAGCAATTAATTTATTATGGCCTTAACATGCATTTTTTTAATCAACAGTATCTATTCCAGAAGATTTGGCGCCATGTAACGTTCTTGAAGTATTATATTACACATTAAACTGGAACCAGCATACATTATAAAACAATTATTACCTTACATAAACACGGAATAGTCTCAACTGCTATTTAAATAATGTAGACACAATATAATGTTGTATAGAATAAATACTCCACAACTGTAATTTTTATTTCAGTGCTATATCTGTGCTATATATTGTTTGCTCTGCAGATTTGTATAATTATATCTAATAAAATCTAATGCCATTTTCAAAACATTTCAGGCAATACAATTACAAGTGTATGCCACCCAGTGGTATGGTGAAGAAAATCTAAGAATATTTTTAATTGGATAAAATGCCATTTTTAACACATGGCAGAATATGAATGGCATATTCAGTTTCAATGGTTGTGACATACCGTAAAATGAAACCAAGTTCTTCTACAGTATTAAACTGCGAAGTTTTTGGACTTGAACCTGTAACCTCCATTGTGAGAGGTAACTTATAATTGCAGAAAGTAACAATTGTTATAAAACCTACCTTCCTCAGAGATGGTGCCCCCAGCTAGTTCCATCTCACATTTTGAACACAATAACACTAACTTAGTCTCCTCCTCTTGTGCAACACCCAAGAAATATTCTCCATCCTGCAATACATGTGGGTAAAAAATTAATATTGGTCATTTTTTAAGCATAAGAAAGTATATGTGTCGACAAGTAAAAAATCAGTATCCCAAGGGTTGATAAACAATAGGAAAACTTGATGAGTGTTTGATTAAAAGTCTTGATTTGTGAGAAAACGACAATTAACTAAAATAAGAGTCCCACGAACACTCTGGACATGTTCCACAGGCAAGTAAACAGATGCAAACTAAGATGATGTTCAATGGTCAAGTAAACAGATGCAAACTATGATGATGTTCCATGGTCAAGTAAACAGATGCAAACTAAGGTGATGTTCCATGGGCAAGTAAGCAGATGCAAACTAAGATGATGTTCCACAGGCAAGTAAACAGATGCAAACAAAGATGATGTTCCATGGGCAAGTAAACAGAAGCAAACTAAGATGATGTTCCACAGGCAAGAAAACAGATGAAAACTAAGATGATGTTCCACGGTCAATTAAACAGATGCAAACTAAGATGATGTTCTATGGACAAGTAAACATATACAAACTAAGATGATGTTCCACGGGCAAGTAAACAGATGCAAACAAAGATGATGTTCCATGGACACGTAAACAGATGCAAACTAAGATGATGTTCCATGGGCAAGTATCAGGTGCAAACTAAGATAATGTTCCATGGTCAAGTAAACAGATGCAAACTAAGATAATGTTCCATGGGCAAGTATCAGGTGCAAACTAAGATAATGTTCCATGGTCAAGTAAACAGATGCAAACTAAGATAATGTTCCATTGGCAAGTAAACATATATAAACTAAGATAATGTTCCATGGGCAAGTAAACAGATGCAAACTAAGATAATGTTCCATGGGCAAGTAATCAGGTGCAAACTAAACTTATGTTCCATTGGCAAGTAAACATATATAAACTATGATGATGTTCCATGGTCAAGTAAACAGATGCAAACTAAGATGATGTTCCATGGACACGTAAACAGATGCAAACTAAGATGATGTTCCATGGGCAAGTAAACATATGCAAACTAAGATGATGTTCCATTGGCAAGTAAACATATATAAACTAAGATAATGTTCCATGGACAAGTAAACAGATGAAAAGTAACATGATGTTCCATGGACAAGTATACAGATGCAAACTAAGATGATGTTCCATGGACACGTAAACAGATGCAAACTAAGATGATGTTCCATGGACACGTAAACAGATGCAAACTAAGATGATGTTCCATGGGCAAGTAAACATATGCAAACTAAGATGATGTTCCATTGGCAAGTAAACATATATAAACTAAGATAATGTTCCACGGACAAGTAATCAGGTGCAAACTAAACTTATGTTCCATTGGCAAGTAAACATATATAAACTAAGATAATGTTCCATGGACAAGTAAACAGATGAAAAGTAACATGATGTTCCATGGACAAGTATACAGATGCAAACTAAGATAATGTTCCATGGACAAGTATACAGATGCAAACTAAGATGATGTTCCATGGACACGTAAACAGATGCAAACTAAGATGATGTTCCATGGACACGTAAACAGATGCAAACTAAGATGATGTTCCATGGGCAAGTAAACATATGCAAACTAAGATGATGTTCCATTGGCAAGTAAACATATATAAACTAAGATAATGTTCCATGGACAAGTAATCAGGTGCAAACTAAACTTATGTTCCATTGGCAAGTAAACATATATAAACTAAGATAATGTTCCATGGACAAGTAAACAGATGAAAAGTAACATGATGTTCCATGGACAAGTATACAGATGCAAACTAAGATGATGTTCCATGGACAAGTATACAGATGCAAACTAAGATGATGTTCCATGGACACGTAAACAGATGCAAACTAAGATGATGTTCCATGGGCAAGTAAACATATGCAAATTAAGATGATGTTCCATGGGCAAGTAAACATATATAAACTAAGATAATGTTCCATGGACAAGTAAACAGATGAAAAGTAACATGATGTTCCATGGACAAGTATACAGATGCAAACTAAGATGATGTTCCATGGACACATAAACAGATGCAAACTAAGATGATGTTCCATGGACACGTAAACAGATGCAAACTAAGATGATGTTCCATGGACACGTAAACAGATGCAAACTAAGATAATGTTCCATTGGCAAGTAAACATATATAAACTAAGATGATGTTCCATGGGCAAGTAATCAGGTGCAAACTAAACTTATGTTCCATTGGCAAGTAAACATATATAAACTAAGATAATGTTCCATGGACAAGTAAACAGATGAAAAGTAACATGATGTTCCATGGACAAGTATACAGATGCAAACTAAGATGATGTTCCATGGACACGTAAACAGATGCAAACTAAGATGATGTTCCATGGACACGTAAACAGATGCAAACTAAGATGATGTTCCATGGGCAAGTAAACATATGCAAACTAAGATGATGTTCCATGGGCAAGTAAACATATACAAACTAAGATGATGTTCCATGGACAAGTAAACATATACAAACTAAGATGAGGTTCCATGGACTAGTAACCAGGTGCAAACTAAGATGATGTTCTATGGGCAAGTAAACAGATGCAAACTAAGATGATGTTCCATGGGCAAGTAAACATATACAAACTAAGATGATGTTCCATGGGCAAGTAAACATATACAAACTAAGATGATGTTCCATGGGCAAGTAAACATATACAAACTAAGATGAGGTTCCATGGACAAGTAATCAGGCGCAAACTAAGATGATGTTCTATGGGCAAGTAAACAGATGCAAACTAAGATGAGGTTCCATGGACTAGTAACCAGGTGCAAACTTAGATGATGTTCCATGGACAAGTTAACAACAGATGCAAACTTAGGTGAGGTTCCATGGACAATCTAGATATGTCAGTGAACAGATGCAAACTAACATGAGGTTCCATTGACAAGTTAACAGATGCAAACTAAGATGAGGTTCCATGGACTAGTAACCAAGTGCAAACTTAGATGATGTTCCATGGACAAGTTAACAACAGATGCAAACTTAGGTGAGGTTCCATGGACAATCTAGATCTGCCAGTGAACAGAAGCAAACTAACATGAGGTTCCATGGACAAGTTAACAGATGTAAACTAAGGTGAGGTTCCATGGACAATTTTAATCTGTCAGTGAACAGATGCAAAAACTAAGATTGGAGTTCCATGTACAAGCCAGATGTCAAAATTAGGAATTGTACCTCAACAATATTCAAAGTGTTTTATACCTTAATTGTCAAATTAAACATATACTATTTTGTCACAGACAAACCATTTTCATTTAACCCTTTACTTCATATAGACGCCTTTGGACACCTCTAATATAGACGCCTTTGGACACCTCTAATATAGAAGCCTTTGGACACCTCTAATATAGACGCCTTTGGACACCTCTAATATAGACGCCTTTGGAAAACTCTAATATAGAAGACTTTTGAATAATTGGGTGAATTATGTTTATATCAACTGACAGAGTGGAAAACAGTGCAGGAAGAGTTCAGATTGCTCGTTACGAGTCTGAACTCTTCCTGCACTGTTTTCAAAGGCCTTCTGTGATTTGTTTCTATGGAGTAAAGGGTTAAAGGAATAGAGAAAATTGTTTTATAACAGATTTTGTGACACAATGGACCGCATTATAAGAAGTTCTCTATATATTTACATGGTTTCTCTCCTGGACTAATCACTTTGAATTAGGTGTTGCCCAAAGCCAATAATGGGATAATTTAATGCAAATTCAGCTACTTGAATAAGTACAATCACGAGCATGGATTCATTTCATTTGATATTAATTGTACTATACTTGATAAGAAATGAAAGTCATTGGTTAGATACCCGGCCGGGTTATACCAAAGACATGAAAAATGCCAATCTTCCTCCTGGCCTAGTTGGTATATTACAACATACACAATACCACAGCGGTGGTCTATTAGTGTTGGAGCATCTGCCTCACATGTGGAAGGTCATGGGTTCGATCCACAACCGGGTTATACCAACACATGAAAATGGTACAAGCAGCTTCCTTGCCTGGTGCTCAGCATTTAGAGGATAGTTTTCATACCATGTGTCTGTGGCACGATAACTCAGAATACTGTCTCTGATAAGAACACACTGTGGCTATATGGCTGACAAATTGTAGAAAGCAACACTTTACACCCTACAACAACTTGATAAGAATTATATTTTGAAATCCATATTGCTATGTTGATCACAGAGAGTTTGAGTTATCTTGATAATTTATTAGTTCCGGTGTAGGTTTGGTGAATGAACAGCCGACTGTTTGTCCATTGTATTAAAGAGCCATGTAATGATGCACTTGTTTACTTGCACTATATCACCTTTGGTTTTGTAACTTTTATTAACTTCACTGTGGTTATAGTAATTTCCAGGGGATTAAAATGAATCACACAGATGTAAACCAGTGAGCACCAGGACAGAACAAAATCAATGGCCCTCCCTGTAAAGAATGAATGAAAGGGGATTGCTGGCGTATCAACACATTACAGGATATTCGATGCCAACAGGGAGGAAGACTCCAGGTTCTGTAATGAGACTTAAAGGAAATCATTGTCTGTACACACAAATGAATATTGTCAACAAAAAAACATGTCATAAATCATGATGCCTACCTTTAAACAATCTCCCGTGGTCACAAAGTTTTCTACAAGTGTGCTATGTCCATTTTCTCCGTTAACAACTCCATTACTTATTTCACCATTTACACTAATATCACCATTAACTTCTCCGTTCACTTCAGAATGTATTTCATTAGCACCATTTACAGATGGAGATTCTAAAATAACTGTGTTTTCATTTTTAGGCGACAATACGTTAGTCCGTATTGGGGGATAATTTGTAGGGGGCTGTATATTCGGGATCTTTCCTATAGGCATTTCCACGGGTGAAAGTGGTGTGGCTAAGTCTGAACGACTCGACCGCAATGAAAGTGTGCTTGAGTACGGCGACCGCTTTTCTATCCCTTTGTATGCACTGTATCTACTGTAGTGTCCATATCCACTGACCGCGCTCGCGATACGTAAATATGATGGGGTACGCACTATTTCCTTCGGAATAAATTCTACCGAGTCAGAAATTATAGGCATTTGTGGGTAGCTGACATCAAGGTCATTGGGGGGTTTGTTCTCACGATTGTATTTATCTGTAATTCTATAATCCTGTACACTCCGTAATTTTGCTGACTGTGGCGGGGATGAGTGGGTGGGGCTCTGATTCTCCGGTATCACTGCATCCTCAGAGATCTGACTGACTGCCACTTGTTTCGATGTTGATGTATGACTTAATAGAGAAGGCTCACTTCCTGAAAATATAGGAAAAGACACATTTATAGATATCTTCAGTAACTATAAATTACCATTAAATAAATTTTATAGATATGTATAACAATAATTTTAAGATACATAGATATAACCAACACATTTATAGAACTATATATAGCATTTATATCAAAGAACTCAGGAACCATGATAAGGTACACTATCACCATTATACAACTGAAATACTGTCGAAAAAATGTTCAAATCTCCTTACAAACAAACAAATGTATTAGAAACTTCTAAAATATCCTACATGAAATTCACTGTATAAAATCACTACCATTTTGTGTTTTTAATGAGAGTGCAACCATTTTTAGGCGTTTTCAGTTCAACTTTTCCACAGTGACTAATACACACATATTAAAACTTACAGATGTTTTGAATGACTCTCACCAATGTATCAGCACGCCTTCTATTATTATACACCAGTATAACCTCACACACTGTATACATATCCGATATTCAGTTTGATTAGCAATACTACAACATTCCAACTTTAGTGTTCTTTATCTCAAATATTTAAATCCACTCGAAGGGAAGTTTAAATACCTATAATGTAACGATTACAGCTGATACTCGTGATTCTGACATGCATATCAATACGTGTACATGTATGTGGAAGTCCGCTCTATTTCAAATCGATACAAGATAGAGAACAAGTCCAATATGTACATCTCCTTGCATACTTGTTCACAATAATAATAACCATGTCAGTTGATTTTTTTATTGGACAAAATTCAACGGCAAACATATGTTTTACCTGTCCTAGAAAAAAATATTTACTAGGGTGAGTCACAGAATATAAGACTGCTGACTGAAAAATCAATGGAAGCATTTCACTAAATCTTGCTATATATGCTGTGCCACATGCCTATCGATTACATTGACATTTTAAGGTGTAGTAACATTACATGGAATAATTGAAAGCATCTTTAAGTCAAGCGATTTATATAAATACCAATCTAATTTATATTTTCCATAGTAACTGACCGAATTCTGAACATAATTATGGACTCCAAAAATGAGATGCAAATGGTGTTGTGAGGAAATATTGAAGGTATGAGTGAGTGGATGAGGTATTTGTCCAGATATTTGTTGACTGTAAGAGATGATTAGTATGTGTGCCCTATCCTCACTCCATCAAAGGGTCAACATGGACAATGTCAGAAGTGGCCAGTCATCAGTCGTATACAAGTATATCAATTAACGCAATTATCACAGGAGTAATCACAAGCAAGAACGCTGAACTCCATTTTTATGTTGAAGAGGTCCAAGAAACATTCAGCATAAATTCCTGACAAGTTTATTTCAGAACAGCACTGGAAGTTGAAAGTTGAGGCATTTGCATTGTAGACTACAGAAGTTCCTGGAAGCTGGCTGTATGTAGTAATTAGTTAACAGACTATGTTGGAGTGTATGTGTCGACCTTTAGTCCCAGAAGCATTAGGATTATTAACTTGGGTAAACAACTTGGGGAAATTAAACAAACATACATACTATGCATGATTTAGAGACAGGGTGAGACAACTGAGCGATCATTGAATCAGCTAATATTGGTACCATGCATGTTCCAAAATTTACAGAGACAGCCATGTTTTCTTCTTCCTCAAGTGACTAAATAACATTCAGATTTGAATGAATAATGGATCACTAGCTGTTAGAAATATGTAAAAAATGCATTATTGCTGTATGGCAAATATGAATAGATGATAAAACTGCAATATTGGCAAAGAAACAGATGGCAGATCTAAAAGCGTATCACATAGGAGAAAATCTCCAAAATGAAGAACAACTGAAGATGAACAAGATAACAGACAAATCACTTGATAAAAGATCAATTAAAGATGAAGGACTGATATAATGAAGAGAATGAAGTTTTTTTAGAACACAAATTGAAGTAGTATTCATAGTTTGTAGTAAATATGTTACATAATTATAGAAAACATGCATCATGCCTCACACCCACTAGAACTGCAGCACAAACAGATTTTTTTCGAGTGGCAATTAAAGAGCTCTGTTTAAAAAAAAAAACAAGAAATAAAAATGACACTGAAAACAAAAAGTCCAAATTTCTGCAATATACTATTTAAATGACATATTTGAACAATTCAGCACAGATCATTTTCACAATATAATTTAGAAATGGCACAAACCATAAGCCCATTATTATCCGTGGGGAATCTCCATTCAAAATTCAGTCACAATATGTCGAAACATGTCTATAATGCAGTTCTATCACTGTTATCTATCACTGTTATCTGTCACTGTTATCTATCACATATTGTTGTGTAATGCCAATAATGCAAGAATATAAAATTGAATTTCTTGATCACAAGAACCAGTCTAGATCTCTCGCCAATAATCAATAGTTCACTTTTCTTCTTCAATACAAAAAGAGCAGATAACAACGGCATATAACAGTTCAAGATAACAGTCAAACTATCTATTTAAACATGACACAGTTCTATGCTAGAAATTTGTTAATATATCAACAGTTAACAATTCAATTATGTCTTCCGATATTACTGCACAATAATTTAATTAAATGAGTTAAATATGTAAGGCATACTGTGCAGTGTGCATTTACTTGTGTTTAATATTTGGTCAGCAGCAGATAAATGGAATTATTGTTTTTATAATACCTGTACATTACCTAATTCGTTTTTTTTACAAGACATACAGTTTCTGATTCACAAAAACACTGAATTGTGTTTATTAATAAAGTTTAATGTCATTTCAACATATCTGAAAGAAGTAAGTGATATTGAGACGGCACCCCAGACCACTCGGCCCCTTTATCTCTCATTTAAAACAAGAATCTATGTAGAACCAGCATCCTTTGTAAGTTACTTATAGCAACATTATTATAATTATATGTAGTTGATATACCGATTTAATTCAATTATATAAAACTATGTAATACACTGTACATACCAGTATGAAGGCAAACCATATCTTATAGTGCACTATGTAGTATCACTTTTATATTTTCAAACTCAGAAGTCCTTTGCAAACAAAATCTACGTTCAAAATGATACTTTAATCATAGTTCAAACCATATTTACAGACCAAAACAAACCTGCCATAATAATCCTATTATGACATCATGCATAAATTTGCATATCAGACAGAAGCAAAATTTGATAACATTAAGCCATATTAGGTTTTCTGTACCAACACAGGATAGTCACTTTCTGCTTCACAGCTTTGCATGAAAACAAACCTGTGACGTAAATTAACATCATTCATCTTTCTGATAACAAAATGTACAAACCGTGTCATTACTCACTTGCGGCCTGCGTTTAAAAATTCTATTTGTATACGGATATAAAACCATATAATTGACGCCCCATTCGCTATATACTCTTTTTCATTTGTGTTAAAAAAATGTCATGATACGGCACATTTCAAAAGGTCTGAAGGATTGTCAAAACATTTTAAACCATTTAAAACAGTTTAATCTTTACTATAAGAATTTAAATCTTCAGAGGTACTTTATTTTTCTTTGCAATGTTAAGGTGGGCTATAAACATGTAACACCAATAGAAATTTTCACCTTTGATCATAAAATTAAGGGAATGTCTCCTTTTAACCCTTTACTCCATAGACACGCATTTTCCCGCACCAATCCAGAAGGCCTTTGAAAACAGTGCAAGAAGAGTTCAGATTGCTTCCTGCACTGTTTTCCACTCTGTCAGTTAATATAAACATAATTCACCCAATAATTCAAAAGCCTCCTATATAAGTGGAGTCAAAAGGCATTCATATTAGGTGTCTAAAGGCGTCTATATTAGGTGCCCAAAGGCATTTATATTAGAGGTGTCCAAAGGCATCTATATGAAGTAAAGGGTTAATGGCTGGGTACCAGTGAATTTATGATTCCTAGTTGGTCCCAGTCCCTGATATATCTCGAATCAGGGCTGTTAAACACCAACAAAAAAGCAGAATATTCTATACCCTGTCCCACAATTCATAGTTCTTTACTTAAACTTACTAAAACTGTGATGTCTTCCAACTTTCACTGAAACAACTGACCAATCAACAACTGACCATTCAACAACTCACTGCTATGTGACGAACCCAAGTGGGGAATGTTGGGTCATTCTATTCTAATTCCTAGTTAAAAATTTCTGGGTAGCATCTTTGATCATTGATTAAATTATCAACTTCTGTGTGGTTCCAGGGTGCTAAATGGGTGATGGCAAGAATAGGGCCGCTGTAACACGTCTGAAAGGTGACATTAACTGAATATTTGATAGAATCTGTTCAAATTCTGCAATTATGCAGATATCAAGGTTCTAGGTTCATTCTGCATTTGTTCATGTGTTATTGTTGTGTATTTTTTCAATTCGTATGTTACTCTGTTGTTTTGGCACATGGAGAGTGAGACTAGAATCTTCCTTCCTGTTTGGAGTCATTTAACCTTTTTCGTGTTGGTATATGGTAAAATGCTAATTCATTTATTCGTCAAACAGTGTGAATGTTTGAATTCAATAAATATTTATGATAAAGATCTTTTTTAGGTTTTGATGCGATTATCTATACATCTTATCTAAACAGCAATATTCTCTTATATATTCAGCAAGTGAGGACATAACAATTACTCCCCAATGTCTAATGTATGTTCAGAGCACTATAAAGAATTATAGTAAATTACAACAGATATAACGATAATTTTAATTTTCCTCTGCCACAGAATGACGTAAAAAGGTAGGTGTGTGTGTGGGGGAGGGGAGGGGGCATATCAAGAACATTTATCTCACTGTTAAGATTTTGGGTTCCAGCCCAGCTTAAGAAAACAAGCCAGTTACTTGTGAGACATAGTGTCTCATTATCATTCATCTCTCACCGCTGTGTCAAGTGGGAAAGTTATTTGCAGAGATGGAGTTTGCTATAGTACTGGAAATAGTGGTTAGGTTAACTGATTGTCTGTTAGCCATTAATGCCATAAAAATGATGCTAAATATTCAATCAATCAATCAGTCGTGTTATAAATATGAAGTATGTGAGTGGCCTGCCATAACAGATATAAACTTATTTATCTATGATATTAAAACACATTTTTGTCAGCACTTAAACATTATTTTATTATGTTGACTTATTGTAACTTTATGTGCACTTACTGTTTGGCACAATAACATTTGCATTGGCAAGACTATCTGAATGGCACGCATTGTTCACTGGGGGAATTTGTTCCTGAGTCCCCATTTTGAACAGATTTAAATTACAATAGCAAGATACCAAGTAACAATCATCCATTGTTTGTCATAATCAAGTCCAGACAACCACTGCCTCACTCATCCACGCATAGTGCAACCACAGTGAGTGGGTGGGGTTTGAAGACGAGGAACCACATTCTGTTTTTATATAGATAAGTCATTTGAAACAAACAATTGAAACATTTTACACTTGTACTACATGCCATACGTAATATCTATTTAGAAACACATTACTCCATTGTATTTTTAAATCTATCGAAAGCCCTTTTTATTTACAAAATAATTTACTGAAGATCAGAAATGACACACATACACTTTGTCCTATGTAAACATGATATTAAAACATTGTTTAAACCCATATCTTGTTCTTTAACGTCTTTAATATACATCTTACACTGGAACTACTGTGTGTATTTTGTTCATGACATACTTGTCTAGTACATAAACGATGAACAGGATAACATTTTATATACATCGCCAACAAAATACGATTTAATACACCAAACAAAAACTATGATAGCAAACTTACGATTCAGCAGATTAAATCCGTTAATATCCAATTTTTTGTAACATTCAGTCACTTGAACACTTCATTAATGTATAATAATCGTGACCTACATTCAGGAATGTATATATATTACATGTGTAGGTTAACAGCCAATACTGTTTGGTTAATCTCCTACAGTGGGGAATGTATACAATGTCAGTATACTGAGATAATGTGAATACACTATTATTCGGTGTGTCTCAACGCTAAAAAATTATCCATATACCAGACCCCAACATTTTCAGTGTTTCTCAACCACAACCGGGGTTACTTTCCTGTGAAGTCTGCTAAAACAAGAACTTGCTGAATGGAAATTTTCTGTCTGTAAATAAAATCAATACAAAGCACATCATGACATGTCAATATTTTTTTTTTGACGACATCAGACTGGTAATCTAATCAGATCTGAGGATTTGAATTAAATCAAATTAGTAAATATTGCTTTACAGCCGTGCTACTTTTTTTTTATGAAAAAAAAATGAGTTTTAAGCGTCATTTTCAAAACATTACATGTTTCGCATATATATATGGCATCCAATTTTATTGTTGGAGAAATACCTAATAATATATCGGAGTAAAAAAAACATTTGTTCCATTAATAACTGGCAAACTTTCTTACACATTTTTTTTTATGGACCAAACTGGGCTTGAACCCACAACCTCAGCAGTGAGAGGCAAATGATCTTGAAATGGATTCTCGACCAGCTGCTCATACAGGATCCCATTTCTACTTTGATTGTGAAACAAGTTATTACAACAAATCATGCTCAAAGACTTCTTGGGTAGTACTAGTAATGAGCATACGTGGACAAAGTGTCTAGCTTAAAGACACCACACATGACCATGGTGGAGGATCAAATCCACAACTGAAAATGACACTGAATACGTAACAACTCTAGACTCAATTACTATATAAATGATATATAACTGACTGTCCAAAATTGTTACACACGTTTCATCCCAAAAATACACTCCTTCAAGCACATAACTCCATTTACACTATAGCATCATTCCTATCCTTCTATTAACAATACCTTTATATGTGTAGAACAGCGTATTAAATGTTCATAAAACACTATCTCCTACTGACATCCTTCTTTCAGCATCTCAACATTTCATTGCCAAATAAATGTACTCGGAGTATTTTTGTACAAAAAGGTATGCCAACCCATGTTAAAAGTGACAGTTTGGTGGTATATATACATCGCTATTATCATGCTCTTATGATACCCTGTAGATGAAATGATATGATGTGTCAAAGATGACATTGGGACCTGCCACTCATCCCAATTAGGCGAGGTTCAAAGTTCAAACATCCTCCTCCAGGGTGATCTCTGCTTCTGACTTTCTGATATTGGGATAGATAAAGAAACAAAAGTGGGGTAATTCACACAAAACACTCTCATTTACATGGAAGAAATTCTGTGCAACTGAACTTCTATTTATTATGTCAAGATCACTCTTTCAAAATTTTTATTGAATTGTCCAATATTCCTTCTTTATAAATAACAGAATCACAAACATATTACAATATTTTTTTCAGTCCAATATCTCCAGTTTGTCAATTGGGTAAAAAGAATGAGAAAAAAGTTTGTTCCCAAAACAGAAGTTTTGAAAAGTGATTCAAAAAATTATTGTATTAAATAATTGTTTCACAAACAAATACACATTACAATTAGGTTTCTTTTCACTGATAATGCTACAAATGAGGGGAATAGAGTCATAGTAGGCCACCTCAACTGGTCATGTTTACCTGTTATGTCCAGACAATTTGTCAAATGACCCAAGTAAATGACTGCCATGTCACCCTGCCGAGTTGTTTAAAGATTACAGAGATAAAGTTACAATAGCTGAGATGTCATAAATAACTTACAAGATGCATTACAATCCTCCTTGTCAACTCTAGCTTGTATTCAACTGAAGTTACACTAACATGTAACAAAGGTCAATTAATTATTTCATTCAATTCCAGGGTAACCTGGATTCATGTCTAATTATTTCACTCTAGTTCAGGGTAGCCTGGATTTATGTCTTAATTATTTCACTCAAGTCCAGGGTAACCTGGATTTATGTCTAATTATTTCACTCTAGTTCAGGGTAGCCTGGATTTATGTCTTAATTATTTCACTCAAGTCCAAGTTAACCTGGATTTATGTCAAATTATTTCACTCTAGTTCTGGGTAGCCTGGATTTATGTCTAACTATTTCACTCTAATCCAGGGTAGCCGGGATTTATGTCTAATTATTTCACTCTAGTCCAGGGTAGCCTGGATTTATGTCTAACTATTTCACTCTAATCCAGGGTAGCCTGGATTTATGTCTAACTATTTCACTCTAGTCCAGGGTAGCCTGGATTTATGTCTAACTATTTCACTCTAATCCAGGATAGCATGGATTTTTGTCTTAATTATTTCACTCTAGTCCAGGGTAGCCTGGATTTATGTCTAACTATTTCACTCTAATCCAGGGTAGCCTGGATTTATGTCTAACTATTTCACTCTAGTCCAGGGTAGCCTGGATTTATGTCTAACTATTTCACTCTAATCCAGGGTAGCCTGGATTTATGTCTTAATTATTTCACTCTAGTCCAGGGTAGCCTGGATTTATGTCTAACTATTTCACTCTAATCCAGGGTAGCCTGGATTTATGTCTAACTATTTCACTCTAGTCCAGGGTAGCCTGGATTTATGTCTAACTATTTCACTCTAATCCAGGATAGCATGGATTTATGTCTTAATTATTTCACTCTAGTCCAGGGTAGCCTGGATTTATGTCTAACTATTTCACTCTAATCCAGGGTAGCCTGGATTTATGTCTAACTATTTCACTCTAGTCCAGGGTAGCCTGGATTTATGTCTAACTATTTTACTCTAATCCAGGATAGCCTGGATTTATGTCTTAATTATTTCACTCTAGTCCAGGGTAGCCTGGATTTATGTCTAACTATTTCACTCTAATCCAGGGTAGCCTGGATTTATGTCTAACTATTTCACTCTAGTCCAGGGTAGCCTGGATTTATGTCTAACTATTTCACTCTAATCCAGGATAGCATGGATTTATGTCTTAATTATTTCACTCTAGTCCAGGGTAGCCTGGATTTATGTCTAACTATTTCACTCTAGTCCAGGGTAGCCTGGATTTATGTCTAACTACTTCACTCTAATCCAGGGTAGCCTGGATTTATGTCTTAATTATTTCACTCTAGTCCAGGGTAGCCTGGATTTATGTCTAACTATTTCACTCTAGTCCAGGGTAGCCGGAGTTTATGTCTAATTATTTCACTCTAGTCCAGGGTAGCCTGGATTTATGTCTAACTATTTCACTCTAGTCCAGGGTAGCCTGGATTTATGTCTAACTATTTCACTCTAGTACAGGGTAGCATGGATTTATGTCTAATTATTTCACTCTAGTCCAGGGTAGCCTGGATTTATGTCTATTTATTTCACTCTAGTCCAGGGTAGCCTGGATTTATGTCTATTTATTTCACTCTAGTCCAGGGTAGCCTGGATTTATGTCTAATTATTTCACTCTAGTCCAGGGTAGCCTGGATTTATGTCTAATTATTTCACTCTAGTCCAGGGAAGCCTGGATTTATGTCTATTTCACTCTAGTCCAGGGTAGCATGGATTTATGTCTAACTATTTCACTCTAGTCCAGGGTAGCCTGGATTTATGTTTAATTATTTCACTCTAGTCCAGGGTAGCCTGGATTTATGTCTAATTATTTCACTCTAGTCCAGGGTAACCTGGATTTATGTCTTATTGCTAAGAAAGATGGACTACTATTTTCTCTTCCTGGTAAAGATGATGCTGTGGGGCTTGGTTTATATTCTTCTTCCTACTTCTAGAATTTCTTTTTTATTATATTTGGTTTGCATAACTCAATTGCGAATTAAATGTATAATAACTGGTTTTAGAGTCCACTCCCTAAGTAGAACCAGTACTGAATACAGTCAAACCTGTATAAGTGGTCACCTCTATTAAGCAGCCACTTGTCTTGAGGAACCATATTTGCTATATCCCATTTTCATGTTTTCAGAGCAAATTTACCTGTATTAAGCAACAACCTGTCTTAAAAGGCCACTTTTCCTTGTTCCCTTGACTGGCTGCTTAAGACAGGTTTGACTGTATTGCTACTTGACAGGCATCAGGTCAAGCTGGGGATTGAAAACACAACCTCTGGGGTGAGCAGCCAAAACCCTATCCACTAAATTACCATTCCACTATATGTTGTTCAAGACACTTGCATACCGTAACTGAATCATAATATTTAGATAACATATGGTATTTTCTGTTATAATCAGGCAACGACAGTAAACCAATACTTCATCATTTAAATGGTACCTTCACCTACTTTTTAAAGATTAAATATTTGTATGCAAATAAATACCGTATTATATGCCTATAAAGACTCTTAACTGGTGCTAAATAAACTCTGAATGGGGACCAACATCATTTTTAACCCATTATCTGAAGCATCCAGTTTTATTGTTGAAGGATGACCTTAGCATGAATCTGAGAAAAGCCTCACCATCCATCCATCATTTTCCGATCAAACTAAGTCATATCTACTGGATGACAATTATGTAACAATGTGAAACAGGGATGCATTTTCAATAGATGATAATAATACTTCTTGGGTAAGTTTTTATTTCCGTGCAGATTAACTGACAAATGACAACTTAAAAGTCATGAAATGCTTCAGAATGAGGAAAACTGCACTTTAAATTCTGAGATAGGAGACAGATTTTGAACACAATACACACGGCTTCTAAAATTTCAAAATGTAAATCTGTTCTTTTTTTTGGCTGTATGTACTTTTACATTTATTGCCCCAGCAACCTCAGCTTGAGAGGAATAAAGTATAAGTTAACTTTGGGGATCAAACCCAAGACCTTCTGCATACAATACAGATTCTCTACCACTAGACAACCGCAGTGATGTTCTTCAATCAGAGATAGGGACAAATTCTCTTATTCCAATAATGCTCACATCCCTCCATACTAGTTCTAAAAAAAAATATCCGAAAACCTTTCATTCCATCAAACCCAATTTCACAATGATATAAATAAATCATTAAAAGTCTGCTCCAGCAAAACATTAATAATCAGTTACCATGACTACAAGTTTGTTTTTTTCATTTTCTAGAAAACTGAAGAAAGCAGCTGTCAGGAGCATGTTTGAGTAAATACAGATGTTTGTTTACATGCTAATCCAGCATGCACCCTAACTTTGATAAAATGCAGTCATCATTAGGGAGGCTGTACAGATAAAAGCAAAACTACAACATCACATGTTGGTAAAAATCTATGTTTACCTGGTTCTTGCATGTGCAACTGCCAGTATGCAGTCTAATCAGCTACATTGTTTCTGTCTTTTAAGGTTAATCATCTTTTAATAAGCACTCTCTCCTAACTGGCATGAGTTTTAAAATGAATGAATGAATGAATGAATGAATAGGGTTTTATGGCGTATCAGCACATTATAGGTTATTCGACGCCAACAGGAAGGAAGATTCCAGGTTCATTCTACATGTATAAAAACAACAAATTAACATACAGATTTAAAAAAAATACACCAACAAATGAAAATGCAGAATGAGCCTAGAACCTTTATATCTGCAGAACTGCAGAGTTTCAGCAAATTCTATCGTATTACTCAAATTGTCGCTTCTTACGACATGTATGAGCCACAGTGGTCCTATTATTGCCATCACTCATATGGCTCCCTGAAACCACACAGGGGGTGAGTTTTAGAATACACAAATTGACATTATAGGTAGGTTAACTAACTGATCTGTAACTTTTTTTTATTCATTAACATTCCCAGTGCAAGGAAGACGCTATCATCAAAATAGATGCTGACCATTATCTGCAGCAAATATCATAGCAAGTGAACTAACTGAGCAGGCCATATTATAATAAACTTGGCATTGTCAGCTTTAATACAACCAAGTGAACAACAACTAAAACACACAAGCAATTATCAATTCCAAACAGTACCGTATCACTTAATTTATAATCAATAATTGTTCCTTTGTTTCCGCTTATTCATAGAGCAGAAAAGACATTGAAATGAACATGGGGCAGTACTGCAGTGCTTGCTGCTCACGCCAGAGGTTGCAGATTCGATCCTAAGCTCGGCCTAAAGGCCTAAAAAAACCACAAAAAACTCTGTACTGGTTCTAGGTCTGGTTCTACCCAGTAAGGGGACATGACAGAAGTTCATATGAGTTCTGAGCTCCCTTCACAATCAAGCTAAAATAAATCATTAGTTTTACAGCTAATGATTAACCACAAGAACACCAAATATTAAATTCTGTTCTAATCCTTTATCATCTGAATATTGTACTTGTTTGTAAATACTGGAAATAAAATATTCTTCGAAGATATCCCCACCTAAAAAAAATACAATTTACTTACATTTTTCGCTTGCACACGCATTATACAATGATTGTTACCTCTGACCTGCTCCCTGTAATCTGTTTATAAAGCCACAATACCTACCTCCCTTTGTAAAAAGCTCTTCACATAAATCCTTTGGCAAGTTAAAAACTTCAGAGCACATAATCTTTACATGAGCCAGTAAATAATTCAAACAACCCTATGTCACACTGTAATGATTATTCCCAAAAGCAAGAGAAAAAATCGTTTTCCTTTATCCATTAAAAAAAAATCTTTAACAATAAAGACTCCACTAACCAAACATGATACCAAAGTCCATTTCCGTTGTTATTACCAGCTAAAGATAAAAGGTAATGAGACCTCATACTAATTATAACCATAATCACTCTCCATTTCAAGTTCATTTCCTGCTGATTATTGTGGTTTGACCAAGTAGCTGGTCACTTATTGACCTCGGGGTTATACATCACACAGGGTCATCAAATATTGATGGGCAGTACTCCGGTGCATTATGCTAATTAAAGCACCTGTTAACTTGTTGATTAGGAATTAACTAGCAAGTTTAATTATGTCTTCTTGCCAGAGGGAGTGACTTGATAGATAGAATGCTGTCTTCAGTTTCATTCAAATTTTGTTATTTTCTTCTCATCCCCATCCCCCTTTCTCAAATATTTTTTTTACTAATTAATCAACTAAAATCTTACTTGTCCTGGACAAATGTTTACTCATCCTTGAGAGCGGATGAGTTGAATTTCCCAACCCTAAGGTCAAGTCCACCTATACACCATTTCAAATTTGACAGTGATTCACAAATATATGTGGGCCTCAAAGGGTCAGAAAGAGAACAATACAACTCTCATACAATATACACTCTCATACAATATACACATAATAAAAACAGCTAATAATGAGTTACTTCCCTTACTATACACCAAAGTGGAATAGCTCAGTTGGCACCAAAACATTCTACTGGTTATTGGTTTAGATGTTCATGAAGCTATTTCCATTATAGCTCAACATTCAATACATCTGGTATATCAACAAACAAACTTTAAAAGGTGAAGTGACCACTTGACGAGAATGCCTGGAGGCCAGACCAATCATTAGGTCAGTATTGATCACAATCTGGGTAAATAATTGATGGTATTTCCCCTATAACACAATATTAGCTTTATATTCCCAGCCAGCTTGTATCATCACACATAACTGTTGTACAGTTTACCTATTACTAAATTCTGAGTCTACCAGCTGAGTACATTAAAGTGAGGATGTTGGCACAATTTGTGTAAGAAATAAGTAATAAAAACAAGACATTACCAAGGCTTTATATTAAGTTGGAAATCCGTAATATTGATATAGAATAATATACACATCAATTTTTAACAATATTTCTAAAAAAAAAAAAAAAATATTTATATCCTTACAACACTTCACTTCAACCAGCATGTTTTAATAGTGATATTAATTTTATACAATACTAAACTTTTTTTACTGCATACATATCTTTGTATACATATATCATCTTGATTTTCATGAATTATTTTAATTTTCATTTTTCAATATCTTTTTCAAATAACTAGCTGTAAGTTATTTAAAAAAAAAAAGATTACTTTTAAATACTGATTCACATACGTGATAATTTTAATTAAGAATTTTTTTTTTTTTTCCAGAATTTATTTCCATGAAATTATGTTTTCAACTTTGAATGTTTTTGTGTTTTTTTTAATTTCAATATCTCCATACAATACTTCACCTTTATAAAACAAAGACTTTTTTTTCATATTGATTTTCAAAGTTTTTTTGTGTTTTTTTTTCCAAATAAATAATTATATTCATACAATACTACAACTTTTAGCTTTTAATAGTTTTGTGGGTTTTTTTTTAATATGGATTTAATATAATTCTATACATATTTAACTTTTAAACTGAGTGTAAAGAGCACACCATGGATATATATAATATATATTTATAATTTATATAGAACAACTCACTAAACTACTTTACTTTTTAATATATATGTAATAGAAATAACAGTGCCACCTGGAATTTTCACCATAACGAAAATTCAATGACAGAAACATAAAAGAGAAGTGGATAAATGTCAAATGTAAACTATGTAAACTATCCAGCCTTGCCGACTACATGGTGACAGACTGATGTTTTGATATTATATGACCTGGATAAATGAGATGCAATATGTGAAGGTCAACTCTTGTCATCAATAAAGTGTTAATTAATCCTTTCTAAGTTAAATTTCTGTTTTTTTATTTTGCAAATAAATGATAATGTTCAAATGAATGTACATGGGAAAAAAAAAATTCTCAACACCGATGAGCGTCATGTTAGCATACGATAACAGGATAAGCAGGTCTTGTAAATTTGCTATGATTAAGTTCACTAGTTCAAGATGAAGTAAAAGCCATTTTGGAAGCATGCCAGACAGCAATTATCTCATCAATCAGAAGCAATCTAGTAAGCATAACAATAATGATAATAATATTGATGATACAATTAAGAAGGTCTGAAATATTGGTAGTGCTCCAAGTCTTTAATCCTGGTATCTGTGATCTGCATGTTATAAAACAATACCTCAGGAGAGGACAATTAGACAGTCTGGACTGGTTACCTCAACTTACCAGGCAGACTTCAACAGGAAACAGAAGGAAATGATTCACATTAGATGCATAGTCACAAGGCTGTTTAACGCATTCCAATCATTACATTCTGGTTTCTATTGTAACAGCTTTTTCTCCTCAAATCCCTCAGATGTTACTTTTATCAAGAAACAGATATAAGCATGACATAATGTTTGTAAAGCAAACACAGCCAAAACATTAGGGATCTGATTCAATGAACTTTTATGAGTAAACTTTACAACAAAATTAAGTGAAGTATGATGACACTGTTGCAGTTACATGTACTGAGCACTTTAGGTTTACAAAACACCTTAAATCCTGCACAAGTCCATCACACAGTGATGTTAAGGAATCAACATAAAACACAAAAGGTGCAAATAATGATAATGATAATAAATAATAATTATAAAAAATAATAATAATAATAATATATTTACAGAGGGTAACACATTTATTTACAAACTAATCTTCCACGAGGCCCTCAAGCAGATCCTCCTGATTGACTGTGATATTACAACCTGCTAATGTGACTTTTATAATGAACTTGGGGTAATTGAATTCTACAATGAAGATGTTTATGTGCTGTTACTTCCCTTTTTTCATTATTTTTTTTTGTTTTTTGCGAATCATTGTCCCTCAAGAATCAGTATCTGTCCCCACCACCTCCCCCGCTAAAATTAAAGGTATTGGCCCATAATCTACTTGGACAACATCAAAGGACTCGGTAAGGGGATTGATTTAATCTGAAACCATATACCAGTGTAACATTTTATTGACTGTAGATACCAAAACAGTGAATCATATAGACGGACAGCTGTCACCACTGGAGCTCTGTATGGGGCTTATATATATAAATGCATACTGCAGAAAATGTATGAAGCAATTGTTTATCAAACTGCGGAAAATATTACAGATTGTATGAAGCAATTGTTTATCAAACTGCAGAATATGTTGTGCAGAATGAAGAACAGACCTCTGCTGTTGTTATATACAGAACCCTGCTGTTGTTATATACAGAACCCTGCTGTTGTTATATACAGAACTCTTCTGTTGTTATATACAGAACCCTGCTGTTGTTATATGTTCTTCATGTAATACCTGTGTGTACACTGTATTTCACTCACATATAATAAAATATAATAAAATTATGTTTGTGTTATTAGCATTACATCAAAAGTACTTTTTTTAAACTGATTTAGTTTAACCCTTTACTCCATAGATATGCGTTTTCCCACACCAATCACAGAAGGCCTTTGAAAACAGTGCAGGAGAGTTCAGATTGCTCGTAACTTCCTGCACTGTTTTCCACTCTGTCAATTAATATAAACATAATTCACCAACTAATTCAAAAGCCTTCTATATTACGTGTCCAAAGGTGTCTATATTAGAGGTATCAAAAGGCGTCTATATGAAGTTAAAGTGATTTTGAAAAATCCTTCGTAGAACTAGTAGATAGTGTCTTGCTCAAGGACACCACACATAGCCATCACGGAGGATCAAACTCTCAAGACCCCCTCTCCCCCAACTGGTCTGAGCTTACAAATGGTATTGTTGGCCACAGAGGGGCCATATAGCATAACTAGGAATTGCAAGTCTGAAAGTGGGAGTAAAATAGAACAACACTTTGTAAACAAATAACAAGTTGCCACTACCTGAATGGAATGGGTGTGTGTTTATGTATATACACTGATAAAGGGAGATAATTAAATCCCCACAAATGATTCCCGTTTACTGTTTACATTCCCACAGGTGGGATGTTTGTGTCAAGTTTAAGTCAACAATATTTATCTCAACAATCTCAATATAGACACCTGAATGTTGTAGGGCAGGGTGAAAGTATCATTATATGCTGGCATTGTCCAATTACTGCACAGATAACTGAAGTTTAGGTATTCACCTATCTCATTGTAAGATAATTCAAGCATCCCACCCCTTTTGTTTTTAGATCTCAAATCCAAGAATCTAAGTAGAACTTTACCATCTTGCTGAAAACAAATCAACTAAGCAGGTATTAAAAGTTATAAATAATCTGATAATCTTGTATTCTATAAAAAAAACACTATGCCACTGCGCCGGCTTGGACAACGAGAAGAAACAAGAAATTTGTGTTTGGTGAGGGAGGGGGGGTTTTAGGGTAATAGATGGCGGCCATTTTATGGTTGTGGAAGACCTCAGAATGAATCTGAAAAGAGTGATCACCCTTGGCAAGTAACAGACAACATATTTCAATGTTTTTGAATCGAGTAGGGCTCAAACATATTACCTCAAAAAACATTACCAAAGGTGGTGCTTGCCTTTATGTTTAAACATTTAATCAGTCAGGTTTTTGGCCTGGTTGGTATATTATAACATACACAATTCTGCAGTGGTGGTCTATTAATAGTGGTAGAGCATCCACCCCACATGCAGAAAGTTGTGGGTTTGATCCACAGCCGGGTCATACCAGACTTAAAAAATGGTACAAGAAACACCTCACTTGATGCTTAGTATTTATGGGATAGTTCTTGGGGTATACCATTTGTCTGTGGCGCAATACTCCAGTGTTGCAGTATTTAGAATACAGTCTCAAATAGACATCGTCGCGATATGACTGAAAAATTGTTGAAAGCGATGCTTAACACCATAAAACATAACAACAACAACTTGCACATTTTAATGATTTTAGAAACAGTATTTACCTTCTTCAATTCTGTTTAGCACCATCATTACTATTTTTGCAAGTAACCAACACAAAAATTAAAATATCGCACTATGTCCAAACTCTCCACTATAACACCTGTGTAATATTGTTTGCTCAGTTCAATAGCTTAAACACACAAAATCACCTTTCAATATTCACAAGAAAAAAAATCCAATAATATGTGATTATTCGATAATTTGTGTAATTTTCAAAACATTCAAACCAAATTGTACATCCATGAAAAACCCATGATCAGACTTGCAAGCAGTTAATCTAATACAGATGTAAAAATATGAATTGAAATTAAAATCTCAGTTTTATTAATAGTTAACACATTAACACATACACCCAGTGTCTGAAATAATCTGCTAATTAGGCAGAATATAATATAATGCACAAGAGAAAGATAGCACACTTGTGATAATAATAATAACACCCCTAATGCTTTAATTCAAAATCCACATGTTTGTTTTTAATCTGCAATCAGCAGAATGATTGTCTATCTAACATGCATGGCTTTACAATAATACATATATATTATAAACCCCAGCACTGGGAGATTATATTGTTCACAGTTTTACTCAGTCCCTATAATTAATCCACCCAAGTTTGCACTATGATCTAAGTATTGGCTAGCCAGACTGACTTGTCAATAACAATGTATGGACAGACAGGCATGACACAAAATTCCTGTACAACAGCTTGACGAGGTTCCAATCACACTAAGGCGGGGTCTGTTCAGTTCATTCAATTAGTGTGCTGGAAGCCAGGCCCCGACGTCAAAACTTTTGTCATGCTATGCTTAAATTTATACTCAAATATAATTTCCAGAACTAATGCAAAAAAGCAAACAATTGAGTCAGCCTCAAATTTAAAAGTAACATAAATTGACATTATTTTAAATTTTTTGTTACCATCTATTTCCTTTCTCTTTAGTTGAGCATTATAACCTAGTACCAACTTTCGCTCTAAAATCTTTATTTATAAATGATGGCATCTTGTTTTACTTGTGGGGGAAGACCTCTGATTGTCAAATCACAACCAGTGACATGTCCTTCCACAAGAAATCAATGAGCTTTCTCAAGTAAGTTTTGTTTATACTTATTTATTTATAGTTTTTATGAACCATATCATGGGTATAACCAGTTCTGAGTGGCCGTCGGGTACAGCTGGGGACCAACCTCCTGCATGACCAACCACTGTATCCACTGTACTACCACAATGCTGACGGCTCTTGCAGCTATGGAATTTACTATTATCAAATTACAATAACAGATATATGCATACAATAAAGTAATAAATCTGTACCAATAAAAGGACAAAATAACAATCTCTTGGCACAGCAAGCCGAATAAAAATGTCAGTATTTTTAAGCAAAAATCAATGTATAAATGACTAGGGGAACCCTGATAATCTGGATGAAGTATTTGTATAGTGCATGTGCTGCTCTTCATTTATTTATTCCCCATGGAGCTCATTAAACAATATCTCATTCGGAAAAACATCAGTTTGATAAATGATGTGCTCTGATCATACAGAATATTGCATGTAGTTTGAACAATCAATCGGACATACCAACACAATAATGACTGCGAAGATGGATGATAAAAAAATTATAGAGTGAATTAAGGCAAATAGCACTGCAGCATTGGTCTTGTATTGTAGAGAGTCAAACTTGCATGCAGATGGTCATGGGTACCATCCCCTGCCAGGTCATACCAAAGGCTTGAAAAATGGTACAAGAAGCTTCCTCGCTTGGCGCTTAGTATTTAGAGGATAGTTCTAGGTCTATTCGGCCAGTGAAAGTATAATGTTATTGGGCGAGGTATCAGTTACACAGTCCAATATCTGAAATTTTTTTGAAAGTGACGCTAAGCACCATACAAACAGCAAGTATGATACAAGACTATCAAACATCAATTGTTTCCTCTTCAATCATTGTAGAGACTGGACTTACATAATAATAGCAGTTGTTGTATGGTGTTTAGCCTTACTTTCAACAATGTTTCAGTTATATCACGACAGTGTCTACTTGTTACAGTATCCTGCCACACTGGAGTATCATGTTGCAGACACACAATATGATATCCCACCAGCACCGGGTCACATTATACTGACACCGGGATGACCCGACCTAGAACTTTTCTCTTTATGCTGAGCACCAAGCGAATAAGATTCTAGAACCATTTTTCAAATCTTTGGTATGACATGACCTGGTATAGAACTCACAACCTTCAGCATGCGAGGCGGATGCTCTACCACTAGATCACCACTGCGGTATCAATGGACTTTTATAAAGGTAGTGGACAAAAGTGAACACAACCAAGAATGAACAACTTGATTAAAACTTAAAAGTAATGATATTTGCGAGAAAGAATATCATTGTAATTGTGACAGTTATCGTCGACCGATTGTGATGTAGGAGACATATTCTTATGATGCACATATACAGGAAAATGAGTAAAACCACCATTTTTCTGCCAGCAAACTTTCTCACATACAGTGTTTGAATAGAGTTGGGCTCAAAAACAAGATCGCTGTAGTCAGTGCTCTTGACACAATATCTCAAACCACTTGGCCACAGGTCCATGCTCCTGACACAATATCTCAGACCACTTGACCACAGAAGTGCCCATTAAGTACAACATGAATTTAAATGAAGTGCCGAATAAGTACAACATGAATTTACTTGAAGTGCAAATTAAGTACAACATAAATTTACATGAAGTGCCCATTAAGTACAACATGAATTTACATAAAGTGCCCATTAAATACAACATGAATTTACTTGAAGTGCAAATTAAGTACAACATGAATTTACATGAAATGACCATTAAGTACAACATGAATTTACATAAAGTGCCCATTAAATACAACATGAATTTACTTGAAGTGCCCATTAAGTACAACATGAATTTACATAAAGTGCCCATTAAGTACAACATGAATTTACTTGAAGTGCCCATTAAGTACAACATGAATTTAAATGAAGTGCCCAATAAGTACAACATGAATTTACTTGAAGTGCAAATTAAGTACAACATGAATTTACATGAAGTGCCCATTAAGTACAACATGAATTTACATAAAGTGCCCATTAAATACAACATGAATTTACTTGAAGTGCCCATTAAGTACAACATGAATTTACATAAAGTGCCCATTAAGTACAACATGAATTTACATGAAGTGCCCATTAAGTACAACATGAATTTACATAAAGTGCCCATTAAATACAAATGAATTTACTTGAAGTGCCCATTAAGTAAAACATGAACTTATTTGAAGTGCCCATTAAGTACATCATGAATTTACTTGAAGTGCAAATTAAGTACAACATGAATTTACATGAAGTGCAAATTAAGTACAACATGAACTTATTTGAAGTGCCCATTAAGTACATCATGAATTTAAATGAAGTGCCCAGTAAGTACAACATGAACTTATTTGAAGTGCCCATTAAGTACATCATGAATTTACATGAAGTGCCCAGTAAGTACAACATGAACTTATTTGAAGTGCCCATTAAGTACATCATGAATTTACATGAAGTGCCCATTAAGTACAACATGAATTTACTCGAGTATAAATGACAGGCAAGTTTTATTTAACTTTTGCTGGACTTGGTTACATCAATTGGTACCACATCTGACAATCAATTTAGGAATTGCGAGTTTGAATTCCCGCCTGGCCACAGTCTCTGATGATTGATATTCAACAATGTGTCTTATTGTCATTCGTCTCTCAATGCTGATTTAAGTGGGAAAGTAATCAGTTACTTGCAAAGAAGAGTGTCCTCGAGTACTGGATGCAACCTTCCAGGATCCCAGGAATGAGTGGTTAGGCTGACTGATCATCTTGTTAGCTCTTGATGCCATAAAAATTACATTAAATATTCAAACGGTATACTGTACTAGACTTGCTCAGCTGAAATAAAATTATATTCCCACAAAGGTACTATTTCTGTTTTATCTTTTTTTTTAGTTTTAATCCTAAAAACAACATTTATGCCAAGTTTATGGCCCATTTAGCTACCTATATCCATGATCATTATTTGCTATCAGATTTGGCTATCACAGACAGTTCTTGTATGAACTCGCCATTGATTTAACCATTACTTATTCAAAAAAGCTCATCAGATTTAATCAGGATATGTAACCAAATGTAAACACAAGTGGCAACTATTCATTTTAAAGCAATAATACACAAAAATAAAAATAATTGAGAATAAAAGAAAAAAAAAAACTGTTTTAAAAAAGAGAGAAATTATTGCTTAAGTTTTATCCGGAGAAAGAGTTTATTAATAACAAATTAGCACCCACCCATCCATATGATTTTCATAGCAAAGTTTAGATAAGTAACCCATTCCGTGACTCCACCCTGTTAAGTAGAAGTAGAAATAGCCTGATATAAATCAGCTGACAAATAAACACCCAGCCCCAATCAAAATTGAAATAATGACTTCGAAAAAATATTATTATATTATATTAAGTATGTTTTTTTGTGTTTTCAAGATTTCATTTTGACTTTTGAAAAGTATGAATACACTCAGGTCTCGTTGTAACGTGGAAGCCGGGATCTATAGAATGAAACCGCGATATATGCGGAACCGCATTATAAATATCCCAAGGTGCACTGTGCTATATTATTACTTTTTCCAGTGAAGAACCATAAACAAATACAATAATATGTGTTATAAATATGACAGACCTTTGTATGCGTAAATCAATTAAAGTGATGTTGTTTATAACAATACAAACTTGTTATTATTTCAGTCTGAATTATCAAGGAGTAATTGATACACAAATACATGTTCACAGTCTGGAAAAACGTAACCAGCTCGCAAACACTTAGCAATTTAGTTAAGATTTTCGATCAATTGATCAATTATTATACCACGAGATTTTAATGAATCTGGTTGAGAATAACCGTACTATAACGAGTTTCGCATTACAACGGGCCACATTATTAGGGGACCTGATTGTATACTGTATATTCCCTTATTAACCTCCCCCCTCTAATAACCCCCCCCCCCCCCCCCCCCTTCAACCTATTTTTCTGGAAAATAAAAAAAATAAAATGTATATGCTAGTTGAGTGTGTATTCGCCCATCTTTCCCAGATCAATTATTTTGTTACACAGACAACAATTAGCGGAGTGTTTATCACCTTTGAACTCTCTAAACTCATCGTTTATATCTTGGGTCACTTAACCACTTTTGGTTGAATATACACCTACCCATATTTGCCATTTAGAACTAGTAAAAATGCTGTCTGTCGATTAAAACATTACAAAATTTCGCAAAATGTGGTAAGTCTGTGTACACTGAAAGCTCATTGTTCTATGTTGATGAGAACAAATGTCCAAATGATTTAAAGTGAAGAAGAGTACACTGACCATAAATTTGGATATTCCAGTACGTGGACTAGTAGTTTCATACAGATTTTTAGCTTTTTTTTCATCCTATGTTCATTATTTCATTCACTCTCAAATAATTCTGAACCACTTTTTTGGGGATTTAAAGTATTTTCAAGGGCATTTCAAGGGCTTTATTGTATTTTTAACTGTTGTAAAATTTGCTTTTTTTATCTTTAATAAACACCCACACCTTGTAAAATGTAACGCCTCCGGGGGCGTTTATTTATAAGGGAATATAGGGTATGTTTCATGATTTTTATTTTTCATAACATGAATTTCATAAAATACAAACGTATACGAAATGATATTGAATATAATTTGAGGAAATAAAAAAATATAATGAGTAAAGTATCAGAGACGAATACAAAATAAAGGTTACAATATACTAGCTATGATGTCATTTTCATTCCCTCCTTGGATCCTGGAAGGTAAACCAGTACTCGAGCACAGACATCTCTGCAAGAGACTGATAATTTTTCCACTTGAATCAGTGATAAGAGACAAAGGACAATAAGACAATGTGGCACTGATTCTAACTCATGATCCCCAGATTGATAGTCAGATAGACTACAGACTGAGCTAACCAGGTCCAACATACACCATTTCTAAAATATCATACAGTGACCCTAGTCTCCTGTCTGACACCAATGTCAGATAAACTACAGACTGAGCTACCCAGGTCCAACATTCACCATTTCTAAAATATCATACAGTGACCCTAGTCTCCTATCTGATACAAATGAAAAGTTAAACTTACATAATTTTGCATGAAGCACAATATAAAACTATAATTTATAACCGATCTCAAACATATTTGTTTTTTGTTTCATTTCAAACCAAACAGGAAATTATATGTTAAATCACTTAAAAGATTGAGGAAGGAAAGTCATTTAACTGAAAATGTGTGTACATTACACTTCACTCAACTGTCAGTGACATTGTGCACACAAACTGAACTCTATATCTGAAATATCACACCCCGAAAATATAATCTGATAAAAATTTTAATTGTTTCAAAACGCTACCTACCATTTAATACTTCTAAATCCTTTGACGTGTCTAAAACAAAGCAGATAAATTAACACATGTGCACTGACAATTATTTATTTGACAAGAGTACAATATCCGGTATTGCAGTTAACAATCTATATCCTTACCACGGTAGATAAGTTGTCCTGTACAGTTTGTGTGTATTTACTACCATCAAACGTGTCATGTATATATGTATATAGTTACTTACTTTAATTTGCTTTATTTGGATGGACTTACCTACCGGCTGTCCAATAAAATGTCAATATAAACACTGTAAAACATAAATTATCTATCTATTCACAAGGCAATCAAAGGGATATTACTTCTGCTTGCTTGAAATACCGAAAATTAATTATTTTTACTGTCAAAATGGAGAAATGTTTACAAGTAAATGACAAAATGGAGAAAGCTGAAATAACCATCAAATTGAAAGAAAAATCTGCACTGTCAAGTAATGTTAAAATTTGACACTAAACTGACAAAAAGGTGAATAATTTACAAACCACTGTCAAATCAGATAATTATGTATAAAATTTACACTATACATCCATACACTCATGTTATTTCAGACACAATTTTCCATGATTAAGATATATATGTACCAAGTATTGAATCAATGAGACTACAAATAAACCAACTGTGGAGACAATAAAATCCAGGACTTACTAAATATTTATGTTACAGGCGGCAAGATTGTTCTTTTACATTAGTCACCATGAAGAAAATGGTCAACTAAAAATGCCACATTTATCATCTTGCTGGTAGACAGAAACTGTATAATCACTTTGTAGCACAATATCAACCTCAACTAGAAATTTGTTTACTGTAGAAAACTGTGTCTTCGACTCATGCAAAAGTTTTAACTCCAAAATTAAACTCAGTCAAAAAGCATCAGAACACAATTTTGGACATGCACAGCTAAATTTTACACTAATCCTTCCTTAAATCTGACCACAGATGTAGGATGAGTTATCAGGACAACAGTTTGTGACAGACAGACAGACAGACAAACAGACAGACAGACAGACAGATGGATAGCACAAATACAATAAATCTGGACCCTGAGATGCGGAGACTAGTAGCCAATCATTTTGAGAAAAAATGATTCAGTTTGTATAAATTTTGTTACCTAACTAAGAGTACTTGTTGTACTTTGATTTTTCAGCCACACTTTATATTTTGTTTATTTTATTAAAGGTATTGATCCTGTTACTCAATACCTTGTTGTTTTTTCTCAACATTTATGGAATATGTCCCAAACCCTTGGAACTTTCAGGCATTTTCATTAAAATTTGGAATAATTTTGTGTTAAAATTTTAAGAAATTTCATACTCAATTCTGAATATGGAGAACAAATATGTTTATTTTACCAAGGATACTGCCAATTTCACTACAATTACTGAAGCTTTCAATTAGGAATTTTTACCACTCAATTAGGGAAAAAAGATTCTATTTGCTGCCAACATTGTACTTTGTGAAACCCATCTGCCAGTGGCCAGCAGCTCTAACCTTCAGCATTATTATAATGCATGTCTAAACAACAGCTTAGTGTTACGTAATGTACCTGTCAATCAATAATTGATCATGTACATTTCATACCATGAGTCAGGCAGCTTTTACGATGTCTCGGAAGAAATGTGTCATCACCACAGATTCATTTATATTCTGATACTCCTAACGCTCAACGACACCGATGCTGTTAGTTTGCAACTAACCATGACCTAGCTTACTTGCAATTATTTTACCTTAACCCACTTTGAATGACCTTCATTTAACATTGACCTTGTGGTGTGACGTTTGAACAGATTTTAAGCTGTTTTATTAAATTGTATTAACTTTACACTAAATTTTCAATATAATATTAAATGTAAGACTTTGATCAATTTTCCTGTCATATAACTGACATTAAAGGGTTGGGGTTTTCTATTGGGATTTTCACATTTCAGGTTATATATTATAGCTTATCCAGTGTTTATTGGTGGAGGACCTCAGAACAAATCTGGGAGGAAAGACCGTCATTCCACAAGTAACTGCAAACTTTCTCACATAAAGTTTTGCAGTGAGTGGGTCTCGAACCTACAACCTTGGTGATGAGAGGTCAGTGATCTTAATACAGCGACTTAGACCACTTTGCCACAGAGGACCCTGTGTTATTAAAGCTCATCATGATATAGTTTACCATCTCAGATGCATATCTGTTTAAGTGCACTTACCGGGTCTGAGAACAATCTTACCACTGCTGTCTAGTAAGAAAAATGTTTAATTTTTACCATTTAGATATGGCTGGACCAGGAATTAAAATTCTTCAACAGCCAGAACGCTGGACCTAACTGTCAAACAATCACCAAACATACTACGCACAATCACAAACATGGCAGACACAATTGCCAACACAACAGATCCAACAGCCAGCATAGGAGACCAACAGTCAACATACTAGATACAACCATCAACATCCTAGACACGATTGCCTTGCCATTTTATTCAGTATACATATATCCCATCCATTTATTGTTATAAATAATGTTTGTAAGTTAACAAACTTCTTAGCTTAAAATTTGAAGATAAGAAAACAATTCATGAAATTCATTTAAATTTCACTTACATCATTTTTTACATTTTTACAACTTTTGCAAGCCTTGTTTTTTTTTAATGAAACATTCCTGAATGGGCTCCAGGTGTATAGCATAATGTTACCAGCAAACTTTTTCTTCTACAGGTGAAAAATATCAGAGTCATGTTTTAGCTATGTTAGCACAAGTATGTTCTCTGCTTACTGACTTTCAACTTTTGATATTAACACAAAAAAAGCCCAGGCAGACTTGAGCTACATTCCGGAACTGTGTAAATATTTGTACAGATAGATGCAGTCAATAATTGAAGAAGTTGAGCATTTTTCTGATGTAAGATAATAGCTCCAGTTGAACAAAAAGCTTGTTCGATTATTGCTGGCATTAAAAGAGGAACAAAAAATGAACAAAAAATTCCCCAAAGACAAGCTACCAACCCTAACCAGGCCAAGTTACATAACAAGGATAGCTCAACATAAATAATTTATATTTTAGGATTGGATGAAAAAAATAAATAAGAGTTATCGTCACAAACTATTGTGAACATGAAAAAGGGGAATAATTCTTGAAAATATTATCTAAAACTGTGCAATTAGTAACCCACTTAATTTCTGTTTTGTCATTTTAATAAAATTTCGACAAAAAAAATGAAAACTTAAAGAGTTGCATTCACAAAATGTTGAGGAAACTAAAAAAGGGAAATAACTCTTGATTGGAGTACTGATTTGAATGCAAAAACCATTTGTCGATACTGTACATAAAGTTTCACCAGATTCGTCAACAATATCATCTATGTGCCTATTAAAAAAAATTTTGCAATGAAAGGACGAATGAGCAAAATAATATTGATTGATTGATTAAATATTTAGCATCATTTTTATGCCATCAAGGGCTAACAGACGATCAGTTAACCTAACTACTGTTTCCTGGGATCCTGAAAGATTAACCAGTACTCAAGCACACCCCGTCTCCGCAAGTAACTGACAACTTTCCAATTTGAATCAGCGGTGAGAGACGAACGATAATGAGACACAATGTCGTATATCAATCACCATGGAGAATTGCCAGGCGGGGATTCAAACTCAAGACCTCCGGATTGATAGTCAGCACGTTACCGACTGAGCTAATTGGGCCCGGCATTCACAAAATAATATAATCTGCTTTCAGGAAGGGCAGGATGGTTAAGTTTACATCTAATGATTAATAATTTGAAGCAAACATGTGACAAACATAATGGCTGAAGAACAATTACCCATTAAAACATCTTTGCAAAGTCATTCATCAGCAGTGATATTGATTACTGACAGAGCTACAATAGGCCAAGTATTTGACACACAATAAAGCAACCATTATATCATAAAATGGTTACTGATACCAGCTCTGTTTTCTGGTATAGGCAACCAAATACCAGCCATTGTTTGATATACAACTATTTACCATTGTTGAGGTCAATTTGTCAATTGTCAATTTTTTATACAACCATTCATGCACGGTCTGGGACAGGGCTTCTGGCTCGAACAGCTGTAGGAAAAGCATGGTATTACAGGCACAAGACCAAAACAACAAATGGCCAATACAGGTGGCAAAAAAAGTTTTCATTTACTGTGCTCTGACCCAGTACTTTTCATTTTTCATGTGGTCAGTAGGTTGGAAGCTATTTTCTTTTGCTAGATATTGATTTTTTTTCAGTGTTATTTTATCATGAATGGAGAAAATTTATAATAAACAACAGCACTGCTTTAAAGGTCAATAGAAAAAAGTTTGAGTAGCAGCAACTTGAGTGGCTGGGCTAAGAAACATGGCAAATGACCATTATTTTAAGTAAATCCTCATAACTACAGAAAATGTATCCAACTTATTAAGTGGTGAATTCACAGAATGAATCGGAGTAAAACCACCACCCTCCAGCAAGTAATTGACAATGTTGTTGTTGTTGTTGTTGTTGTATGGTGTTTAGCATCACTTTAAACAATTTTTCAGTCATATCGCGACGGTGCCTACTTGAGACAGTATTCTGAGCGCTGTCACACTAGAGTATCATGCCGCAGACACATGGTATGGTACCACACCCAGTCACATTATACTGACAACGGGAAGACCAGACCTAGAACTCCCCTCTAAATTCTGAGCGTCAAGCTAGGATGTAACTGACAAACCTTCTCACATAAAGTTTTGGAACCGAGCAGGACTCCAACCTACAACCTCAGCAACAAGAGGTAAGAGCTCTTGAAACATTGCCTTAGACCAATCAGCTATGGAGGATCCTTATTTGGTGAATTGAGTGGAGCGCATTGATCTGAGCGGTAGGTACCAAATCCATGATCAGAGAGTGATGGATTTGATCCTCTGCCACAGCTATGTGTGGTGTCCTTGACCAAGACAGTTTTTCTGCTTAATTATTATGCTTAATACGGTTCTACCCAGGTAGATTTGAAAAGTCAAATTGAAGTAAAATAAAAAGGTTTAAACCAACAAGTTAAATAACCATTTGGGAATGGAACAAATCACAAAGTTTGGAATTCACAGAATTATTTCAATTTTACAGTAGCTCTTGTTGTTGTATTTTATGTAATTTGTACAGAAGCAATTACAACTTACAGCAATTTTCCCCATCTTGGAATTCACATTCAATAAGGTATTGCTATATTTCGTGTCGCCTCAATTAGCTAAGAAGCTATGTTTTATCCTATTACAACCATTAAGTTTTCTCATCAACCTTTTCTCATCAACCTTTTTAAGTGTTTTACAAAACTTAAACTTAACCAAACAGATGAGTACCCAATTAGTTACAGGTGTTGACACAATCAATTATTTAGCTATCAAACAAAAAGAAACAAACCAATACACAACCATTTTCAAAATGTATTGTATTTCCAGTAAATAACACTGCAAAATTGGCTATTTTAAGCAGGGAAGAGAACTTTTCCTTCTTTTGTAATTGTATACATACTGTATCAACTCTGTTTTCTGAGATATGTTATCAAATATTTCTCTTTATTTTATTTTGTATCAATGGAGTTTTTCATGAAGTTTTGACATTTTCTAATTTAATCATGTGCACAGTTAAAGAATGGCACATAAAAAAATTCTTGTGTTAAAATTTTTTTAGGATCAACACATTGCAGTAATCCAGTTGTATTGGTGCAGGAAGATATCATAATAAACCTGAGAAGCACCACCATCCCTCTGCAAGTAACTGACAAAATTTCTCACAAAGCTTTTGGAGTGCGCTTGACTCGAACCTACAACCTTAGCAGTGACAGGTTAGTGATTTTGAGATAGCGCCTTAGGCCCTTCAAACATGAAGAAACCCCATGTGTGTAGAACAAGAACACAAGCGTTAAAAGGTTATTGATGTCCTGACCAAATAAGGCGAGTTTAAGGTTCAAAGATAGTGTTGTATGGTGTTGTTTGGTGTTGTATGGTGTTGTATGGTGTTGTGCATCGCTTTCAACAATTTTTCAATTATAACACAGGTTCAAACATGGCGACCATGTTAAATGTTCAAAGATGTGTGCTATGTCCTTACCACAACCACATCAGCAATGGAATCCAGGTAAAGTTCAAATGATCATGAGGAGACAGTTCAAGTAGTTGTTTATCTTTGAACTTCTGTAATCAGTAAATTAGTTTATATATTTCCTGCTTCCTGGCCTGTTAACATTTCTGTACAATATTTCTGAAACTGGGTCAAGACTATGAAATATGTAGTAGAGCTCAGTGTTATCTCCATTGCCCAGCAGGTAAGGAAGGCTGGTAGAGTACGGCTATCAACATTTATATCAATAAGTCTTGAAATGATGATGGATATTATATAAGGTTATTTTACGAGTATGTATTGTGGTGAAGACCATATTGAATGAGATGTTTAGGTTTTCACCACTATACATAGGATTACAATATATTCCCATAGTCGTCATGCAAAACATTTATTTCCCTTTTTTTAATCGCCATCTTGAATTTTGATGTGTATATTATAAAATATACTACTACATATTGTACAGTCACATGATAACATCAGGGGTAGATGACTGGCTATACACTTACAGGTAAAGAATAAATTTCAATATTTTTTCAGGACTTAGGAACAAATTTTAAATCTTGAACCTTTCAACTGATGTCAACTTAACAAACACTACTAACCATCCATATAAGACTGGACTGGCTGTTGTCAGAATTTTCACTTTCTGTCCAGCATTAAGTTCCCAAAAGATAAAGGGTCATACCAAAGATTTGAAAAACGGTACTAGAAGCTTCCTCACCATTTTCAACACATCTCATGTTTATTGGTGCAGGAATAAATTTGAGAAGAACCACCATCCTTCTGTTAGCAACTTTTTATATAAAGTTATTGGAGCAAGCTTGTCTCGAACCTATAACCTTAGCAGTGACAGGTAAGTGATTTTGAGACAGCGCCTTAGACCCTTCGGCCATGGATGACCTACACGTGTGTAGAACAAGAAAACAAGTGGTAAAAGGTTAATGATGTCCTAACCAAATCGTTACACTTGGCATTTAGAGGATAGTTCTAGGTTTGGTCATCCCTATGTCAGTATAATGTGACAGGGTGGGGTATCATACCATGTGTCTGCAGCATGACATTTCATCATGGCAGCTCTTAGACTACTGTCTTAATTATGCCCCATTGCGATATAACTGAAAAAATGTTGAAACCGATGATAATCACCATACAACATCATTTCAAGGAATCCGTCAATACTGAACAAATCTCTTCCACATCAGCCTTCCATAAGATAATTCCAGTTGCTTCCTCTGCCTGAATCAATTAGTTCATCCTCAACTGGATGAAGATTTTCAAAGTTGGTCAGAATTTACAACTCTTTTTGAATGAATAGTTAATAGAATTATGTTCATTAAAATGCCAAGAAAATAATAATTGCAGGAGGTGACATGCATTTCACATTGATGCACCTGTACAGTCAGAGTGTAATTACAGTTTTAATAAGCTTAGGAAGTGTCTTCCTTCAATCTCCCATCTCAGATTTCTTATGTTTCTGATAATGAAAGCCTACAAGAGATAAACTTCAAGATGCGCATTCCTCCTGATTATCAGTTGGGATCGTTTGAAGCTTTGAGGTGGATTGATGCCTTCTAGTACTCTGGAGATCTGAGACTACAGAGGATATGTTTTGCTTAAGATGCAAGAAGTTTTAATCTTTACAACTTGAGTTCTGTAGATGCAAACAAGACTTGCTGCAAGCGCAAGATACATACTGGTATGTAATTACTAATTTCAATCTTACTTCTTATATAGGTTTCTTGGATCCCAAAAGTACTAGAAGTTTCCTCACTTAACGCTCAGCATTTAGAGGATAATTCTAGACCTGGTCGGCCCATTGTCAGTGTAATGTTACAGAGTCAGGTATCATACCATGTGTCTGTGACATGATACTCCAGTGTGACAGCACTTAGAATACTGTCAAGTAGTCACCATCGCGATATAGCTGAAAAATTGTTGAAAGCTAAGCTAAACACCATACAAACAAATAGATCTTTAGAAAGATGATAACTTTGATTATTTACCTCTATTCTATTAGAATATGAAAATAAGAAAGTGACAGAAAAATTGTCAGTGGCTTGCATGTAAGCGATAATGTGTACCGTTGGCTCAAGAAAACTTAAATATAGCCTATAGCATGTTGAAAATTGCCCAATACATTCATTTTAAAAAGACAGAACTAAATCACCAAACAAAACAACAGTTATAACATTTGGGGACAGGAAGGAACAAGATGGCCACCGTGGCAGCCATGTTGGATGACACAATATCATCAAACCTTGTATTCCACAGCTACCAATTGAAGGCCAGTTGAAAAACCTCTTTGACTCATTCCCATATTTTGGGTTAACCTCTACTTCTGAAAGTATAGCCACATTTCTGTTAGTGAACAGTTTCATCATCTGCAAGTTTTTCTACTTATGTTGTGAACTCAATATAATAAATGCCAAAGGTGATGCAATCTACAGTAATATGAACCCAAGCAAAATGGCTTTTTTTTGCTCAAATGGAAGTTATAATATCGTGATCAAGTTTACACAACAAATTCACAAAAATATATTTCAATTATTAGTTTTCAGCTTATTCCAAAGGTGTAACAGTTACTGTCTAGAGACTATAGTTTCTTTTGTGTTACAAGCAATATTGGTACAACTTTCATGTAGTTGATTAAATGAACAGAAGAAAGTTATATTATTTCTGTAGTCAAAATATTTGTCTATCTAAAATGATCTTCCAAAAACCACTCCAACTTCATTTCTTGACATCAAGTCTTTCAATTTTGATTTCCAATATTTTGAAGAAATAAAAATATATTAATTCATATTATATTCATTTTTAAAAGCATCACTGTCTTACCTTCAACATGCGCAACATTTCCTTTAATTTCAGTCTCCTGAACAATAGTGCTGGCTTCATTTTCTCCACAAATGGTTTCATTTACTGCTCCATCAACCGTTTCTTTCGCTTCGTTCTCTCGAGCCTTTCCTTTACTCTCCTTGCTTTTCATCAAACCCATGTCACTTTTATATAATTTATTTTCTCTTTGAAAACTTCTAGTAAAATTTCATCCAATCACATTCAAAAAATGTTTCTGTAAAACTAAAGTAGCACAACAGTTTCATATCAGCTTCACCTAAATACAGAGCCTCTTGCCCTAGAAAATTTGTCAATATTATATCAATATAAAAATCGGTGTCAGTCCTTCAAGAATGCATAAAAGACAATAATGAGCACCACATTCAACATACCACTTGCCCAAACACACAATATATGCGTAACTACAATGCAGTTTTAAACTGTTAATCCATATCAATACTGAGTGACTGATTTCTTTCAGAATGTCAGATTCCAACTGTTCATGCTCGCTGGAATCATTGCTATCTTCACCATGCAATTTTTATGATTCTCAGTTCCTGTAAAACTTCACAACAGTAACTTTACACTCTAGGCACAACCACAACAATGCATCACAAAAATCCTTCTATTTATAAGCAACCAAGTTTCAAACAATTTTTTTCACAAAAAATCTATAGGAATTCCGAGAATTTCTCCCAGATTTTGTAAACGCCTGTGGAGGCAAGGAGACAGAGGCTGTGTTCTAGTATTTACTAATCAATAAACACTCTATGTATCCCCAGCACACAAAATATTCAAAATTATTTTGTAGCACAAAAAACGCTATAGCATCTTCCTGCTAAAAAATAGTTCTAGTAAACCAGTGTAGAGTAAAATCTCCCAATACAATCTGATATAACTGACTGCGGTTTCCAAGACAATGCTACACTAGAAGCATCACCTGGAATCATAAATATTTCAGAGTTATGCATGATTACCCATACCTGGTTGAGGTGCCAACAGAGGGAGAGGGATCAGAAGTATGCATGATAACCCAGCCCGAAGTAGTATTATTATGGCTAAGGCACGCGGATTTAGATGGTTGAGGTCCCCACAGAGGGGGAGGAATTTGGGTTCAGAAGTATGAATGCAATAAAAGTATTATGGTTGGGGTGCCTAAAACGGAGGTGGGTATGGGTTCAGAAATGTACATAGCCACCACCTCATATATGGTGCTTACCCCTGCCCCCCATCAAACTAATATGGTAATTATAGAGGGGGTGGGGAAATTGGGCTCAAAATAAAGCCAATGGCTGAGGTGCCAACAGAGGGAAAGAGAGCAGAGTTATGCATGATATCACCCTTCCTCTGGCGGTGGGCTGAAAGTAATACATGAATACCCATATCTGGCTAAGGGATAATGTTTAAGAGTTATGCATCATAGCCACCCCTCCTCCCAGACCAGATGTACAGATTAGGTGTTTGTAAAAGGATAGCAGATCCAGAGTTTTGATACTTACATAAGAAGGGATAATCCCAGAATGTAGCTGATGTACATGTATAAAGGGGGAGGAGAAGTGTGCATAATAACTAACATAAGAAGAAGGAATAATCCCAGAATGTAGTTGACGTACGTGTATAAAGGGGGAGAAGTGTGCATAATAACTAACATAAGAGGAAGGGATAATCCCAGAATGTAGTTGACGTACATGTATAAAGGGGGAGGAGAAGTGTGCATAATAACTTACATAAGAGGAAGGGATAATCCCAGAATGTAGTCAACGTACATGTACAAAGGGGGAGGAGAAGTGTGCATAATAACTTACATAAGAAGAAGGGATAATCCCAGAATGTAGTCAACGTACATGTATAAAGGGGGAGGGGAAGTGTGCATAATAACTTACATAAGAGGAAGGGATAATCCCAGAATGTAGTTGATGTACATGTATAAAGGGGGAGGAGAAGTGTGCATAATAACTTACATAAGAGGAAGGGATAATCCCAGAATGTAGTTGATGTACATGTATAAAGGGGGAGGAGAAGTGTGCATAATAACTTACATAAGAGGAAGGGATAATCCCAGAATGTAGTTAACGTACATGTATAAAGGGGGAGGGGAAGTGTGCATAATAACTTACATAAGAGGAAGGGATAATCCCAGAATGTAGTTGATGTACATGTATAAAGGGGGAGGAGAAGTGTGCATAATAACTTACATAAGAGGAAGGGATAATCCCAGAATGTAGTTAACGTACATGTATAAAGGGGGAGGGGAAGTGTGCATAATAACTTACATAAGAGGAAGGGATAATCCCAGAATGTAGTTGATGTACATGTATAAAGGGGGAGGAGAAGTGTGCATAATAACTTACATAAGAGGAAGGGATAATCCCAGAATGTAGTTGACGTACATGTATAAAGGGGGAGGAGAAGTGTGCATAATAACTTACATAAGAGGAAGGGATAATCCCAGAATGTAGTTGACGTACATGTATAAAGGGGGAGGAGAAGTGTGCATAATATCTTACATAAGAGGAAGGGATAATCCAAGAATGTAGTCACATACATGTATAAAGGGGGAGGAGAAGTGTGCATAATAACTTACATAAGAGGAAGGGATAATCCCAGGTTGTAGTTGACGTACATGTATAAAGGGGGAGAAGTGTGCATAATAACTTACATAAGAGGAAGGGATAATCCCAGAATGTAGTTGACGTACATGTATAAAGGGGGAGAGAAGTGTGCATAATAACTTACATAAGAGGAAGGGATAATCCCAGAATGTAGTCACATACATGTATAAAGGGGGAGGAGAAGTGTGCATAATAACTTACATAAGAGGAAGGGATAATCCCAGAATGTAGTTGACGTACATGTATAAAGGGGGAGAGAAGTGTGCATAATAACTTACATAAGAGGAAGGGATAATCCCAGAATGTAGTCACATACATGTATAAAGGGGGAGGAGAAGTGTGCATAATAACTAACATAAGAGGAAGGGATAACCCCAGAATGTAGTTAATGTACATGTATAAAGGGGGAGGAGAAGTGTGCATAATAACTTACATAAGAGGAAGAGATAATCCCAGAATGTAGTCAACGTACATGTATAAAGAGGGAGGAGAAGTGTGCATAATAACTTACATAAGAGGAAGGGATAATCCCAGAATGTAGTCAACGTACATGTATAAAGGGGGAGGGGAAGTGTGCATAATAACTTACATAAGAGGAAGGGATAATCCCAGAATGTAGTTGATGTACATGTATAAAGGGGGAGGAGAAGTGTGCATAATAACTTACATAAGAGGAAGGGATAATCCCAGAATGTAGTTGACGTACATGTATAAAGGGGGAGAGAAGTGTGCATAATAACTTACATAAGAGGAAGGGATAATCCCAGAATGTAGTTGATGTACATGTATAAAGAGGGAGGAGAAGTGTGCATAATAACTTACATAAGAGGAAGGGATAATCCCAGAATGTAGTTGATGTACATGTATAAAGGGGGAGGAGAAGTGTGCATAATAACTTACATAAGAGGAAGGGATAATCCCAGAATGTAGTTGACGTACATGTATAAAGGGGGAGAGAAGTGTGCATAATAACTTACATAAGAGGAAGGGATAATCCCAGAATGTAGTTGATGTACATGTATAAAGAGGGAGGAGAAGTGTGCATAATAACTTACATAAGAGGAAGGGATAATCCCAGAATGTAGTTGATGTACATGTATAAAGAGGGAGGAGAAGTGTGCATAATAACTTACATAAGAGGAAGGGATAATCCCAGAATGTAGTTGACGTACATGTATAAAGGGGGAGAGAAGTGTGCATAATAACTTACATAAGAGGAAGGGATAATCCCAGAATGTAGTTGATGTACATGTATAAAGAGGGGAGGAGAAGTGTGCATAATAACTTACATAAGAGGAAGGGATAATCCCAGAATGTAGTTGATGTACATGTATAAAGGGGGAGGAGAAGTGTGCATAATAACTTACATAAGAGGAAGGGATAATCCCAGAATGTAGTTGACTGTACATGTATAAAGGGGGAGAGAAGTGTGCATAATAACTTACATAAGAGGAAGGGATAATCCCAGAATGTAGTTGATGTACATGTATAAAGGGGGAGGAGAAGTGTGCATAATAACTTACATAAGAGGAAGGGATAATCCCAGAATGTAGTTGATCGTACATGTATAAAGGGGGAGGAGAAGTGTGCATAATAACTTACATAAGAGGAAGGGATAATCCCAGAATGTAGTTGACAGTACATGTATAAAGGGGGAGGAGAAGTGTGCATAATAACTTACATAAGAGGAAGGGATAATCCCAGGTTGTAGTTGACGTACATGTATAAAGGGGGAGGAGAAGTGTGCATAATAACTAACATAAGAGGAAGGGATAACCCCAGAATGTAGTTAATGTACATGTATAAAGGGGGAGGAGAAGTGTGCATAATAACTTACATAAGAGGAAGAGATAATCCCAGAATGTAGTCAACGTACATGTATAAAGAGGGAGGAGAAGTGTGCATAATAACTTACATAAGAGGAAGGGATAATCCCAGAATGTAGTCAACGTACATGTATAAAGGGGGAGGGGAAGTGTGCATAATAACTTACATAAGAGGAAGGGATAATCCCAGAATGTAGTCAACGTACATGTATAAAGGGGGAGAAGTGTGCATAATAACTTACATAAGAGGAAGGGATAATCCCAGAATGTAGTCAACGTACATGTATAAAGGGGGAGGGGAAGTGTGCATAATAACTAACATAAGAGGAAGGGATAATCCCAGAATGTAGTTGATGTACATGTATAAAGGGGGAGGGGAAGTGTGCATAATAACTAACATAAGAGGAAGGGATAATCCCAGAATGTAGTCAACGTACATGTATAAAGGGGGAGGGGAAGTGTGCATAATAACTAACATAAGAGGAAGGGATAATCCCAGAATGTAGTTGACGTACATGTATAAAGGGGGAGGAGAAGTGTGCATAATAACTTACATAAGAGGAAGGGATAATCCCAGAATGTAGTTGATGTACATGTATAAAGGGGGAGAAGTGTGCATAATAACTTACATAAGAGGAAGGGATAATCCCAGAATGTAGTTGATGTACATGTATAAAGGGGGAGGGGAAGTGTGCATAATAACTTACATAAGAGGAAGGGATAATCCCAGAATGTAGTTGATGTACATGTATAAAGGGGGAGAGAAGTGTGCATAATAACTTACATAAGAGGAAGGGATAATCCCAGAATGTAGTTGACGTACATGTATAAAGGGGGAGAAGTGTGCATAATAACTTACATAAGAGGAAGGGATAATCCCAGAATGTAGTTGATGTACATGTATAAAGGGGGAGAAGTGTGCATAATAACTTACATAAGAGGAAGGGATAATCCCAGAATGTAGTTGACGTACATGTATAAAGGGGGAGAAGTGTGCATAATAACTTACATAAGAGGAAGGGATAATCCCAGAATGTAGTTGACGTACATGTATAAAGGGGGAGAGAAGTGTGCATAATAACTTACATAAGAGGAAGGGATAATCCCAGAATGTAGTTGATGTACATGTATAAAGGGGGAGGGGAAGTGTGCATAATAACTTACATAAGAGGAAGGGATAATCCCAGAATGTAGTTGATGTACATGTATAAAGGGGGAGGGGAAGTGTGCATAATAACTTACATAAGAGGAAGGGATAATCCCAGAATGTAGTTGATGTACATGTATAAAGGGGGAGGGGAAGTGTGCATAATAACTTGAGCCTGGTTGTCAAATGCCATTATGGTAAAAACATATGCAGGTTATAATTCGTTCAAAAATTCGTCATTTTATGTGTAGAGGATGTATAGGGATGAGCTGCTATTGTAGACAGGAATGGGTTTCAGAGTTATACATGAACATGATAACCTGTATCCAGGTGAGGAGCTGGCAGAGATGGTAGGGGCAAGTATAAGTACCCCATACCCCATGTAGGCAGAGATGGTAGGGGCAAATATATGTACCCCATACCCCATGTAGGCAGAGATGGTAGGGGCAAATATATGTACCCAATACCCCATGTAGGCAGAGATGGTAGGGGCAAATATATGTACCCCATACCCCATGTAGGCAGAGATGGTAGGGGCAAATATATGTACCCCATACCCCATGTAGGCAGAGATGGTAGGGGCAAATATATGTACCCAATACCCCATGTAGGCAGAGATGGTAGGGGCAAATATATGTACCCAATACCCCATGTAGGCAGAGACGGTAGGGGCAAATATATGTACCCAATACCCCATGTAGGCAGAGACGGTAGGGGCAAATATATGTACCCCATACCCCATGTAGGCAGAGACGGTAGGGGTATTACAAATATATGTACCCCATACCCCATGTAGCAGGGCTGTCCCCAATTTTGAGAGCAGTTGAATTTCCAAAGTTACAGAGGTTTGTAAGGGAAAACCGGAGATGATCTGTGATGAATTTTCATTGTTTTTAATGAAAAATAAGACCGCATTATTTGTTTATAATGACTTCATTAACTACATTACTGAAACAAAAGATGTTTTTTCTGGTATATCCTCAGCCCACAGTAGCTGGTGGTCAGAGCATGAATTGCCGGTTGAAATCCCCAGCCCTTGCCCTCAGGAACAGCTCTGCATGTACGCAGAGGTGGAAGGGGAAGGGGTGAAAATCTCTCATACCGATATGACTATAAAATGTCACAATATCCATACATATGCAAAACACTTTTCCACACGGTAAATCTGTATCATTCATCGACCCACTATTTCCAAACCACCTGAAGACACTCTTCAGTTAAAAGCACCAATACACCAATATTATATCTAATTTTCACAGATTAACTTAAAAGTCAATCAGGATCAGTTGCCAGACCAATAAATGACATTTAATTGTCCTTTAACCCTGGTGATTGGTTGCCATCATCATCATTCAACCTCTAATTGAGCACAAAGAAAGAGATCTGGGTAAATGTGGAATCAGGGAATGTGTCATAAAGTGGCAATGTTCCAGATGCAATGAGCCTACATCATTGATTGAAATTGCCTGTTCCTGGCTCAAGGAATTAAACTGAAATAAAACATGAAATGAAAATGGGTTTATTTCAGATCGTAGAACTACTGGACCTTTACAGAAGTTTATAGCAAGGCCAAAGAACTGACAGCTGTTTTTATTTTATTTTTAAGATTAGCTGATACTCATTTACTTTTAACTCAAAACTGTGAAGTAAACTCAGCTACAGCTAAAATGAGTTGCTCTAAAGTCAGTTTCCTGGGTAGAACTAGTCAGGGCTGGAAAATTTCATTGTTGGCTCGCCATGACAAGTGAACATTTGGTGAGATGTAAGACTTCAGACACTGACCTTAATATTTCCTTCATTCTAAGCATTCAATTAAAAATGTACGGAAGGGAGGAAGATAAGCTTTTATCAGAAATTTCAAGCCCTGACTAGTACTGACATTTATTTCTGAGTGGTCTTGGGTCAAGTGTTGGATCAGACTAGCAACCTCGGGTATAAGCGGTTAACACTCCATACTGCTGACCAGCTTATTTGTGGTAGAAAATGCAAATTTACGATATGCATGAACCACTGTGATATTATGCTATTCTATTGACATCACTACTGTAGAACCCTAGAACCAAACTGGGGTTGATAATGCACATGATAAAATGGACATGACATTCATTTGGAATTCCTCTACAGTGACCAGCAGTGATCTAGCTTGTAGTAACATTCATAGCTCTCCTCGGGGACTGGTTAAAACCCAAAGCCATCTTATTTTTGCCTAGAAAAACCATTTCAAGTTCAAAATACTTTTTTGCTTTTATATTTAAACATAAAACTTGGAAACAGCGAATTCTTCTCCACCGCTATGACTGACAGTCAGGACCCAACACACATATCTATATTTGTTGACCTAATGACCGGTTGAGAACATTTTTTTCATTTACTTTGAACAGCTCTGTTTAATATTGATTCATACCAAGTAAGAGTTACTTAATGGCCCATTAACACTTGTCGCAGAGAAAGTAATATATAATCTAAGCCAATTTCAGCTGCCCTTCAAGAAATGACACATCTTAAAGAACTTTCTATCTAAAGTACAATTTATTTTTGGTACAAAAGGGAAAAACAGGGAACTACTGAAAGGCCTAGGAGGAATAGTTCACCAACATTAATGGAAGATAGGGGTTGGACAGGCTCTGTCTTCTCCCACCTGGCACAAAACTTAGTCTAAATGTAATCATTGCTGAGGTTCAAGATGAAGTCGATGATGCCTAGATACTTCTATTTTAAACATATTTATTTTACATCAATTGTGAAACATGTTCTTACATCTTAGACAAATCACGCTCATCAGTGTTTCTGGGTAGAAACAGTACTAAGCAAATATGTGTATAAAGTGTCTTGCTCAAGGACACTACACAACCGTGACAAAGGAACAAACCCTTGACCCACTGAACCTGGGTTCAATGCTCTACCCTTCCCACCATACTTACTTACACTTTACTTTTTTGATTAAAGGGTAATTCTGATAATATTTTATATAATAGTATTTTTGAAAGTTATATCAAATGAGTAATATAATTTCATTCTGATTCGTCATAGAAAGAGTCTTTATGACTAAGTGAAGGTTGTCAAGCAGCGCAATATCTATATTTAGAATGAGGATAACTTTGTCTCAGTTTCTCCACTCTGATTAAATATTGTTTTTGTCATGATTTGGTGGATTTATTCGTATTTTATTTATAAATTTATGGTAATGAGAAGCTTTGCATTCAAATTAAAATATATCTTATTTTTATTACGACATTTAGAGCGATTTTTCCCGACATACTGTATTTAAGCACTGCAGAAGCACTGATCATATGAATAACTAATCTTAATGGTTCAATCCAACATAAAATAACCATTTGAGAAATCTAACAGCTATGCGATATACCCTGCGATATACCGCTTTACTGACAAATAACAATAACTCATTCTTATACCTCTAAATCAGACAAGATAAATTAATTATTCATAGAAGGTAAAAAAGTGAATTTCAGTTTCATATTATTATGTAACAAATGACTTGGAATCTGTTAAAGCTTGTACACTCTGGAATGAACAGCAAAACAATTCAAAACACAAAGCCAATATACACACATTGTGTTTTAACATATTTATATATACAGAGAACAAAATAGCAAAATCAACTGAGTTTCCATGAAAATATACCACATCGCGTATTTGAGCAGTCCATACATAACATGTTTTTATCAGATTCTGGAATTTCCATTGTATCCACACTGCTTCACTATGACACATCCAGGCAGGAGCAGACGGCATGTCTGGCGGTTGCAGAAACAGCTTTTTTATACTAATCACTCACCATATTCCAGATTTCTCTGAGATATATAAGCTTAGTAATGTTAGGTAAAGCTCAGTAGATGCTATGATGATGCAATTCACAAGGTATATTTACTATTAAGTGAGTTTTATTTTTAAAAATAATTGATTGATTGATTGATTGAATATTTAGCGTCATTTTTATGCCATCGAGGGCTAACAGACGATCAGTTAACCTAACCACTGTTTCCTGGGATTAACCAGTACTTGAGCACACTCCGTCTCCTCAAGTAACTGATAACTTTCCCACTTGAATCAGTGGTGAGAGACGAATGATAATGAGACACAATGTTGTATATCAATCATCACGGAGACTGTTGCCGGGTGGGGGATTCAAACTCACGACCCCTGGATTGATAGTCAGACGCGTAACCGACTGAGCTAATCGGGCCCGGCTTTTAAAAATAAAATCATCTTTTCAACATTGGACAAGCTTTTTCAGATTAGAAGTTTTCTCAATTTTATTATATTCTGAGTATTTACTGTGACCAATAAGGGTAGCGACATAAACCAGGAAAGGCACCAACCACCCACAGAACATTGGGACCAAGTTTAAATAAAATCTGTTCAAATCTCAGCTTCAGAGAAGAGGTTATTTATTGAGCATTTTACACGAGACATGATAATTTACAATTTTATTCATATGCAATATACATACCTGATATATTGTACAATATTTTAGAGCATTTGTATATATATATATATATATATATATATATATATATATATATATATAAATATATATATTTCTAATTGGTTTTAACACCATTTTCTACACATTTCAGCTCATTTATGACACATCCAGTGTTATTGCGGAGGAAGACCTCAAAATAAATCTGAGCAGAAACACCAACCTAATTGGCAAGAAATTCACATAACTTTTTTGGATCGAGCGGTACTCAAACTTTTTTGGATCGAGCGGTACTCAACCCTACCACCTCAGTGGAGATGGCGCCATAGACCACTCAGTCATATGCATGTCATTAGTCTTCCAATGACATGTCACGTACATAATTATGAATGTTTGAAGTTTTATGAACATATTATGCACGTCTTCCATGACATATCACATACATAGTGACAGTGACAGAAACAAAGTTCATGACAAAACTCCATAAGTATGTGTACCGTCAGATGTAAACTCAAGGTATCTCATACTCATAATGCCGGGTCTAATTAGCGCAGTCCGTTACGTGTTTAACTATCAATCCAGGGGTCGTGAGTTGGAATCCCGGTCTGGCAACAGTCTCCGTGATGATTGATATACGATATTGTGTCTCATTATCATTATCAGTTTCTCACTGCTGATTTAAGTGGGGAAGTTATCAGTTACTTGCGGAGATTGGGTGTGCTTAAGTACTGGTTAACCTTTCAAAATCCCAGGAAACAGTGGTTAGGTTAACTGATCGTCTATTAGCCCTCGATGGCATAAAAATGACACTAAATATTCAACGAATCAATCAATATACTCATAAAACATATTGATGGAAACAAGCACTTGTTAACCAAGATGTTCAGATTTTTCTAATGTTACAAAAACAAAACAGCGATGTATATGAAGAAGTTCTAGCCAACATATCTTTCTCCAGAACCTGTCTAGATGTTTGTCTTTGATTTATTATTCCAATGTTTTCATGTTGTAGGTTACAAATTACTATTTTATCTGATTGTTCAACTACAATCTTGCCCTTCTGATCAAGTCGTTAAACTATCTTCAGATGATTTATCACAGGAGGTCATTGATTAAACTTCCACATAACTCACCCCCCCCCCCCCCCCCCCCCCCCCCCCCTCTCCACCTATTTATTTTTGTTTGTTTTTAGTTAAGAAGCTTAATAGTAGAAGAAGAAAAAGATTTCACATTTCTGAACCATGCCATCCTCCTCATATTGAGATAAGATTCATATACTTCTTTAACATGCTCAGGGGATATATTTTACACAAGAAGAAAGTGGGTGTCATTATTTAGTACAAATGATAATGAGTGGTAAAGTTAAATTGACATAGTCGCTATAACGATATAGAATATCTAGAAACGTTCCAAAGAATTTAGATTTTAATAATGATATTTAGAGACATTCCAGAGATTTATTAAATGATATTTAGAGACGTTCCAAAGAGTGTGATAATGTATAATTAAAATCGTGTTATTCTATATTAAAAGACATTCAGAGAGAACAGTTGTACAGTATAGGTCTTTTTCATACAATACCTGACTCGAAGTAACTGAAACATTCAGTCTACCTGTTTTACAAAAAAATAAATTTGTAATCACAAAAAACAATAAAAAAAGTACCGGGTGTAACTTTTCAAAAAGTTTCTCCAAGCCATATAATCTGACCAAGTCTACAGACAAAATGAACAATTTATGGTAGAAAACTTTCAGCTGGTGTATAAATATGTCCCTTTCCCCCTAATGTACAACTTACTTGCAGCAGAGAGCTTACAAAAAATAAGACATTTAGATCAATATCATACAATTAAGTCTGAAAACTAAAAGCAAACATTTCACAAAATTGGTATTTAAGGAAACAAGTGGTTCATTATTTGTTCCCAGATCTAATTTACCCTAAGGTCATCAGTGTGGTTTAATTGAATGTATAAGAAATTGTTTGAATATTTAGCTACATTTTCATGCCACTGACGGCTAACAGGCGACCATTTTACCTAACCAGTACTCGAGCACACCCATCTTCGCGAGTAACTGATAACTTTCCCACTTGAATCAGCAGTGAGGGATGAATAACAATGAAATGCAGTCATATATCAATCATCATGGAGACTGTGACCAGGCAGGGATTCAAACTCATGACCCCTGTATTGATCGTCAGATGAGCTACCGGGCCCAGCTCTATTTAGAATTATAAAATGTGTTTTGTCTACTGTATTGCATGGCATTTAGTGTTGTTTTCACCAATCATTTGGTATCTGAGACAACCTAATATTATGTACTAGTCTACCATAATACTGAAGTATCATACCACAATAACCAACCCACTCAAATACTGACATTTAATCCAGAATTGTCATGTAAATAGTAAGACCGTTCTTAAAAAAATGTTTGTTTGCTGTGCTCCGACCCACTATTTTTCAGGTGGGTAGGTAGGTAGGTAGGTTTTTTGGGGGGCCAGATTTTGATTTTGCATAGTTATTTAAAAAAAAATAAACAGAAATCCTGGAAAAACAAATTTCAACGCTTTAAAAGTCAAAAAAAAAGTTTGGGTAGCTGCAATTTTGAGTGAGTAGGTAGAATGGAGCATGGCAAACAAAGTTATTTTCAAGAACAGCTTAAAAGTAAAACAGGGCAAAAATGTTGTTGTCTTAATGCATAAGTGCTACCTGCTTATCTCTATCTCTCTATTTTTCTTCTATCACTCTCTTTCCCTCTCTCTATCTTTCTCCTTTAAACATTTACTTAATTATTACTTAAACACAAGAATGATGATGAGATATTACATACCCATAGAGTGATCATTTAATATATACTCATATATATATATATATATATATATATATATATATATATATACAATCTGTCAAATAAAAAAATACTAATTCCAAACACCTTTCCCCTACAACAAATCATTGAGGTGATGACAATGGATACAAATAGTAGATTGATGTCACTCTGACAAACCAGCAGATGCCGAACAGGAAATGAATTTGTATTTTTAGTTACTCAATAGTTGTTTTTATCTCATGCCCTTGAGATACATGGTTAAGATCTGGACACTTCCTTGAAAGGCTATGACTTCATCTTACACAAAGAAATGTCTTTAAATCTTGTATAAAGGGCCTGTCACACACTACCAATGTACCTCGCTGGGACTAAACCGGAGCAAAAAATTAACAACGGTGAGAAAATCGGCTGAGCTCTGGCGAGAAAGCCGCCAATCCATTACAGGGCACTACTGGTGCTTTAGGGCATTAACAGAACTATACCAGAGTACTGCTGTTGTAGTCCCATTGCTTGCTCCAGCAGTGCAACGGCTGAAATTTTTGATTATGTTCAAAAATTTCTACCATCGCCTGTCGTTGCTAAATTTTTCGCCAATGTTCTGACGATGTACTACCGTTCTTTATCAATGTGATACCCTCGTGCTGCCGTACTAGTACCGATTCCCGAAAACCGCCAAATTTGTGCTCCGATATAGCTCCGACGACCCAAATCGGCTAGGTGTGACAGGCCCTTATGATGAACAAAGTTGTATATATTAAATAATAAGGAAATTTCAATCAAAAGAGAATTCATAGAAGGATAAAAACAATCTCATAATTCACCATTTGAGATTCATACAAATTCCAGGTGATTAAAAAGTAAGTTTTTGTATGATGTCAGCTAGCGTTGCTTTCAACAATTTTTCAGTTATATTGTGATGGTATCTACTTGAGGAAGAATTCTAAGTGATGCCACACTGGAGTACCATGCTGCAGACACATGGTATGATACCCCCACCTAGTCACATTATACTGATACTGACCCAACCAGACCTAGAACTATCCTCTAAATGCTGAGTACCTTTTTTTTAAGTATTTGGTATGGCCCAGTCTGGGATTGAACACACAACCTTCCAAAAACATGATGGTGGACACTACCCCTAGACCACCAATGTGGTTTAAAAAGTAAGTAGCTGATCATGGGCCATAAACTGTAACCCCACAATTATCGTTGTGTCACTTCTTTGAAGAGTTGCAGCAGCTGCTTATTACATCCATACCGTAAAACCATAATTCATGGTTTTAAACTATTTTACATAGATAGTGAAACAAGTTCTTGTAATTGGATAAAACATGATCAAAGTCTTTCTGGGTAGAACCAGTACTAACCATATGCAGACAAAGTGTCTTGCTCAAGGACACTACACACAGTCACGTTCATTTCATTCACCGGCGTAACTGGAATTGACCTGACCCGACACACCAACAACTATCACTCTGCCCACTGGCCATATGGTATTGTTTATCGAGGTTTAAAATACAACGTAGTGTTGTTTACTTAGACAACATCAGCTAATCCAAAGAAAATGGAGGAGTAGCAACCAATATTGATCACTTATTAGATTTTCGGCTTGTTTGAGTGAGAAGTCTGCATCAGCTCAATGATGACCTGTTGCAATTTTTCTCTTATATTTGAAACATGTATAAAAAACTATAAAAGTGCTGAGAATAACAAAGTTTTCAACTTTTCCCCTAAAGTTGTGTTTGTAGAACAGTGGCTAAATGACAGTTTTTCAAATGACATTGTTCTCAAACAGAGGCATATATAAAATTCATTCAAATTTTATTACGATTCCCTTTAATGATTCTAGATTTCCTTTCAATACAAATTTGTGTGAACATTCATATAATACATGTTAAAAAAAAATAGTTCAGATTTGTAAAATGAGATTTTTTTCTGTCAAATTTATATGTACATATTATACCTGTCTTATTTCAATTAAGTCAAGTATACAACCACAACCTTCAGCTCTGTTGACATGTAATGTATATGTTTAAAACCTGTGAACAAGTTTAATTTAGCGTGTAACACCTGAGGCTAAGTAGATCAATAACACTTTTATTTCTAAAATATATAAGAATGCTGGTAAGACTGAAAGAGTAATTTCCCTTAGATTGTTTGATTTTATTTTTTTTGGTGCATTTAATATTTAAAGCTTAGATATTTTCTGACAGAATTACCTCCCTTAAAATATTGCCACATTTCATATATTTTAATGGTTTGAAACATATTACATGTTTAATATGGCATCCAGTTTGATAGTTGCAAGGATGACAGTCACCTCAAAATACATTTGAGTAAAACCAGAACTTTGTCACATAAATTTTCTCACATAAAACATTTAATGACCAAGAGGGGTTTGAATCAACATCCCATCTATGCTCTTAGTATTAGGCAACAACCTGTCTTAAAAGGCCACTTTTGCTCCTTCCCTCTACCGGGCGCTTAATACAATTTTTAATATAGGTGTATCTAGTATCCCAGTAATGATGACACCATTAAATTGAAATACAGTAAAACTTTTATTGAGCAGCCTTTTGTTTTAAGCTGCAATATTTGCTATATCCCCGTTCTATGCTTTCAGAGCAAATTAACATGTTATAAGCAACAACCTGTTTTAAGGGACCACTTTTCCCCCTTCCCTTGACTGACTGCTTAAAGGGATTGTATTGGCAGGGAACATAAACACACTGTTAATCCAGACTTTTCCTGTATGCAGTATGCACAAAATAATGCTTATGTATTGACGTTTAACCTTTATTTACTTGAAAGGTATCAAATAAATAGTAATTGAATATTGACCAAAACTTTAATACATCCCGCAATAAAGTATTGCGCAATGTTTACATTGAACTCTGTAAACTTCCCGAACAAAGCCTCGAAAACGAGATCGGGAACAAGTTTTCAAGATGTTATCCGATGATTGATCGGAAACCCGAAAGCGGTTCGTAGAAAATGGTGAATATAAACATAAACAAAAACAAAAACGTGGCTTCAGAAACCCGATGTTTGTAATAAAGAGGTTATGCAATTAGACACTTTGGACGTATATATCTCTAAGTTATAAGTGTATCTTCATGCTGGGCGTGTGTATTTAGGACAGGGAATTGACGGTAATATGCCAATATAATCCCTTTAAGACAGGTTTGACAGTATATAAAATATAAAAGTGTATATAGTATCCAGGTAATGACTCCATTAAATACAAAAACAACAACATAGAAACAATGAAGTACTGAGAGCAGTTCCAATTTGAAGCCATGAACCATACTGTCATATGACACTGGATTATCTGACCTGAGTACGATCTCATTTATAATGATGATCATTAATTATTAACAGACATGAGAGACTAGATAGAAAGTATGTCTGGGATCATGGGAAGTAAGTTGATTTGCCAGTCATTATCCTTTCCTTGCATGTCTGTATCCCATATCATATGATAAACAGGGTAACCACATAGATATAGACTAGTACACTAGACCTATGATATACAGGGTAACCACATAGATATAGACTAGTACACTGGACCTATGATATACAGGGTAACCACATAGATATAGACTAGTACACTGGACCTATGATATACAGGGTAACCACATAGATATAGACTAGTACACTGGACCTATGATATACAGGGTAACCACATAGATATAGACTAGTACACTGGACCTATGATATACAGGGTAACCACATAGATATAGACTAATACACTAGACCTATGATATACAGGGTAACCACATAGATATAGACTAATACACTAGACCTATGATATACAGGGTAACCACATAGATATAGACTAATACACTAGACCTATGATATACAGGGTAACCACATAGATATAGACTAGTACACTAGACCTATGATATGCAGGGTAACCACATAGATATAGACTAGTACACTAGACCTATGATATGCAGGGTAACCACATAGATATAGACTAGTACACTAGACCTATGATATGCAGGGTAACCACATAGATATAGACTAGTACACCAGACCTATGATATGCAGGGTAACCACAAAGATATAGACTAGTACACCAGACCTATGATATGCAGGGTAACCACATAGATATAGACTAGTACACCAGACCTATGATATGCAGGGTAACCACATAGATATAGACTAGTACACCAGACCTATGATATGCAGGGTAACCACATAGATATAGACTTGTACACCAGACCTATGATATGCAGGGTAACCACATAGATATAGACTAGTACACCAGACCTATGATATACAGGGTAACCACATAGATATAGACTAGTACACTAGACCTATGATACACAGGGTAACCACATAGATTTAGACTAATACACTAGATCTATGATATACAGGGTAACCTATGATATATAGGGTAATTACATAGATATAGACTAGTACACTAGACCTATGATATACAGGGTAACCACATAGATATAGACTAATACACTAGACCTATGATATATAGGGTAACCACATAGATATAGACTAGTACACTAGACCTATGATATACAGGGTAACCACATAGATATAGACTAATACACTAGACCTATGATATACAGGGTAACCACATAGATATAGACTAATACACCAGACCTATGATACACAGGGTAACCACATAGATATAGACTAATACACTAGACCTATGATATACAGGGTAACCACATAGATATAGACTAATACACTAGACCTATGATATACAGGGTAACCACATAGATATAGACTAATACACTAGACCTATGATATACAGGGTAACCACATAGATATAGACTAGTACACTAGACCTATGATATACAGGGTAACCACATAGATATAGACTAGTACACTAGACCTATGATATACAGGGTAACCACATAGATATAGACTAATACACTAAACCTATGATATACAGGGTAACCACATAGATATAGACTAGTACACTAGACCTATGATATACAGGTTAACCACATAGATATAGACTAGTACACTGAACTTATGATATATAGGGTAACCACATAGATAAAGACTAATACGCTAGACCTATCACTGAATGTAATTAAGTTCCTTACCTGCCAATCCATTTTTAAAAACTAGGATCGACAGAGGGCAAACAAACATTTTTTTTTCAATGTTTGCCTTGCAAACTGTTAAATTTAAGTTACATTTCCAAAATCTATTCAACTAAATGGATTTAAAAAATTGTCATTGAATCACTCAGAATCAGTCATGCTACATGTAATATAACTTTTTTTTTGCATATGTATAGACCTGATAAAAACTAGCAAGGTGACCACAGAACATGGATGACACCGCTGTGTTAGTAAGATTTTATAATTATACAGCTTCACACAAAATATTAATTAAATACACCTATAACCTTAAGGAAGTCATTGATCGGAATCCAATTTGACAGATGGATGGATGCAAGAATGGATGAATGGTTGGATGTTCTAACAAATGGATATTAAAGTAATATTTTAGTAACATAAAACCTTTTTTTTAGCCACATAATTTTTTTCAACTGTTTTTCAGCCATATTTACCCTAAAAACCCTAGACCTTTAAATACCAATTTGTGTCTGCAAACAGGGGTACCACTTAATGCCTCCCGACCATTCACAGTTGGCAGATCGGCGAGGCATAAAAACAAAGTTCTGTGTAAATGTACAGCTGCAGACCACTGAAGACAGACAGACTGACAAAGGACACAGACTGATTACGAAAGCTCACTTAAAATGTGTGCATCAAGTTAGGTTTACATAGTAATAGTACATTCAATTTAGCTTACCAGTCAGATTTGGGTCTATGGAACATTCTCCAATCGAATCATCGCCAGATATAGTGCTGTATGTCGAGGCCTGCAAGGACTTGATAGATTTGGGTACACAACGCACATCTAAGGAATCTGGTGGCTGCGCCCGGGCACTTGTACTGAATTCCTCTTCTGACAGCGAAGAATTAATCCTGTCGTTAGTTTCTGATTCAGGGGAAGGAACTCTTGAAACCTTCATTGCTTGTGGTTTACCTGCAGCATTGATCTCCCCTGATCTAGTTGGTGTCTGTCTCTCTTTGAATTTGTGGTAAACATCTTTGTCCGATTTTGATGACTGTTCAATGGATTTCATGTAAAGAGAGGATTTGGGTGTTTGTTTAGAATCATCTTCAGTTGTATTTTGTTGTGATCGGTTCAAATCCTCAAGAGACAAATCAGTTTTATTTAAAGACTTATTTTCCTTCTTTGATTTTCCAAAAAGTTTTCTTAAAGATCGTCTAAATTTCCCTCTAGACAAACTCGTGGTGCTGGCATGTTTGTCAAAGGATCCATCCAAGTCATCACCTGGAGACAGACTTTGGGAACTCGCGTTCGATAAGTTACCCTTCTTAGATCTCCGCCCCATGTGTGGTGACAACCGTCGAAAGAAGTTTCCAATGCTACTACTAATGGAGCGTTTTGACGGAGTAAGTTTGCTACTTCCCTCAGAGTGGTTTTTAGTGGTGTCTAGCGGGAGTGAATTACGTCTCTCTAAAGATTCAGGTTTTTTCCCCTGTTTGGATTCAGTGTCGTCCTTTCGTGGCACGGTCTCCGTGATATCATCAGCCTGTCTCTTGATGTCGTCAGAGTAATTTTCTTTAATTGCTGCTCGATAACTTATTGTCCTATCATGCTCGTAGTCATCCTTTATAATTATTTTTTTCATTTCACGATTACCGCCATTTTGCTGCCGAATGTCTCTCGGCTTTCTGGAATCAGTGTCATACACAGGATCTCTAGTTCCATTGGGAGTATTTGACATCCGATAATTCCTATTTTTATTTTGACTAGGTACTGCTGTTTTATGATTTCCAGTTTCGTTTTCCGTTTCACTAGAGGTCGAGTACTCGCGCACAATTTGCTGAGACAGCTCTCTCAACTGTGACGAGTAATCCGGCTGACTAGAATTCGACATATCTGAGCTTAATATTGAACTATTTGCAGAGAAATGCCCCGATGTGTCATTTAAATCTTTCTCATAACCCTTGTCACTATCCCTATCACTTAGGTTAGTTATACTATCCTTTGTTCCTGTTTTACGAATCACAACCTTATTATCATAGGTCACATGTTTGTGCGACCTTCGACCTCCAGGACTTTTTGAACGACTCCTATTGCTGCTTTTTAGGCTTGACGCCCCTGGGCTTGTTGATCTACTTCGATCAAATTTTGACCTTGATGGAGTCACAACTGCACTAAAACTTGTCCGATAAGGCTGCTGTACATCCGCACTAAAAACGTCGTCTTCGTTGGTATTACTATCGTTTCCGTAGCTCAATATTTTTTGTGCTCTAGCTGGACTTCGATGACGTGTCAAGCGGTCTCGAACAACATGTGTAGTGGAATCCCCTTCTCTGCGATCTAGAACTGAAGCTGGGCCACGCATCGCCATGACACTAACCTGCTAATGTTCTTGGCCACCTGGTTAAGTAAGACATCTTGAAACAACACCTGAAAAAGTAGGGGAACAAATCTGTTAAATTAATCACATGTTACTTCCTGAAAATGATCTTGGTTTACTTAATACTAATTTATTTCACCTTGATTGCATAGAAAATTCAGAGCTTATATAAATTGCTCTAGAGTAGATGTTGTGGATGTCATTGTATGGTGTTTGGCATTGTTTTCAACAACTTTTAGTCATATCGCAACAGCGTTTACACGAGACAATATTCAGAGTACTGCAACACTGGCATATCAAGCGGCAGACACATGGTATGATACTCCACCCAGTCACATTATACTGACACCGGCCTGACCAGACTTGGATCTATTCTCTAAATGCAGAGCAAGGAAGCTTCTTGTACCATTTTTCAAATCCTTAGTAATACCTTACCGGTATCGAACTCATGACTTTCCGCATCCAAGGCAGATACTCTACCACTTGACCACCGGCGAGGTCCCCCCTACCCTTTCCTTCTGTCCCGACTTCCCCATAATTAAACTGAATTGTTTTTGGAAGGCCATCTGGTGGAGTCTTGAATCACCCCGCAGACCTCCGGCAAAAGTGGCTAACAATATATCCATTGCAAAACCACGCCTCTTTGATCTTGCTTTGATGCTCAATTAGAATTACCTTCTGGTGGCAATGGCAAGATTTTTTGGGGAAATAAAAATGATTTTTCTCACTTTGCCATCGTTGTTTGAATACTGCAAGTAACAAAGCTCATATATCTAAAAATCTTTAATATCACAATTTGATAATATAGACTAAATACAACAATTGTAAAAATGTTGGGCAAAAAAGCCAAGCTGAGCCAAAATTAAAATATTGCTTGTTTACTCTCTACCAATCAAAATCAATTTCTTTTTCAGGTTTTGGAGACCAATGTTTTTATCCAAGTAATTTGTGTATGTTTACTGTATTTTTGGTATGACATTTCACATATTAATATTCCACTTTCCGAACCTACATAGTTTTGAAAACAGACATTGAGAGAAAGAGAGAGCAAAATGCTTGCCATGGGCATGTAGTGCAGATGATAGTTTCAGTGTTCAATCTAGGATTGCATCTGGGCCATAAGGGGCCATTCAGAAAAAAGGGGCCATCATAAAAAACATTATTTGAAAATTAAAAGGTGTCAGAAAAGCACTATGCTCCATGAATAGTATGACCTACAGCAAAGGGATTTGTTTTGTTTGTTTACACTTCATTCGGCCAGTTTTGTCAATGTATGCAGGTGCCAGTAAACATTTCTTGAAAAAACAGTTGTTTGTTTGATTGTAATTTTTGTTTTTCGGATAGTTTTGACTTGCTTATCAGCATGAGGGTTATCTGCCAGGTTTGCTTTTTTAACAATAGAAGGAAAATCAATCAATAATAATCATGGAGGCTGTGGGTTCTTGGATGGTTAACCAGTGTTCGAGCACACCCATCTTCATCAAAAGTAACTGATATTATTCTTACTTGAATCAGCGGTGAGAGACGAATGACAATGAGATTGAATATTTAGTAAGTAACTGATATTATTCCCACTTGAATCAGTGGTGAGAGAAGAATGACAATGAGATTGAATATTTAGTAAGTAACTGATATTATTCCCACTTGAATCAGTTGTGAGAATTGAATGATAATGAGATTGAATATTTAGTAAGTAACTGATATTATTCCCACTTGAATCAGTGGTGAGAATTGAATGATGAGATTGAATATTTAGTAAGTAACTGATATTATTCCCACTTGAATCAGTGGTGAGAGACGAATGACAATGAGATTGAATATTTAGTAAGTAACTGATATTATTCCCACTTGAATCAGTGGTGAGAGAAGAATGACAATGAGATTGAATATTTAGTAAGTAACTGATATTATTCCCACTTGTATCAGTGGTGAGAGACGAATGAGAATGACTAATGACCCCTGAATTGATAGTCAGACGTGCTACCAACTGGGCTAACTGGGCCTGGCTTGGGTAATCTGTTAATGACAGATAGGAATACAGCAAATCTGCAAAATCTATAGTTGGTCTTATCAACATAATAATGACAGGTTCAAAATATCTCATATCCAGGGCAAGAGTGGATACATTGACATCCAACACCACCTCCTAGTGTTTTCTATATTCATAAAAATCTTTTAATTTAACTCAATGAGATTTATTTCCCCCCATTCTAATGAAGTTAAAAACTTTAAAGCTTAAAGAACTATTTGCTCATCAACAATCCCAATATGCTGTTAAACTACAATGCTACTGAAATCATGGAATTACCCAGAATTCATACAAGCCAAAAAATACAACCACAACAAATATTAATTATTCTTTATCTATATTTAAAGCTTAAAGTGTATACTAATTATAGAACAGCATTATTCTAAGCCAAATAAAAAACAAACAACAAAAAAAACATTCTTCAGAAAAGTTCAATATCTGTATATTCTTTGTATGGCAAAACATGCAATTGGATTTTCTACCCAAACACATGTTGAAAATTCCATTCATTCTAACCAACAATAATGTGAGCATATGTTTTATAATGTCTCAGTAATACATAAATATCTATGTCTTACCCATATTCTACAAATCCCTGATTTTATAACAAATCAACACAAACAGCCATTTATTCCCTGCCCAGAATGTTGCCAGCAATCAAGAGCCTCTGTGCATTCCAGGAGGTGCAAAGATTTTTTCTAATCAGTTAACCTACTACCGTTCATTAGAGGGGGTGGAAGGAATGAAGTGGGAACGTAAAGATGCTATAACAAGTGACTAGTATGTATGTGGTACCAAAGGTGAATAAAACATGTGTTGTGGATTTATAGTCCTTCCACGGTGAAAAATACCATATGGTAGATATCAGACACTAGCAAGTAGAACATACCATATTCTGAATATACACTCAAACCTGTATAAGCAGTCACCGCTATTAAGCAGCCACATTTGTTATTTCTTGTTTATTTGATTTCAGAGCAAATTAACCGTCATTAAACAACAACCTTAAAATACCACTTTTGGTCCTTCCCTTGACTGGCTCCTTAAGACAGGTTTGACTGTATTATATTAATAAACTGGTGTTTAATACCTCCTGACATTAACACATGTATGAACTGCCTCTGAGAGAAAATATATATAATATTACTAGTGTTATCCGTTTTGGTTTGTTTTTTTTGTTTTTGAATGGGTTAACACCATTTTAAACACAAGAGGGGGTTATATATCAAGGCTCGAAATTCAAGCTTGCGTGATCCCCTGAGGCAAGTAGAATTAAAAAGTGTCTATATGGTACTCTGTGTGGCTAGCAAAAAATGAAGACCAGATAATTAAAATCTCGCTGTGAAACTTTATGTGTTCACATTGGATCTACTCGATCTAGTCAGAAACTTGTTTACAATCTTTGAAATTAGCGCCTAGGAAGCAAAATAAATGTTGGTAAGGTCAAAATGATCACAGAGTTGCTTTAACACAGCTTTGTCAATTTTGAACATAGTAATAAATCATTTGTGCAACACATTAGTTCAAGGGAAGCCACTCCTGATTTACAACAATAATGTACATAGTGATTCATTGAGATTTTTTTCGAAACCAGATGAACAGCAAAATTTTTAAGGAAGAGAAGATGAAAAATTGAAATAAAATCAATCGGGGGGAAAAAAGGAAGCTGTCCTTCCAAGTTTCATTACAAAAGGTTGAGAGTGACATGAATTTTGAGAAGAAAAGACATTGTGTAGCTTCTGTATAGAATTGTCAGCTGGCCCAAAGTCAACATAAATTTGTCATGTAAATACAATAATAGAGCATCATCACAAGTGCACACAAGTTGATGGCAATTTCTCATCTACACATTAATATCCCTAGAAAAGGGTGAGCAGCGTAAAAAAACAGTCACTGTATTTTAAAAATGGGAACTTTGTACTGTTTTAACTCAAGTTGTATTTTGTACTGGGGCTTGTAAACTTTGACCTGGACCAGTAGGGTTCAAGGTCTACCAGTCCTGTGTTCTAGCACCTCGTATGTTCTAGTCTTGTATATGTATATGCCAGGGTCATCAAACAGAATCAAGTGTCTTGCTTGTGATACGTGTCTGAAAATGAAAGTGTACGCAGGTCGGATTTAACTAACAACAATTTTGACTTATGTGTATAAAATCAAACCTATGTTTTATAGCGAAAGGTAAAATATTGTTAGTGTGAATCCGTGGATCACTATAAATACCATACATTATACAAAACTATCTAAATCAATTTACTTATGAACAAAATAATCATATTTGATGCAACTTAAAACTGATTTATTGTCGAATTAGTGTAAAAAAAAAATTAATTTTCCAATTCTAATTCAAATAATATCCATCACATTGGATCATGTTTATGCCAATTATACCCGTTATAAAGTGATTTTTTTCCACCCCAATATTGTTAAATCTATCAATAGTCAGTCCATACCACATTGACATAAGCATGTGTTATGAAACATGCACACATATTCAAGTGAGTTCTGGCTTCACTAACAATACAATTACATTCATATCTTTTATAAAAACATTCACTTTAAGTGCATTCCAGCCCAAAAATTTATAAAACATGCATAAATTATAAAGTAATTTACAGTGCAAATGATACTTTCATATTTGTAATGGAACATGCACACATCATAATGCGTGTTACAGTAATGAGTATGCACACATTAATTAAGTGAGTTACTGTCAATTACATATACCTTCAAATTTTTATTAATTATTTTATTCCTTCAGAACTCACATACAGAGCCTCATGTTTACTCTAGCAGCCTCCCTAATACAAAATTACATGATGTTGCATTATCCTGGAGGTGACCCCCATACAGAGCCTCATATTTGCTGTAGCAAGCCTCCCTAACAGACAATTACATGATGTTGCATTATCCTGAAAATGACCCTCATACAGAGCCTCATATTTACTCTAGCAAGCCTCCCTAATAGACAATTACATGATGCTGCATTATACTGGAGGTTACTGCCATACAGAGCCTCATGTTTACTCTAGCACGCCTCCCTAATAGACAATTACATGATGCTGCATTATACTGGAGGTGACCCTCATACACAGTCTCATGTTGACTCTAGCAGCCTCCCTAATAGACAATTACATGATGTTGCATTATCAAGGAAGTGACCCTCATACAGAGCCTCATATTTACTGTAGCAAGCCTCCCTTATAGATAATAACATGATGCTGCATTATCCTGAAGGAGACCCCCATACAGAGCCTCATGTTTACTCTAGCAAGCCTCCCTAATAGACAATTACATGATGCTGCATTATACTGGAGGTGATCCTCATACAGAGCCTCATGTTTACTCTAGCAAGCCTCCCTAATAGACAATTACATGATGTTGCATTATCCTGGAGGTGATCCCATACGCAGTCTCATGTTTACTCTAGCAAGCTTCCCTAATAGACAATTACATGATGTTGCATTATCCTGGAGGAGACCCCCATACAGAGCCTCATGTTTACTCTAGCAAGCCTCCCTAATAGACAATAACATGATGCTGCATTATATTGGAGGTGACCCCTATACAGAGCCTCATGTTTACTCTAGCAAGCCTCCCTAATAGACAATTACATGATGCTGCATTATACTGGAGGTGACCCCCATACAGAGCCTCATGTTTACTCTAGCACACCTCCCTAATAGACACTAACATGATGCTGCATTATACTGGAGGTGACCCCCATATAGAGCATCATGTTTACTCTAGCAAGCCTCCCAAATTGACAATTACATGCTGCTGCATTATCCTGGAGGTGACTCCCATACAGAGCCTCATGTTTACTCTAGCAAGCCTCCCATATAGACAATAACATGAGGCTTCATTATCCTGGAGGTCACCCTCATACAGAGCCTCATGTTAACACTAGCAAGCCTCCCTAATAGACAATTACATGATGCTGCATCATACTGGAGGTGACCCTCATACAGAGCCTCATGTTTACTCTGGAAAGCCTCCCTAATAGACAATTACATGATGTTGCATTATCCTGTAGGTGATCCCATACACAGTCTCATGTTTACTCTAGTACGCTTCCCTAATAGACAATTACATGATGTTGCATTATACTGGAGGTGATCCTCATACAAAGCCTCATGTTTACTCTAGCAAGCCTCCCTAATTGACAATAACATGATGCTGCATTATACTGGAGGTGACCCTCATACAGAGCCTCATGTTTACTCTAGCAAGCCTCCCTAATTGACAATAACATGATTCTGCATTATCCTGGAGGTGACCCTCATACAGAGCCTCATGTTGACTCTAGCAAGCCTCCCTAATAGACAATTACATGATGCTGCATTAAACTGGAGGTGACCCTCATACAGAGCTTCATGTTTACTCTAGCAAGCCTCCCTAATAGACAATAACATGATGTTGCATTATCCTGTAGGTGATCTCATACACAGTCTCATGTTTACTCTAGCAAGCTTCCCTAATAGACAATTACATGATGTTGCATTATACTGGAGGTGATCCTCATACAGAGCCTCATGTTTACTCTAGCAAGCCTCCTTAATAGACAATTACATGATGTTGCATTATCCTGTATGTGATCCAATACACAGTCTCATGTTTACTCTAGCACGCTTCCCTAATAGACAATTACATGATGTTCAATTATCCTGTAGGTGATCCCTATACAGAGCCTCATGTTTACTGTAGCAAGCCTCCCTAATAGACAATAACATGATGTTGCAATATACTGGAGGTGACCCTCATACAGAGCCTCATGTTTACTCTAGCAAGCCTCCCTAATTGACAATTACATGATGTTGCATTATACTGGAGGTGACCCTCTTACAGAGCCTCATGTTTACTGTAGCAAGCCTCCCTAATAGACAATTACATGATGTTGCATTATCCTGGAGGTGAACTCCATACAGAGCCTCATGTTTACTCTAGCACGCCTCCATAATAGACAATTACATGATGCTGCATTATACTGGAGGTGACCCCCATACAGAGCCTCATGTTCACTCTAGCATGCCTCCATAATAGACAATTACATGATGTTGTATTATACTGGAGGTGACCCCCATACAGAGCCTCGTGTTTACTCTAGCATGCCTCCATAATAGAAAATTACATGATGCTGCATTATCTTGGAGGTGACCCCCATACAGAGCCTCATGTTTACTCTAGCATGCCTCCATAATAGACAATTACATGATGCTGCATAACCCTGGAGTTGACCCCCATACAGAGCCTCATGTTGACTCTAGCATGCCTCCATAATAGACAATTACATGATGCTGCATTATCTTGGAGGTGACCCTCATACAGAGCCTCGTGTTTACTCTAGCATGCCTCCATAATAGACAATTACATGATGCTGCATTATCTTGGAGGTGACCCCCATACAGAGCCTCATGTTGACTCTAGCATACCTCCATAATAGACAATTACATGATGCTGCATTATCTTGGAGGTGACCCCCATACAGAGCCTCATGTTTATTCTAGCAAGCCTCCTTAATAGACAATTACATGATGCTGCATTATCTTGGAGGTGACCCCCATTCAGAGCCTCATGTTGACTCTAGCATACCTCCATAATAGACAATTACATGATGCTGCATTATCTTGGAGGTGACCCCCATACAGAGCCTCATGTTTATTCTAGCAAGCCTCCTTAACAGACAATTACATGATGCTGCATTATCCTGGGTAGATGGATTTTGGAGTGCAAGTAATGCAGAACACCTGATAAAGTACTACCAAGACCCAGGGCGGGAAATGAAATCAATCGAACAACTCAGGAGTATAATAATAATAATCAATTAGGGAGTAATGCTCCTAACACAACCAGCATGTGTATAATGGCAATCTGGGTACACAATCATGTAATTGAGAAATTAACTTTATTTGATGAAAGTTCACAGATATGGAGGTATGTAACAGTGAATCCGGAATGGATCATTGAATCCCGAAGGAGTAAGTGAATCCCAAAGGAGTAGGTGAATCCTGAAGGGGTTTCATGAAAACTTTACTAGTTTTAGCACATTAAAGTTAATTTTACTAGATACACTGGGAAATAAGTGGAGTTTAATTCATGAAAATCATGACCTTGCATTGCATTGGTAAATTTTACTGCACTTTTTCATGCTGGCAAATAATAAAAACATGATAAAATGAATGAACTGTAAGGTATATAAATTATGTTTGTGATAAAGAGATATAGATACATCCCAGCTTCCATAATACAGAAGAGCATATGTTTCAGATGGCAGCAGGGATGTTTATATATTATATACTGTGTATCAATAATGGCTGCATTGTCAGCTATATGCAAATATAAAACTGTACATGTAGTAATCAGTAAAAGATCTTACAGACAACAGACTTTGCAGCTCAGAGAGAATTACTCAAGATCTTGTATGATTATATTATACAACTAATAATTCCTCAATCTGCCAGTCTGGCAGTCAATACCCATCACACATGTAGGTATTATAGGGTGGGGGGATATAATCTTAAAGTCACACTACATCTACAATAAATCACAACTCTATATTTACAATAACATAGTTTTAATAAATGTATTATCTTGGTATACTGTAACTCTACAAAATACAATCCAAATAAATTAAATTAAAAGAGTTTTTTGTTTATTTTATTTTTGTTAATATATTTTAAATGAGGTTTAAGCCATTTTCAACACATTGCATTATATATGGCAAATCCCGCTACAACTTGTGGAGGAAGACCTCAGCATAAACCTGAATCTTTCTCACATGAAGTTTTTGGACAGAACGGGACTCTAGCGCAACACCTCAGCGATGAGAGGTAAGTGATCTTGAGATGGCATGTTACACCACTCGACCATGGAGGACCCTGTTTATATACATAAACAATGTGGAGGTTCCTAAATTTTTTACTTCCCTCCATAATTTATAGATATCAAACCATTAATTTATGAGCTCTTCACATGCTGTAATATTTCAACAAAGTTTTGTTACAATTTTTTTTGCAGTTTTGCTACTTTAAAATAAAGTTTATACCCCGCCTTCCCTGCCCCCCCCCCCCACCCCCCCCCCCACCCCCCACACACACATTACTTGTTGACTTCAGCAAATTATACTACCTATCATGCAGATCTTCATCACCACCTTGATCAGTTATTGTTTTCTAACAACCCACAAAACCCCATAAACCCAGACAAATTTGACATATTATCAAAGAAATCCAGTCATAATAATCGGTTTTAAAAATAGTCGGTATCTTGGCAGTAAATACGGCTGCGATAATATTTCCGAAACTATAAAGCATATCCAAACATCTGACATCACATCGTTGGTTGTTAACATTCTCAAGAAGCAGGTTGCTGATACAGAAGATACAAAGACTTTCAACTACTTCAAACTCTGCGTGATCATTTGTTTAACAAATAAAAAATAAGTTTAAACATTATTTTACATTGACTGCAAAGCTACACAAATCATGTTTAAAGGTTGTGCGTTTTTTTCCCCTTCATTCTCAAATAATTTTCTGTAGATAATAGGTCATGTAATGGCATATCCAGTTTTATTGGTGGAGAAAAAGACCTCAGAATAAATCAGAGTAAAAACACCCATCAGGCAAACTTTCTCACATACAGTTTTTGTACCGAGCAAGGCTCGAATCCAGGACCTTAGTAGTGAGAGTTAAGTGATCATTAGATGATAGCTCTTGATACCACTCAGTTATGGAGGACACAATATGCTCAAAGGTAGACTCAGTATTAATCACAATTCTGCGGATGAAGTGTCTTGCTCAAGGACATCATAGTCGTGGTGGGGATCGAACCCATGAAAGGATAGAAACTAACCCTTTTAAGGTGTCCCATGGGACAGCACTAGGTGACCCTTCTAAAATATCAAGCGACCCTATCAAGCGTTTGACAGAGAAAGTGGTGGTCCTTCCAAATATCTGGTGGCTCGGTCCGGTGTCCGTACCTCCGGTAATGTTGAACCCTGCACTAACACCAAATCCTGGAACCGACGGTCTACCACTAGACTTCCAGCTCCACGCAACAATAAATTGAATGATTTATTACATAAAACTTTGTTATATATTGTTTGATTATAAAGTTTACACAATATTTTGTTGACAAATAAATAGCTAGTGTGTTTGTTTTTGTGTAACATTGTCAGATAAATAAACCCTCTGACAACATGAACATCTAAATCTGTCCTTGAAAAAATTTATTCAATATAAATTCCCTTGGTGTCTTATTCACTTATTTCGTTAAAATATTTTATTTTTAACCACAGAAAATTTAATACAAAGATAACAAGTGCTGTCAATTAAAGACGTCATGCTTGACTATTCGAATAATTGTCACAAAAGTACAAATGTGATCGAGACTGATGACAAAACCCAGCAAACAAGAGTTATCTAATTTATTAAATTCAGTAGGTCTTATAACTACAATACCTTGTATTAAGTTTTATTCCAATACATGCAGTGGCTGCTGAGTTATAGAATTTTTAGTTCAAACAAAGGCCATAGTTTGCAAAAAAATCTTGCAAGAGTTATTCCACTTGATTAATTTAGTTGGTTTCATGACTACAAAGCCATATGTAAAGTTTCATTCAAATACATTGAGTAGTTATTGTATTATGGACTTGATGATACTTGCACGCAAATCTTAAACCAAAATATCTAAGTCAAACAAGGGCAATAATTTGCATTATTAGTTATTTAACTTACTTGTAGCTTTTATGACTAGGAAGTTTTGTGTAAAGTTTCAAGTCAATACATGCAAAGGTTACTGAGATAGGGACTTGCACGCAAAACTTTAACCAAGGTGTGACGCCGACACCATGGCCTGGGTGAGTACAATAGCTCTCTTTATTCTTCAAATAGCCGAGCGAATAAACCAAGAGTGCAGTCTTATCACAGCTACCAAAAACTTGTACAGATGCAAACTCAGATAGATATGATTGGCAGTCAGTGGGTTTGTTATTCTATTTTTTTTATTTTTGCAGGGTTGTTGGGTGAGGGAGATGGGTCATACTTGTTTATTTTTGGAAACTGTTCCTTCTATAACCAGGAAATGAGGTCTGTTTTTTATAGCCAGCACCTGTCAGTTTCGCAGAGCGATTGCCAAGTTTTAAATTAACCCAAGAATTAAGGTGTAACAAAAACATAAACTTCTTTGAATAGTTATATTTTTAGTAATTTTTATGTGGAGAGAGATAATTTATGAAAATAAAATAAGGTGAAAAATGTTTTTCTTCTGACACAATTAATATTGTATTTTGAATCTGCTGAAACTTGCACTGTGTTCCTCCCAGAATCCTAGATATCACCTGTTTATATAATGAAGCAGGAATTTAGAAACTACTGTGCTGACTGATTGTGGAGAAAATCGAAGGCTCCAAGACTTAGTGTAAAGTAGATAATAATTAGGGCAGGTAGATCAAATTTATTGCTCAATGATGATGATGAGGCAATAAAATGTGAAGAATCAATTGAGGAAGCAACAAGAGCCAAAGTCTTTGGTGTTTAAAGTGTTAGGTATGACTATGGCCTGCTGGAAACTGAAGCCACTACCTCTCACCTGTCTCACCTGTGATCCCGCGTAAAGAGTTATGTGAAATCCCAACACAATTTTGAAGTTTTACTTTCAAGGTGAAACAGTAAATTTAAGCTAACCTTGGCTTGACCAGAAGTTGATTACCACCCTTTAAAATGTTCATGAACTGTAAGGTTTAATATAATTTAATGCTTTAAAACTGTGACAGTCAGTAAATTTCTAATTCTTTCAATGGACTTACATTGTTTGCTTTAAGCAATTCTGACCTATTAAATTCTCTTTGATCATGTCACTTAGATAAAATGTTTACAAACTGTTAACAGCCCTGACTTATTTGCTGGTCCATTTGTCCTCCAGCTATTTAAACATTCAATTAAAACTGCGTTAAAACTACCAGCCAATTTTATATAATGTAAGCAATTCATGTTTTTACCCATTTTAACAATTGATTTGCATATTGCAGTCTTATTTCTGACTATTCCAGTGGTCCCTCTGTTGGTCAAGTGGTCTTTGGCACTATCTCAAGACTATAAAATTTTATTCCTCATTGCTGAAGTTGTGGGTTCGAGACCAGCTTGGTCAAAACACTTAATGTGGAAAGGTTTGCCAGCTTTGTGTTACAAGTCACTATTTGTAATTCAGAGACTTGGGTTTAAAACATTCAAAAACACATATCTGCGGAACAATCTTTCTTTAATAACGAACTTTACTATTCAGAGGATGCTTCAGAAATGATTCAAAACTACAAATACATGCATACATCCTAGAGAATCATAGAATAACATAGTCTCCCCATTCTAATAATTTAATACTAAATAAAAACGAATCTAATTGGCAGTTGGCAGTGATTAATGGTGTATAAACACACGTTTGGAAACAGAGGACATTAAGGTACAGGTCAAGCTTGGGTCTCACACTCTGGCTACTCTCAGAACAATATTGGTTCTACTCAGATTCATTCTGAGATCTTTTTCCAAAGAATTTAAATACATAATTATGTAGTTGACATTACAATTATACAATATAAAAGGTGTTATCCTATTCACTCCATCTCACATGTTTTTCTTGTTTGTATACATCTCCATCTCAAGGTTGCACCAGTAGCACAGTAGTTTTAGATTATATTAATTTATTTTAGCTCGATTGTGAAGAAAGCTTAAAGCTTATTTAAACCGCTCTCTAGCCCACTTCCAAGAACTGAGTGTTGTTATTATTGAGGGGCATCGGGTCGAACTGTGGATTGAAACCACAACTTCTGGTGTGAGCGGCCAACACTTTATCTATCCGCTACTCTTCCACCCAGGTATGTTACAAATTGATGTACCGTATATCGTCGGCCATAAGGCGAGTCGGGCCATAAGTCGAGGGGACTTTTTGACCTTCAGATCTCAGTTTTTTGCATTGACCCTTCCTTAAGTCGACCCAGAATTTTCGAAAAGGAAGTGGGTGAGATTTGGGTCACCTAAATATTAAAATTCCTACAGTAGCGATTGCCTGCACTCACAACTGACCTTACGCATGTTTACGTTCATGTACCGTTATCGAATCAACGGCAAATATGCAGCCGACAAACAAATGCAGTCTTCTGTTGAATATTTGGTATATTCTGTAATTCGTGGATAAGTGTCACCACATATGTGGGAATGCAAATTGCAATAATCGGTTACTTCTGACCCAAATATCCCAAGGCAATTTTCGGCATATATGTTTACACCCCGTGTAAGCAACGCAATCGTTCGGCTGACCAAGATCAAGGTTTCCCTTGCATAGAGTTAAAACATCAAGCGTCTAATTGAAACCGATCATTTTTTTCAACTGTCAATCAGAGTTTTCCATGAACAAAGTAACTTTCCACGTATGACGTAATCATCCATTGTGTTTGCGAGATGCATAGTTGATTGACAAGAGTGTAATTCAATTCTGCACTTTGGTGTCATTGTTCATATAGACTGTTGCTGAAACTGAAATTCGACGTTCAAAACTTCAGTAGGAGCTGACCGTTGGTAAAAAAAATCATCACTCGGGACTAGGACGGGGCCATAAGTCGAGTAGGGATTCAGAGAGTGATTTTGGAGTCTGAAAAATTCGACTTATGGCCGACGATATACGGTATATCTGCCATGTGGTGCCACAGCTCATAATTATTGCGTCTTGTAAATTTATCAAAATGAATCTCGACCTACAATTATTATTTGTTACACTAAAAAAAACACTTAAGCAGTCAAACCATGTTCATAATGCCTCGTTTATGACCTCAATATTAGCACACACTTTGTTAGCATCTACAGATACCTGGACTGGCACAATGATGGCTTTGATACGCCCCAATATCTATCACAGAACAATCAGTAATTCCAACATGTTCTAATCATAACTTATCTTTATCAACCAACCAAAAATGTTCTAGACAACCTACAAGAAATAATGAGGTTACCGAACTGAGATAACGTTTCCATTCTGATTCTGGAATTCTGTAACCAATTTTGTTTGTTTTTAGTGGGGTGGGGCGAGAGTTTGTAAATGAACGCTTTATTGTTGTCTCCCTTGATATCTAATTATTCAAACTGGCCTATCAATAAGGATAGAACCACAATTGTAATTCTACTTTTTTTATTTAATTCCATTTAATATAATTACTATTCCAAGGGGTCACATTTCTGTCAAGAATTTTTTTTTTTTTTAAATTTGTTTAACACCATTTTCAATTCATTTCAGGTTACTTATGGCATATCCAGTTTTATTGGTAGAGGAAGACCTCAGAATGAATCTGAGTATAAACTGTTAAATTTTTAAAAAATCTGAGTAAAAAATGGTAAAATTTTAATTCATCTGAGTGGAAACTTGCAAATTTTAAAAGAATCTGAGTAGAAAATGGAAAATTTTGAATGCATCTGAGTGGAAACTTGCCAACTTCGAATGAATCTGAATAGAAACTGGCAAATTTTGAATGCATCTGAGTGGAAACTTGCCAACTTCGAATGAATCTGAATAGAAACTGGCAAATTTTGAATGCATCTGAGTGAAAACTTGCCAACTTCGAATGAATCTGAATAGAAACTGGCAAATTTTGAATGAATCAGAATAGTAACTGGCAAATTTTCTCGCATGAAGTTTTGGAGTGAACAATACTCTAACTTAAGACCTTAGCAGTGAGAGGTAAGTGATCTTGAGATGTTGCATTAGACCACTCAGCCGCCCAGAACCCTTAAGTCAATAAATCAATATTATAACTGGAGAGTACACAGGAGCAAAAAAACAAGCCCTTGGCTAATAAGAATTAGGAATGCTGAAAGTCACAGGCAACATAATGGCGGCCAGGCTCCATTTAATTTTTTATTATTATGATGCCATTATGGACAGTAAGTCCAATATTCAAATAATAAAAAGCTGTCCATTCAAGTCCTATTAAATTCAGGCCAGTTGAGCAGGTGAAGGTTACATATACCTGTGATGACTTGCTGTACCATTTCATGTTTGATAATTATCAATCATAATCATGTATTGTAAAGATTTATTAAAAATTATACAAATTATTAAATGAAATGATTCATATTAGCCACCTTTCTCCACAGTTTATCTGGTCATGTCAGTATTAAAAACAAAACAACAAAGAATGTTAGAACCGTAATACAAAAATCCCAGTTACCTAAATACCTCCATCATCTTCATCAGCAGCAGCAACAACCGCTTTAAGAGAAGTAGTAGCAGCTACATCAGTGAAGCAGACTTTAAGTATAACTTACAGCAGTTAATATTTCTCCTCTACCGCAATAAATATTTCCTCTATATATACAATATTTATATTCTATATATCCAGCATGACATCTTCAGTTTTTTACCACATCAGCATTTTTTCCCAGACGGATATCAGTATTTATTCCACAATAATAAAAGCTATCAAATTCCCATCACAAACAAATATCAATCCAGGTAAACAAAATACTCAAGGTGACATATCTGTCCATCTTTGGTATATCTACATAATTATGCACCAGTAGTCATATATCTGTCAATCTATGCCATATCTATAAGGACCAGTAGTTATATACTTTACGTTACTTTACGTTAATTTACGTTACTATAAAAAAAACTACACTACTACTCTGACCTCAGGTTTATCCACAATTGGTTGATATTTTTGTGTTTATTATATTGAAAGCCACAGACCAAAGAGTAACAATTGCTGGCAGTCATATTTAGCTGAACCATTGTTTAAAACAAATATTTTATATGGCTTAAGAATATTAATACCTCCGTTACTATTCAATACTTAAATTTCATGACCAGGTAAAATGGCTTCAATTTAAAAACAATTTTTACAAGTATTATCTGTAAGGGTTGTGGAGTACTTCAGCATTTCTTTGTAATTTTTTTTTTAAAATGAAATCAAGCTTTTATATGGAATGAAATGCCAATATATAAATGAAGGATAAATTGAGACCTTACTTCAACTTTAATATTGAGATAGCAAGGAGACGAAATACTCCTGATACAGAACACAATATTATACGGTTATTTTACAGTGTTCTGTACAATATGGGAATATATCGTACAAGTACATACGTATGCACCGAGTCCAATATCGTTTTCACCACAATATGTACGAGTACAATATATTCTCATATTGTACAAAACACTGTAAAAAGATCTTTTTATTCTATAACTCAATCTGAAAGAAATCTATCAAAAGAGTAAAGAAAAATCAAGTAAATAAACTGTGAGAACAAAGCAGCTGACGAAGGAAGTTGCAAAGACAGATATTCGCATTTTCTCAAAGTCATCATCATGAGGAATATTTTGTCTGTTGTTTGTTTTTATTGTTGAAATTTCTACTAAATTTATTTACTCTTTTTTTTAAAAAGCCATCTTCAATTTTGAACTGTACATTATTAAAGTTATTGAATCCAATAAACTTCTCCATATTGTAGTCACATGGTAACATCTGGGGTAGTTGATTGGCTGTAGAATAAACGGTAAGGATGAAATTGTAAGGAACTCAGAATCTCTACCAGAATCTTTTGATTAAATTTGGGGAAGGCACTCCAGTTTAATAGATTGAAAATTTCTTGTTTTCCCTTTCATAAATGAGCAAACAATTTCTGAAGAGGAAAAAAAAATGTAATTATTATTTGGAGATATGGGGAATTACAGTAAATATTTTAGAATAAGCACATGAGGGAAACCCTAAATACCAGTGTCTACAAAACAGGATAAAAAGGCTCTGCTGGCCGATAAGCAATTTATAGCTACATACCTCCCATCACTAAATATGTATACATCCAACAGTCACAAACTCATCCCAACAAACTTGCAACAATAGAGCATTTTTAAATTGGATAAATTACAATGACAGACAAAATAACCCATAGTCAATTAACGTAAATGTACAAAAACTTCTGTCATTGTAATTGTACAATTACCAACACTTCAGAAATGTCAACCTGGTGATTAGGTTTCAAGCATATTAAAATTTGATCCAAGTCACCTTTAAGAAATTGGATTATTATGCGGAGTGGAGAAACTTAAAACAAATCAAACATGGATTTAGCTTACAGAAGCTTAGCATGGAGCTCTTGTGAGTCACAATCATCTGTTTTCATTGACCTTACAATCTGTATTGGGTCACAGGGTCAGTTTAGACATGCACCTTTGACCTTACTTTTTTCTGTGAAAAACTGCATTGTAAATGCATTGTATGTATCGCTTTCAATAATTTCTCAGTAACATCATGAGGTTCTCTGCTTGAGACAGTATTCAAAACCCCATCGAGTCACATTATACTGACATTGGGTCGACTAGAACTATATATATACTCTTAACCCATTTTTCAAGTAGTTGGTATGACCTGGCTAAAGATTGAGCTCACTACCTTCTGCAAGCAAGGCTCTACCACTAGAACACTGCTGCGAACTATGTGCAGTAAAGACAGACTAAGAATTCAAATACATATTCCATAATACCATTCTCTTTAAGATACTGCATGCTTTATTTATATCAGATGAAGATGATGATGATGACAACACACAATGGAAGCTGCTGTTGCTAATAATGATGATGAAAGTGATACATTTACAATTAGGCACAAAACAATATTTGTGCTTTAAAAAATATTTAAAAAGACAAAAAATGCATTTATTCAGGGTTGCTGATCCACAATTATATAAAACATTCAGTTCAGATTTCTATTGTTTACCAGTCAGCAGAACCTTTGCAAGCAGACAGACAAACATAGATCAGATAGATCTATGTAAACCAGATACCTCACCAGGCATTTCACACAGCTGTTGTATTTTGAGTGGACGTGCTGGGAACAAAATTAACAATCTCATTCTGTTATACTTTTCACCTCAGGTGTAGGACTGTCATCTGAAATTGTTTTACAGTCAGCCTTATCATTCAAGTTACATTTTCTTACAGCCGGGTCATATTATATCATTTTTCTGTGTTTTTGTTGTCGTTTTTGTCTATATTGCAGCCTCCTGTACATGCTGCCTGTGGTGATATCACACTTGGTGCTGTCATGTGTTACAGCTGCTACCTCTGATTGAGGCGACCTTGCATGGTTGTACAGTTCATCAGTAAATTCCAGTTGTCAATATCCATATTATTAAAGAGAACACTGAGATCCTGGGGAAAGTCAGACATGGTATACCAATTGCTGTAAATCGTCATTTCCATTGTATTATTTCTTGTCCTAACTTTAAAGTTAATGGAATTGTCAACACATTACAGTCACATAAATCTGATTAGAAACCTCGTCCTTCTACAAGTTATTGACAGTCAAATATATGGCAATCAGTTTTATTGGTTGAGAAATCTGATTAGAAACCCCCGTCCTTCCACAAGTAACTGACAGTCAAATATATGGCAATCAGTTTTATTGGTGGAGAAATCTGATTAAAAACCCCGGCCTTCCACAAGTTACTGACATTCAAATATATGGCAATCAGTTTTATTGGTGAAGAAATCTGATTAGAAACCCCCGTCCTTCCACAAGTTACTGACAGTCAAATATATGGCAATCAGTTTTATTGGTGGAGAAATCTGATTAGAAACCCCGTCCTTCCACAAGTAACTGACAGTCAAATATATGGCAATCAGTTTTATTGGTGGAGAAATCTGATTAGAAACCCCCATCCTTCCACAAGTAACTGACAGTCAAATATATGGCAATCAGTTTTATTGGTGGAGAAATCTGATTAGAAACCCCCGTCCTTCCACAAGTAACTGACAGTCAAATATATGGCAATCAGTTTTATTGGTGGAGAAATCTGATTAGAAACCCCCGTCCTTCCACAAGTAACTGACAGTCAAATATATGGCAATCAGTTTTATTGGTGGAGAAATCTGATTAGAAACCCCGGCCTTCCACAAGTAACTGACAGTCAAATATATGGCAATCAGTTTTATTGGTGGAGAAATCTGATTAGAAACCCCGTCCTTCCACAAGTAACTGACAGTCAAATATATGGCAATCAGTTTTATTGGTGGAGAAATCTGATTAGAAACCCCGGCCTTCCACAAGTAACTGACAGTCAAATATATGGCAATCAGTTTTATTGGTGGAGAAATCTGATTAGAAACCCCGGCCTTCCACAAGTAACTGGCAAACTTTCTTACATAAAGCATATTTTGACTGAGGGGAGCCCAAACCAATGACCACAGCATTGAGGGGAAGTGATCTAAATGGCATTTTAATGCTTGAGTTTCGATGTCGAGTGGTAAATTGAAAAATAAAACTTAAGGCATAGCTATATTTGCCAGAATTAATTAATAAAATATTGCACAATCACACTAAAACATACCCAAATCCCCTCCTTATGACTTCTGGTATCTATGGAAACTGAAACACACCTTTTTTTCAATTTTGCACATCATTTCTTTCTAATCAATTCAGTGTCTACAAATGTGTTGATAGCTTGACATATATATCATAAACAAACCTGGGAGGGAAAGGAAAAGAAATGTAACTTACTTGGATTCTATTTAAAAGTTCCATCTTAAACACCATCCACAATAAAAAAGAACAATGAATCAATGACACAGCTTGTTAACTTGACAAAGCAATTTTTAATCAATTATTCCCAACTTTACATGAATCGGACACAATATACCAGCATGAGTGGACAAAGCCTGTTTAAAGACAACTAATTTATCACAAAAACGTCAAGAATGTTATCTACGTACACCAAACAAGCTTTATCATTGAACAAACCTACCATAATCTATTGGGAAAATAAATTGGGCATGTTTGTCAAAATTTACCTACACCCAATAGGTGGTTATCTCCCTTGATTGCAATTTTATGAATGAAGTTATCTAGTCTATCAATCAATTAGTTAAAATTTTAAATTCATTTTACATCGACTGTGAAAAATGAATTTTACCAGTATATATCTTAAATCTCACTTGTAATTTTCCTGGACTGAAACAGAACTAAGCATATGTGCGGTTAAAGTGACCACAAATATCCGATCCTGTGTCCAATTCTCTGACACTAGATTACAGGCTCAGAAGATGGTTGAAGTCTTTGTTTACAAACCAAAATTTCCACAAAGCGTTCTAACAACATTACTGTTAGCTTACAAATACTTAACTCCAGTTAAACAATAAACTTTAAAATTTATTTTGTTCAGAAGATAAATTAAATGACAAGTTTCAATATGTGCATTCTGAGTGCCCCAGATAAGCTTTTCTTCAAATGAGTATTTTTACTCCTTAATTCAAATACAGTTATGCTAATTTTCAATATGTTATGGGTAAAAATGAATCTTTTTACCAAATTGCTATTCAATTAAGATAAACCAGTCAACGCTAAAATTGTCAGTATCCAATACTTATTTTACCACTAACTTCATATTTTAATTCTTTTATATTCAGAAATTTCAATGCTTAAATACTCCCAAATACCCCCAAATAATGGAACCTTATCAAATGGTGAATTGCAACATTGTAGTTTTAAAAGATTTCATTTAAAAAAGGTTCTTTTTTTGTTAATACATATTAATTTTGTTGTTGCAAAAAGCAAGTACCCCTTTGTGTTTTTAAATCAAATCTAAAATACACCCTGTTCCCCTGTTTGCTCTTTAAACATTTTGTTATCACTTTTACGGTACTCAAATATAAGGGATCAATTTTCGAAAAATTAATGAAAAATGTAGTGTCCACAGATTTGCTATGAGCATACACAGCACTTTTTTAAATGAAATCTTTTAAAACTACAATGTTGCAATTCATCATTTGATAAGGTTCCATTATTTGGGGGTATTTGTAAAATTTCATTTTCAAAATCTGTATTTTTTGTTTAACATCTGTTTACATCAGTAATTTTGTAGATCTATGTGTGAAAAAAGGATTCTAAACAAGTCTGACAACAAGGCCAGGAGAAATTGCAGTGGGTCACAATGCTTTTCATTAATTTATAATAGATAACATTGGGGTTGTGTGCAAATTGGTACAAAAAACACACACATTTATTTCCCACATTTACCAAGTTTGTGCATGCATGCCAAGGATCACAATAGCTATCAGATAATGCATGTTTGCTTTTTGTATTATCCTTGGTTTTGACATTATATTTGATAGCATTATTCTTTATTGTCACAAAGTCATGTGTTGTTACCTCAATATGATATGGTAGGGTATGGGATATACCTATATCAATGTATTTTTAAAACATGTTACTTTGTTTATTTTAATATTTAACTTTTTTTTTTTTTTTTAAGTCATCAAGAGCTAACCTAACCACTCTTTCCTCAGATCCTGAAAGGTTAACGAGTATTCAAGCACATTTATCTCTGCAAGTAACTGCTAACTTTCCCACTTGAATCAGAGGTGAGAGATGAATGACAATGAGACACAATGTCATATATCAATCATCACGAAGACTGTGAACATGCGACTCCTGAATTGGTAATAGCATGCATTACTGACTGAGCTAACCGGGCCCGGTTCTACTTGTCTGAACAATTAACACTTGGTTGGTGGAAGGGGAGAGCACTGTGAGGTTAATTTTGCCAGTAAGATCATATTCCCACACTACTTAGGCACTTATAATCATAATTGCCTTGGACTAAGTCATTTGTAAGTTATGAAAGATAAAAATGAGTTAATTGTTAACAAAAAAACATTAGTCAACCAAAAAATAGTCTGGATCATGAGAAAAACTAATTAGTGTATGACATTTTAAAAGGATTTCAGAAGTATTTCCATTAACGGAGGAATTCACTTTTCAATTAACCATACCAGTTTATTGTTAAAAAGAATGTTCAATTGATTGCGAAATAATTTTCACAATGGATACAAAACACATTGCTTTCTTCCTGGGTAGAGCTGGTACTATCTCTAAAGTGCCTTGCTCAAGGAACAACATATTAATTATGGTCCTAAATGGAGTTCCAACCCTCAACTCACAAAGAGTTAAGGGTCTGTCATAAACCATACTTCAATTTTTTTATGTTTCACAAAGCGCTTAAGAATGAAAATTGTAAAAATATGACTAGGTATGGCTAGTGCCATTTTTATGCATTTTACTTTTCAGGGCTGGAAAACCCCACTGATCCGCTAGCCATGACGAGTGAACATTTGGTCAGGATGAGTAAGATTTAAAAAACTGACCGTAATATTTCTTTAATTAAAGCATTCAATTAAAAATGTTGGAAAGGGAGAACGAGTTTCAAGCCATGCTTTTCAAGTGGTGAATTAAATATTTCCAATCTCCACACAGATAATTATGTGCTTGTTTAAAAGACACTTCACTTCCATACCAACTGCCCCTTTTCTCCTGCCCTCTATAACTTTACCTGCATGTTACACCCAGCCACACACAACATCAGGTAAATTCATAACAATATGGCAGATGTAAAATTGATCCCAGTCTACAAACCATAATGTAACAGATGTTAATTCAATGATGTCATTCGCTCTGGTATGTCATTTAGCACAATTCATGTATAATGGAATATCAAATTATGCAAATTGTTTGAATATTTAGCGTCATTGTTATGCCATCGAGGGCTAACAAACAATCAGTTAACGTAACCATTTATTTCTGGGACCTTGGAAGGTTAATCAGTACTTAAGAACACCCATGTCCGCAAGTAACCAATAATAATTTCCCCCCTTGAATCAGCCACAAGGCATGAATGACAATGAGACACCATGCCGTATATATTAATCATCACAGAAACTGTGCCTGGATGGGGATTCAAACTCAAGACCCCTCAATTGATAGTCAGATGTGCTACTGACTGAGCTTACCTGGCATTACTTATAAGAAATAAACCTTACTTCAATAAAATCTGACGATTGCTTTAATCAAGCTTAAACATATTAATCATTGATTATAACTGATAATTGGAATATCACCACATAAAACAATACATGTTGCTATTGGGAAAATCCATATTTAACCCCTCAATAGTAGGCTAACAACAGCACTTATAATGAACACAACATATACAGAAATTCTAAAATAACAATTTTAATGTAAACTTTGGCAATCAAGCAACCTGAAACAGCTCTGTTTGTTTACCTTTGAAGCGAAGCGACCACATCGCCAAAACATTCAAAACCACTCCTGCCCAGTTTATCATCATTCAACAAAACACCAATAATTCAAATCCTCTCTGTTTCTTTATCACTTTAATTGTAAGCCGTGAACTGCAGATCTCCAGATATCTAATATTTCTGAAATTTCACCTTATCTCTCTTTCAAATTCTCCAAATAATCAGAAAAGAAGCCAGTTGCCTCAGATGAGCGTTTTATGTCATAAAAATGGTTACCATAGAGGATGAGATTCTGTGCTAAACCGTTAATTCCAACATAATAGCCAGCTATAGTCTGTTTCATGACCATGCACTATTATCTATGCAGTAAATCATTGGACTTGAAACCATGAACGTTCCTACAGACAAGTTGGCTTCTGTAGATAGAATCCATTAAGGAGAGGCCAGCAAGCCATCTCAGTAAAGTAAACATTGGGTGGAATCAATAAACCGTACCTATAAACTATTGTCTCAGTGCCAAAATGTTACCATGGGCCGGTTTCAATGGTATCAACAATAAAGCACCAGTTGACAAATATGTTTCCAAGAACAGTATCAATGGAGATGAAGAAATGTGTCTACTGCTTGTACTTAAGGTTGAGGGTGGGTGATTAATTATGTAAAAAAAATTTAAAAAACATTTAATTTTTGACCCAACAGCAAAAGACAAAAGTCCCAGACATTGAACTTGCACTATTTTTAACCCCTGAACACAGAGTAAATGATAAATTATGTTAAAAAATATATAAAAAATTTAAAAGCATCGGAACTGGTTCAAGTAAAATTACAAGCGTCCCGACAGCAAAAGACAAAGGCCCTGGACCCCGGACTATATTTACCCTCTGAACACACTTCAGATAAAGCTCACCAAACCTCTATTTGAAAATTGTATCCCCAATGGGTATTTATTCAGGGGGAATACGATATTCTGTGTATGCTCATAGCAAATCTGTGGACACTACATTTTTCATTAATTTTTCGAAAATTGATCCCTCATAATTATGCAAAAATCAATGACATGTAATAATACTTGCATGTTCTTTGATAAGCGTAATGGTGCTCTTGCTCTTTAAGAGAAGACACAGGATCCCCAGAAGTGTTTGGTAGTAAACACTATCATTATAACTAACTTATTAAAATATGAAAACCAATTTCCTTTTAAACCGCGATATTAATATGACAAAACATGAAAATCAATGTTTTCCATCAGCCTCAGGACATCAGGAGAATGAAATCACTTAGGTTTTATACCTTATATATGTGAATATATACATATATATCAATAACCTCATGGGACCTGCATGAATAAACTGTTATTGCATACCTGACAAAGATAAACTTTCACTGTATAAAGTTGAAATATTGCCAACTCACTAATAAAACAGGAGGCCCATGGGCCGTTACGGTCACCTGATCATCCAAACAACAGACCCATGGGCCTTAACAGTCACCTGATTATCCAAACAGGAGGCCCATGGGCCTTTACGGTTACCTGATCATCCAAACAACAGGCCCATGGGCCTTAACAGTCACCTGATTATCCGAACAAGAGGCCCATGGGCCTTAACGGTCACCTGATTATCCAAAAAACATTCACATTAATAAGTCTATTCAGCCATAAGAAATAACATTATTTGTCAATTTCTCTTATATAGGTTTAGTAAAGTCCTAGGCCCAACACCCAGGACCAAACCGTGAGACTCCTAACATGCAATTTACAATTTTTATAAAGGACCAATATACATCCATAGTCATGCTCACCATTTGTTTCCCAGTGCTTCCTATATTGAGAAGACTTTCAAAGTTTACCTTGAATTTGACTGTTTTGGCAGCGCCCCCAAGGCGACAGGGGCGTGGGGACCATGCAATTCACAATTTTGATTAACCCTTAGGTACTAAAGCTGCATACAACATTTCATTATGATTGAGCTTACGGTTTTTGAGAAGAAGTCGAAAATATATATGCCAATTGTTTACAGTCACGCTACGGATGACAGACAAAAGGTGATCGCAAAAGGTCCCATGAGACAAAGTCTCAGGCTGACAACAAAATGCACAAAGCTGGGAAATGATGCAGGCTTGACCCGACGTTCTCTAAAGAACAACGCTCAGTACCAGGCTCTACCCAGGTTATGGACTCAGGTGTAATTCATATCAGCTCTAAGTTGCTTTCTAATCAAGCTAGAATAACTTTATATAAAATATCTTGAAACCCAAACAAGGGCTGAACTAGCTATATCTTTACACTGAAGTTGTAGTATTTCATTAAATCAAGGGCCATAACTCAGTATCTTTCTTCATGAAATTAAAAAAAAAATCAATAGAGTCCTCCTAATGCAGAAAATGTTCATAAGCTTTCAAGAAAATATCACAGCATACACATCTCCTATAATACCACTAATTTTCCTTATTTTTAAAGAAATGACCACAACATAACTCTTAATGCTTCAAAATACTCATAAGTTTTCAAGAAAAGATTACAACACACCTGCTAGAATCACCCGTATGTTCCTTAGATCACAAGATACATTCTTACACACCTGAATGTTCCTCAGATCACAAGAAAGTGTTCCTTTGATCACAAGATACATTCTTACACACCTGAATGTTCCTTATATCACAAGATACATTCTTACACACCTGAATGTTCCTCAGATCACAATATACATTCTCTCACACCTGAATGTTCCTCAGATCACTAGATGCATTCTTACACACCTGAATGTTCCTCAGATCACAAGATACATTCTTACACACATTAAAATGTTCCTCAGACCACAAGATAAATTCTTACACACCTGAATGTTCCTCAGATCACAAGATACATTCTTATGCATCCAAATGTTCCTCAGATCACAAGATACATTCTTACACACCTGAATGGTCCTTATATCACAAGATACATTCTTACACACCTGAATGTTCCTCAGATCACAACATACATTCTTATGCAAGTAAATATTTTAATAAGTCTTTAAAAAAAATCACAACACACCTCTATATTCACTTAAATATCTGCAGATCACAACATAATTTTCTTACGCACCAAAATTGTTCCTCCATTATATCACACCTAAAATGTTCCTCAGATCCCAGGATACATTCGCAAGCACCTCAATATTCCTCGGAATACAAAATATATTCTCATCTGGCACTTATATGACACTTATTTTTTTTTCCTTTTCTCCAACTATAAATAAGACACTGTCATCACACCTGTATGCTGTATAATTATCCAAACACCTAGTACAAATAACCTTCTGACAATTTACTCCTGTTTGTACTTGGCCAGGCAATCAATTAGTAACACTGCAATCCCAAACAAAGGCATGCATACTTAATTACTTCTCAGTGATGGCCATTCAATAAGGCATGAAAAAGTAATTGTCTCTTTCCTGTTTCATGGGCAAAACAATTAGGACAGGTCAGTAGATTTTTTGTTATATTTCTATTTTTTATATACCTATATATAAACTAAAGAGAGAACATTCTTGACTTTTACCATGCTTAAATCAAAATACCATGCTTATAAAAATTTATGGACTAGTGTTACATTTGAAGGTTAGTAGTGATATAGGAAGCAAAAAATTTTTCTAAGGCCCCAAAATAACGGACAGAAGCCAATGAAAGTGAAGATCCACCAATAACATGTCCAGGTAACACATATAAAAAAAATGTGGCGATAACATGTCCAGGAAACACAGACAAGGTGATTGTGGCGAGGACATGAATAATTAATTTACCACCATCCAGGGATGTTCTATGGAGTATGTTTATAAACTTTATAGATGGCCTTAAACTCATTAACATGGACATAGCCCTGTCTTTACATATATTTGAATCCAGTATTGTTGTTCACACAACTGATTGATTGATTGAATATTCAGCATTATTTTTATGCCATCAAGGGCTAATAGACGATCAGTAAACCTAAGCACTGTTTCCTGTGATCCTGGAAGGTTACCAGTAACCAGTACTCGAGCACTCCCCATCTCCACAAATAACTGATGACTTTCCAACTTGAATCAGCGATGAGAGACAAATGATATTGAGACGCTATGTCATAATTCAATCATCATAGAGACTGTGGCCGGGCAGTGATTCGTACACAGAACCCCTGGAATGATAGTCAAACGCGTTATCCACTGAGCTAATCTGGCCCGCCTCACATTACAGTCGTTATTAAAATGCAAATAGGCTTATCGTATTCTATTACAAAATCTTGTGAAAAATCATTATGAAAAAGAAAAATGTTTTTTCAGAAACAGTTAGGCTCCTGGTTTTTTATTTCCCCTCTAGTTATTAGCCAAGTAGTAAATACTCCTGTCTCACCTAAACCTGTGTCACACAAACCTTTGTCACCCAAACCTTCAGGAACGAGGGCAGGAGACGTCTTACACTTTTACTACAGACAAAAGACAACAGGGGCTGGAGATGTCTCACACTTTTATTACTGACAAAAGATGACAACAGGGGCCGGAGATGTCTTACACTTTTACTACAGACAAAAGATGACAACAGTGGCCGGAGATGTCTTACACTTTTACTACAGACAAATGATGACACCAGGGGCCAGATATGTCTTACACTTTTACTACAGACAAAAGACAACAGTGGCAGGAGATGTCTTACACTTTTACTACAGACAAAAGACAACAGTGGCAGGAGATGTCTTACACTTTTACTACAGACAAATGATGACAACACGGGCCGCAGATGTCTTACACTTTTACTACAGACAAAATATGACAACAGGGGCCGCAGATGTCTTACACTTTTACTACAGACAAAAGATGAGACCAGGGGCCAGAGATGTCTTACACTTTTACTACAGACAAAAGACAACAGGGGCCGGAGATGTCTTACACTTTTACTACAGACAAAATATGACAACAGGGGCCGCAGATGTCTTACACTTTTATTACTGACAAAAGATGACAACAGTGGCAGGAGATGTCTTACACTTTTACTACTGACAAAATATGACAACAGGGGCCGGAGATATCTTACACTTTTACTACTGACAAAATATGACAACAGGGGCCAGATATGTCTTACACTTTTACTACAGACAAAAGATGACAATAGGGGCCGGAGATATCTTACGATTTTACTACTGACAAAATATGACAACAGGGGCCGGAGATATCTTACACTTTTACTACAGACAAAATATGACAACAGGGGCCAGAGATGTCTTACACTTTTACTACTGACAAAATATGACAACAGGGGCCCAGAGATTTCTTACACTTTTACTACAGACAAAATATGACAACAGGGGCTGGAGATGTCTTACACTTCTACTACTGACAAAAGATGATAACAGGGGCCGGAGATGTCTTACACTTCTACTACTGACAAAAGATGACAACAGGGGCAGGAGATGTCTTACACTTCTACTACTGACAAAAGATCACAACAGGGTCCGGAGATGTCTTACACTTTTACTATAGACAAAATTTGACAACAGGGGCCAGAGATGTCTTACACTTTTTACTATAGACAAAATATGACAACAGGGGCCAGAGATGTCTTACACTTTTACTACTGACAAAATATGACAACAGGGGCCAGAGATGTCTTACACTTTTACTATAGACAAAATATGACAAGTGGCCTGAGATTTCCTAGTTCCAGCTATGTCCATTCACCTGCTGACTTACCAAGTGACATATCTTGCTAAGACCGTAGCAGTAAAGGTAAGTGATCTTGAGACGGCGACTTAGACCACTCGGCCAGAGGACCCTTCGTAATATTCAAATCACTCTCAGAAAAGGGCAAAATAAATATATAAATTTTATGATATTTTAATACAGACTATAACATTGTGAAGATTTTTGAGAGTATGCAAGCTTACTAAACAAAACTTGGTGGCCAATGCCCAGTTTCATTGATATTCAAACACTCAAGTACTTGCAACTGCAGAACAATTATTGGACTGGCCAATGATGGTGCCTTGGAGTGTGCCAATTATTGATTCAACAAACGGAAGCATTACAAATTGGACACTCAGACAAACAAGTAAGCCCCAGATGGCAAATTATTACATCCCAAACAACACAATATTTATTCAACATTTCCTGGTACAGAATGGTTGCTTCCTCAGTTTACACAACATAACAATGACCTGATCAATGTATTGTTTTACCTACCAATCCATCCCTACATCTACAAAATAAGGAACATGTACCTTGAGTTTATGGACTGCCCTGTGGAAATAAGTACAAAATTTATACAATAACTACAATAAACAGGAGAAAAATTACTTTGATCTTTGACCTTGATATGAAAAATTGTGCACAGTGTTGAGAACTGAACTCACTGCTGACAGAGACGACTTTTATATTTATTTAAATTATATGGACAAAACGGACCAATGGCAATAACAAAGAAATTCTCTGGTTTCATGATTTCAATTACGTTTCCTATTTATAATTCAATGGGGTTGATGTCATTTTCATGACAGGTTATATAAAATTATGGCATATCCAATTTTATTGATGAAGGAAGACTGTACAATGAATTTGAGTAGAACCATTGCCTTTCAGCAAGTAATTTTCTAACTCTCCAATATATAATAAATTGGTATTGAACCGAGCTGGACTCAAACCAATGACTTAAGATGTGAGAGGTAAGTGGTAGTCTTTAAACCACATGTAATAGAGGACCTCCCACCCCTTTCATAATCATGTAAACTACCACCAACACAGAGCCTTTTTTCTGGGTAAAGGCCCAAGCCTTCGAGATTGGGAAAAAAAACAGTAAACAGTGTGACTGAGGGGTAATTTGGATTTTTTAAGGCTTTGGCAAACTGGAAACTAAAGTGTACACTGTCATGACCATGTTCTAACCAATAATTATCAGATATTACAAAAATACTTCATATCCAGATGGTATTTTATCCCCTAATTTTCTTTTTTCATTTTGGGAAATTGTTGCGACCCCACCGAATGTAGGCTTCTGTTTAATAAGGTAAAAAGGCACTGCTATACATATGTACATAAACATAGTTTGTCCAGAAGTCCAGCTTTCTCCGCACAGTCCAGCTTTCTGCGAGTTTTTATTAAAAGTCCTCTCTGTATAGATTATTTAATACCATATTATGTAACTTGACAGTGAGCCAGCTGCTGAAGGCAAAATACCTTAACCATTGCATCATCAGCAGCTAAGTGGCTCCATAGATAATTTACAAAGCAGATAACAGAGTCAATCTAAAACATGACAGGATCAGGTAGGAAGTGCAAGTCAAACAAGCACAAGATAACTGCAGTCATTCATTTAGGAGCATCAAGTAAAGGCCTGCTGGTTTTATTAGGAACTCTAAATTTTGGATTCATACCACACAAGATAGAGGAATGGGGATTTAATGCCGTTTTCAACATTTCAGGTTATATATACGGTATGTCATATCCTGTTTTATTAGCAAGGAATCCCCAGGAAATCCTAAAGATTTCAGTTTCTATATGGCATATCAAGTTTAATTGGCGGAGGAATACCTCAGAACAAATCTGAGTAGATAAACACTGTCCTTCCGCAAGTAACTTGCAAACTATCTCAAGTTTTTGGACCAGGAATCGAACCTAAGACCTTAGCAGTGAGAGGTAACTGATTTTGAGACAACACCTTAGATCACGACAAGGATTGAATCCATGACCTTCCGCATGGGAGGCAGATGCTTTGCCACTACACCACCACTGCAGTATTCCACCAGTAAAACTTAATTCTTGAAACAGGGTATGCCATAATATAACCTGATTTGATGAACATGCAAAAAAACTTAAACTTGAGTAGGATGCATATGGGATTTTTAATGATTGATTGTTATTTGAGTGATGGTAAGAATATGACCACTGTAACTCATTAGTGCATGTCACAAGAGGCCATAAGTTAAGTATAGGACCACTGTAACTCATTAATGCATGTCACAAGAGGCCATAAGTTAAGTATAGGACCACTGTAACTCATTAACGCATGTCACAAGAGGCCATATGTTAAGTATAGGACCACTGTAACCCATAAACGCATGTCACAAGAGGTCATAAGTTAAGTATAGGACCACTGTAACCCATTAACGCATGTCACAAGAGGCCATCAGTTAAGTATAGGACCACTGTAACCCATTAACACATGTCACAAGAGGCCATAAGTTAAGTATAGGACCACTGTAACCCATTAACGCATGTCACAAGAGGCCATAAGTTAAGTATCGGACCACTGTAGCCCATAAATGCATGTCACAAGAGGCCATAAGTTAAGTATAGGACCATTGTAACCCATAAACGCATATCACAAGAGGCCATAAGTTAAGTATAGAACCACTGTAACCCATTAACGCATGTCACAAGAGGCCATATGTTAAGTATAGGACCACTGTAACCCATAAATGCATGTCACAAGAGGCCATAAGTTAAGTATAGAACCACTGTAACCCATTAACACATGTCACAAGAGGCCATAAGTTAAGTATAAAACAACTGTAATGCATACACATGTCACAAGAGGCCATAAGTTAAGTACAGGACCACTGTAAATCACTAACATGTCACAAGAGGCCATAAGTTAAGTATAGGACCACTGTAAATCACTAACATATGTCACAAGAAGCCATAAGTTAAGTATAGGACCACTGTAAATCACTAACATATGTCACAAGATGTCACTGAACTCTACAGTTATGTTCATATCATGGCTTATTCACATGCCGATTCATTCTGCATATTCATTTCTTGGAGTGTTTTTTTGTATATGGAGGGTGAGCCTGGAAACTCCTTCCTGTTGGCATCATTTAACCATAACGTGTTGTTGGTATGCGGTAAAATCCCAAATTCATTCATTCAAATATCCATGTTGCATAATTATTGAATGAGGAAAAATATATTGTATGGTTGTTTACCAGTCTATTTTATACAGTTTGAAAGATTAATCCTATTAAATGTGTTATTCGTACATATGGAGCATGCTGCATTGAGAAAAAAGTTGACGATATCTCGCAAACCCACAACAATTAAAAAGTATAGATAGCTATACTGAATCTGTACATTTTCCTCATTCTGTGCACTTTGTGGAGTTCAAGTATCTGACCCCCCACCCCAAGTAAAAATGGGGTCTAACTGCTGGAGAAAATACTGCAATCAGAACTACAATGACAAAATGTGCTGAATATTATAATAGAAGGTAGGAGTCATTGACAAGGTTGAGATGGGAGAAACTGAGACATGGAAAACATGGCATAACTGCAGGAAAATTAATTTAATCAGAACACTGAGAGAATATCCACATGTCCACTTAATGTTAGGGAATGCCCCAAAGGCCCAACAGAACTCTTGGTTTGTTTAATTTGAATACATGTATTTAGGGAATTTTTATCCCATCAACGACTCACAGACAATCACTCTTTCCTGGCTGGGATCCTGGAAGATTATACCAGTATTTAAGCACATCCATCTCCGCAAGTTACAAACAACTTTGCACACCTATCTCCACAAGTAACTGATAACTTAGCACACCTATCTCCGCAAGTAACTGATAACTTTGCACATCCATCTCCGCAAGTAACTGATAACTTTGCACACCTATCTCCGCAAGTAATTGATAACTTTGCACATCCATCTCCGCAAGTAACTGATAACTTTGCACACCTATTTCCGCAAGTAATAGATAACTTTGCACATCCATCTCCGCAAGTTACAGATAACTTTGCACATCCATCTCCGCAAGTTACTGATAACTTTGCACACCTATCTCCGCAAGTAACTGATAACTTTGCACATTCATCTCCGCAAGTTACAGATAACTTTGCACACCTATCTCCGCAAATAACTGATAACTTTGCACATCCATCTCCGCAAGTAACAGATAACTTTGCACACCTATTTCTGCAAGTAACTGATAACTTTGTACATCCATCTCCGCAAGTTACAGATAACTTTGCACACCTATTTCCGCAAGTAACTGATAACTTTGCACATCCATCTCCGCAAGTTACATATAACTTTGCACACCTATTTCCACAAGTAACTGATAATTTTGCATATCCATCTCCGCAAGTAACAGATAACTTTGCACACCTATCTCCACAAGTAATAGATAACTTTTCACACCTATCTCCGCAAGTAACAGATAACTTTGCACACCTATTTACGCAAGTAATTGATAACTTTGCACATCCATCTCCGCAAGTAACAGATAACTTTGCACACCTATCTCCCCAAGTAACAGATAACTTTGCACACCTATCTTCGCAAGTAACTGATAACTTTCCCACTTGAATCAGCTGTGAAAGTGAATGACAATGAGACACAATGTTGTGAATTAATCGCCATGATGACAGTGGCCTAATATCATTTTTATTTCATTAACAGAACATCAAGTTGTGTTGTCACAAGTGATAAAGCAACTGTTTGAATTCAGGATGCTTATTCCGAAGTTTTAATTAACACACAAAACAGTTAGCCTGACATGGTCAGCTACAACAGACAGACAGACAAAAAAATGGGAATAATTTCTTTTTCCCCTCCGCATTTTTTATGAAAAGTCTATTTACAAAAATAAAATTTAAAGCAAAATAAACATAAAAACTTTTCCCTTATTATTAGTGTAACTTTGAAAACTTGTCACAAGGGACAGTATAACAGTAGGTAAGCTATTTAAAACTTTTGAGCAGAAGTTGCTTTATATTTTATAAGCCACAGCCATTGCCTCAAGGTATTGTTCATCTGCATGTAGTAATTAGATTTCGACTTAAACCATGCATCTCTGTATAAGATTTATTTTCTTCACAGATTTTTTTTACAGGACTTTTGCAAAACTAAATTTTCATAACAATAACACACTGTAGACTTATTTGTACTGAGTTGTTTTTTTTTGGAGAGGCCATCTTGCTGAGCTAGGAATTGAACACACAACCTCTAGTATAAGTGGCCAACACTCTACCCATTGCCCAACTGTAGACTGAAGTAACCGGTAATTACCACTACAAGTTGTACCCCTTGATTCTACCCCCTATCCCCTGACACATTTCTAAATTGTGGGTCATCTGTTCCCCACATGATGAGATTTTATAGGTAGTATTGAGAATTTATTAATTCACAAAAGTAAACAAAGTGAAAACATTTGAGGGTCATGGCAAACCCTGCTACTGTACATTCACCCAGATTTTAATGAACATATATTTTCATGCCACTATAATTCTATCTGATGCATCAAAATATACATGCATCCCTCAGGTATCATTTGAAATTGAATTTGATCCTACTACTCATACTACTACTATTACTATTACTGCTACTACTACTACTAGTAGTAGATTCAATACACATGTTTTTATACTAAAACAACCTCTATCAAGCATATATACCTGCTTTAAGAGGATACACATTCTCCATTAAGGGGATATGATTATAAAACAATAATCAAATCCTAAACAAAATATCAAACAAAATAACTATTTACCTTCCATGATTCTTAATCCAACCTTTCCCATCAAAGTATTAAAACTGAAACATCCTTTATAATAAACATTTCACATCCATACAAGTATATGACACTAGAACGAAAAACTGTGCGTGATCAAACAGTATGAAAATTATGCTCAATTTTCACCTCTTTGCATCAACAAATAGCTGCTTTACAATGGGAATATCGAAACATCACTAGTGAGAAACTATTTATCCGTAAAACGTGAAGTGAGGAGCCTTCTAAAGGGCCAACATCTGATATCGGAAAATCATAAATGTGGATGGGGCAGATATTGGAGAAGACACTAAATATCTTAATAATTCACAAAGTTTCTACACCCTGAACACATACGCGTGTAAGTTTGTTTTCTGGGGGAAACAGCAACATATGTATTGATCTGTCTGATATAGTGACTCACGACAGTTTAAATTTTAATAGGAAAGAAAGACTACAAAATAAATATAATTTGTCCTGAATATCAGCTGCATTAAACAAATACTTGATAAAACATTTGAACAGTTTTATCAGTTCAGAACAGAATAAACACAGTATTGTTTAAAGGGACAACACTGCTATGTTAATATTGATTTTACACAGATAAGAATCTTTAAAGCATTACTATCTGAAATTTTGTATAAATAATAGTTTTGATAAAATTGTTAGTGTTAGATTATTTGCTTTGTTTTTGTTTATATATGGTTCTGCACCTTTCTTCAACAGTATATATATAATTATATATATATATATATATATGGAGATAATTATTTGTGAATAAACCAAGACATAAATGTACAGACCAGTCTATGGCGAGTATGTGCGCCTAGCTACAATGCAAACCATAGATACAATTTAACCACAGCTGCTGGGTGAGCAACCAGCTCCATCAAAATAATTCCAAGTGTTTCCACCGGGATTCAAACCTTCCACCTCTCACTTCTGAGGCAGACACCTTAACCACTAAGCCGCAGAAGACAGTTGTACAAGACATCTTTCAACCATATACAAGATTTATGTCCATTTCCAAAATAGAATTGGAAATTAAAGGCCAGAATACAGTAATGCTAGGCTGTTCCCAAATTAACATTTTTTAATCATTGTACATATGTATGGCTTAATGCTAAAAATTTTGGTTAATATTGAAATTGATTCAAAGGGAGACAAATCAAACAACAAAGATCACCATAGTCAATCACAAAGTATAATGATACTTTTCCATTTTAGCATAATCCATAACTATAGGTTTAATCAAAGCCAGAAGGAACATAAGCTCACAATCTATAATCTTAAAGAATTATGATTGTATGTATACATATACATACAATACATCTCAATTTACATTTCTGTCCATTCTCAAGTAGAGAAAGCAAACATCAACAAATCTTCAAAAACAGACTACATTTTCCTCAAACAGAAAGGTCTGCAACTCATTAACCATGGTGTACATTTCCTGATCCCAGCACAAACCTTGACTTGGTGATCTTCAAATTAAAGCCTCCTTGGATAGATGAGATTAGTGCAAACTAATGAAATACATGCCATACAGAGATCATCATCCAAGGTCACTGCAATAAAATAGTAGGTTTTGCACCATGTTATGCTCTTCACAGGTATGTGCAATTTAAGTATTCTAACCAAAAAAAAAAAAACACCCACAATTAACATTGCATTACATCCAGATTTAATACCAGGAGGAAATTTGTTTCAGCACCATTTCCCAAATTTCCTTGAAAACAACATAGCTATCATCCAAGATTTACTTATATCTACCCAAACCTGCAGCTGACTTTAAAATGAAAATGAGTGAGGAATGGGGGTTTAATACCATCTTTAACACATTACAGTCATATGACTCATACAAGTGGAGGAATATCTCGCAATTAATCTTGGTAGAACTGCCGTCCTTGCATAAGAAACTGGCAATTCTCTCATATAAAGGTTTTGGAATTAGTTGGGCTTGAACCCACACCACCCCAACCCCCACCCCTTTCAACCTCAGTGGTAACCTTGAAATGCAAAGGTATGTGTTGCATAATTATCCACATACAATGTTTCTTTATAGTTTGACAGATGAGTTATAAATCATGAGGAACAACTTTACATGATGAGACCTCAACAACCCACATTTATACTAGCAATGGCAAGTAAAGAATAATCTTGGCATAAAAGCTGTGACGTAATCCAGTTGTGGTGACCTTCACCAAATAGACTGTGACCACATAAGGTATCAGGGAATAAAGGTTTTATATATACACGATTTGACCACTGCACTGACTTCATGACCCAGTCAATTGGAATAAAAACCACATGTCAAGTTTTATTGGTATGGCTGCAAGGGGTGAAAAGTTACCTTGGTGACAAACTTTTACATGGTACAGGACTTTTTTACCTTATTAAAAAGAGGCTGACATTAATTGGTGGCTTCCCAATTAAAAAATTATGTTTTTTCCCCAGCCGAGGTGAAAAAATTCCCAAAATGAGGATTTTTTTTTGATTTTTCTTACATTAGGGGATAAAAAAAACACAACTATATTATGGTGTATTATTGTTCTATCTGATAATTATTGGTTAGAACATCATCTTAACAGTGTTACACTTTATTTTCCAGATTGCTAAAGCCTTAAAAAAATTCTCCTCAATTGCACTGGTTTTTCCCAATCTCATAGGCTTGGGCCTCGTCACGATTTCCAGAAATACAGAACTGTGAATTTCATCTATATCACCTACCGAATGTGACCAGTTTACCTAGAGTGAAGGATTGCTATGGTTACACAGTGACAACAATGTGACCAGTTTACCTAGAGTGAAGGATTGCTATGGTTACACAGTGACAACAATGTGACCAGTTTACCTAGATTGAAGGATGGCCATGGTTACAGTGACAAGTAAGTAGTTACCTAATCTACTAGATAGATTAAAGCAAAAGATTGATGGAATGACTGAATATTTAGCATCATTTTTATGACATCAAGGGCTAACATACGATCAGTTAACCTAACCACTGTTTCCTGGGATCCCCAAAGGTTAACCAGTACTCGAGCACACACTCTCTCCGCAAGTAACTGATAACTTTCTCACTTAAATCAGTGGTGAGAGATGAATGATAATGAGACACAATGTTATATATCAATCATCACGGAGACTGGTGCCGGGCGGGTATTCAAATTCACAACCCCTGGATTGATACGGATAGTTATACGTGAACCAACTAAGCTAATCGGGCTCGATATTAGCCAAAGAAGCTGATATTATTTTCTTTCCTAAAATATTATGACACAGACTTTACACAAAATCTTGCATACAAAAAGACTCGTGTACAGAACAACAGGTATATTTTTATATCAGCATGTGCTATTTTATCAAAGTAATTTAAATTTTATCCATAACATGTCCCCAGTTATCAAAAAAACTTCCGGTATATTTGAATATTTGCTTTAGAAGCATTCTAATTTTAAATGACCAATAAGAATAAAAGCTGAATTAATTTGATCAGTTAATTTAGAGAAACTAAAAGTATTACTGAAGGCGATGAATACCCACCCCCAGATGGCGCCCTGACACAGTTATTGCATCCTTTTGCTACCAGCTTTGACACAGTGAACCAATAAGAGTAACAGATGTGGATGTTTGACACTCATATATCCCCAATATGCTTCTGGAGGTTTAACTAGGCTTGGTAACAATCACTCTTGTCAGGTTTCATTGAATTCCGGCCAGTGGTTGCCGAGAAATTGAGCACACAAAGGGCCATAACTCATTAAAAAAATTACCAAGCAGAAAATGCTGATTATATGCACAACTAGGCTTGGTACCAATCACTTTTAAGAAGTGTCATTGAATTTCAACCAATGATTGCAGAGAAACAGTACACACACAAAAATGTATGAAAAATTCATTGAACAATTATTCAGGCAACATGACCACAATATGCACAACTTGCTTTGATACCAATCACTTTTGTGAAGTGTCATTAAATTCCAGTCAATGGTTGCTGAGAAATAGCAATCACAAAAAATGTCCACAGACGGAAAAAATATGTATGAAAAATTCAAAGGGCCAAAACTCATTGAAAAATTATTCTTGCGCAACATGTAGACCAAATGCAAAACTAATATATAAGCTTGATACCAGTTACCTATGTGAAGTTTCATTGAATTCCGGTCAATGGTTACTGAGAAATAGCGATCATAAAAATTGTCCACAGACTGACGAAGGAACCAACAAGCGTGACTCATGCATAGCTCCCATATACTTTGTATCTGTGCTCTTTGCATTTTAAAAGGCCAATGGCAGGGTCTGGATTGAACACAAAACCACATAGTCTGTGTAATTGTAAAATATGAAAAAAGTGAGTAAGTGAGTGAGTGAGTGAGTGAGTGAGTGAGGGAGGGAGGGAGGGAGCAAGCAAGTGAGCAAGCGAGTGAGACACACACACACACGCTTTGAAACATCTGAAATTCATACAATCAAGTAAGCCTTTCAATTGACTAAAGAAAAGAAAACAAGGGATAACCTTGAACATATTGATTTTTAGATGAACGATTCATTATAAAGGCACAAAAGTACATGTACATGCAGTCACACTGGCCAGCATGCAATGTCCAGTAAAAAATCAATAGTCATTAAAACCAGTCCGACTTTATGGCCATTGATATAAAATCTCCAAGTTCACATTACACAGAAGTGTGAAAATAATCAACTAACACTGAATTATTCATTTTATATTCCTCAATTTTACCGTGACCGCTGCTGAAAGCCTCGAGTTAATTAGAACAGGACTGCTGAGTACATTATAATGTTAATTTACAACATGTTACCCAGAATCATGAAACCTGGAAAACAAAGTAAAATTTCTGAAATAGTGCAATTAATGGGAAGTTAAAGTTAAGGCTCAGGTTTTTGTGCAACAATGCCTATTTAACTTTAAAATACTTATTGGTCTAGTTTGCTTTTTGTGCTGTGTTTAAAAAAATCACTAAACCACCATATATATGCCTATGTATGTATATACCCACACCCACCATGCATTTTATCGGATTATAACTCTAATACGTATATTTTTATGTTGTTTTTCTCATAATTATATACTTATCTCTCCCCAATTTGCACATTTTCCTTTCAGACATCATGTCTTCACCTTTAAAGTGAATTTCATAGAACTATTATTATTTATCGATACGTCTTGTGGAAGCGTCAACTGGATGTTTAATGGAAACACTAGCGGGATATCCCAAGGAAATCTTACAGACTTGGCTTGTTTGCTATATTCATAAGATGGACAGAGCAAAAGAAGCATTTTTTAAAATAAACAAACTAGAAATATCAATAAAGGTGATGAATACCCCCAGATGGCACCCTGACACAGTTATTTCACCATTTTGCTGCCTGCTTTGGCACAGTGAACCAATTAGAGTAACCAGTCACTTTTGAGAAGTGTCATTGAATTCCAGGCAATGGTTGCCGAGAAGCTGCGACAACAAAAATGTCAGAAAATTTCAAAAATTATCCACAGACAGACAGATGGACGGACTATATACTTTGTATATGAGGATAACACCATTTTCAAAACATTTCATATAATATAATTATGGTAGATTCTGTTTTATTGATGGAGGAAGACCTCAGAATAAATATGAGTAGAACCACCATCCTTCTGCATGTAACTGAGAAACTTTTTCATCTAAAGTTATTGGAGCAAGCAGACTCGAGCCTACGACCTTAGAGATGGGAGGTAAGTGATCTTGAGACAGTGCCTAGGACCACTCAGTCATGGAAAACCCTCCTTCTACACAACTGTTCTGGAACGTACATTTGGTCCACAAACATATTTCCTCATTGTTGCAACACAAGAAATACTGGCATTGTGCTTAGTCTTGAAAGGGAAATGGTCACCGTTTCAATAATTCAAGTGACCAGAGTCATGACATTGTAAAGGTGCAAACACAACACTGATTTTAATTCTTTGTACTAAAATTAATTGCATGCTTGTCATTAATTGAGACTCAAATGAAAGTGATGAAATTTAACATTTTGTTGTTTGTCAACCTTGGCACTGCAAAAATGACAAAAAAAAAATTGGGGTCAAAGATTTTTTACACAGTTGTACACTGTTGACAAAGTTGAAGGAGACATCCAAAATCATGTATTTATACCCCAGTTTCCAAGCATCATTTTTTTTTACCTAAATTCACAATTCAAACATGATAATGCTTTCAAAATGTTCAAGATACACCAACAATTGGCATTAAAGAAAGAAAATGCAAGTTCTAAACAAGGATTATTAATAACCTACATTATGCAACTACCCCACAGCAGCATTTCTTGTTTCCATGGTGGAACAATGCCTATGAACATAACACTGTGCATCTGTGTATATCATCCAGAAGTCGACACCTTAAATGTCAGAAGCAAAATACAACTGACTCATAATAAATACTTGGAAGCATGAACAACACTGACCATCCCAGGGCACTCGTTTGGCCGATTTTGGGGCCGATATTCGGCCCCATTCCCCTCCTAAAATTATACGTTTTTTTCCCCTTTCTAAGAAAAAAAATCCCCTCGAAAACAAAAATAAAATCGGAAGGAAAATCACAAAGTTACTCGTCGGCCGGACATAAGAACAAATAGTTTTGAGTATGAATCCAATAAAACATTCACGAGTCTTCTCCCTTGATTGACTGTCCAATGAATTTTTTCGTAACAAGTCGGTATGGATTCATTCGGATTTTTCGGATACTGCCCTTAGCAGGTGAAAAATGTCACATAATCAAATACATTACCGGCGAAAAATAACATCGAAAACAGCAGATAATTGTAAAAAAATAGACATCTTATTCAAACAGAAAGTTTGCAAGCAAAACAAAATTTAGAAAACCCGGGGATCCATCCCACTACAAGCTCGCTAGAGCCTCAAAAATCCTCTGACCTGCCATGTTCCGATTCCCAAAAACGTACAGCCTCACGTTCTGAAGCTGTGTCCAGTTCTGATTCTGATGGCGAATCGGACATTGTTCATGTTGATAAGAAACGTCATGTATAAGTTCCTGACAATAGGTTGTTTGACACAACTAGATATGAACTCTCTTTCAAGTGGTTGTATTATAGTGCCTCTAAGGAAGGTTACTGCTGCAAATATTGTGAATTTCTGTACAGTAGTACTATAACTGATGAGACAACTGCATATATTTCGCATTGAATCCAATTAGGCAATCATCCAACAAGACGTCTCACAACCCATGACAAGTCTGAGTAACACTTAAAAGCTGCAGAGAGCTACCTTTCTAAGTCACTCACTTCGGGAACCCAGAAGATTTCTTTATAGTATTATGAGGATTGTCCATGAAGGGGCAACATCAATAAGTAACACACGACTTGAGAAGGCCATTGGCCATTTTACTTCAAAGGCTAGAAAAACTGACATATAAGGATGTGTCACTGAGATGTTTTAATTCATGAAAGAAAAAAATAAATATAGTAGAACAACTTGCATAATCATTTGTTGTATTTGTCAGAAAATTATTATGTAGCTACATCTGTTGGAAATGATTGAAAACAGTATTAATAAGTGTGAAAAGTAGTAATATTTATATGGCTAAAAATTCCCCTATTAGTCTTAAAACGACGAAAAATTCCCCTTCTAGAGGGTATGGGTACCTGTCCCCAAAAGTTGTCTAGTGCCCTGCCATCCTGACAATAAAAAGGTAAATACTTAGCGACTTTTAACCTTTCTAAAGTGTGCTAGAAGGGACAGTGAAGGCATAGTGCCATTACAGTCTGCAGGTAAACTTTACTTTTCAGATACCGACAAGGTGATATCCGCATCAGACAGTTTCAGTCGACAACGATAGCTTGCCAGCACAACCATGTAACAATACCGCAACCATGTAACAATACCGCCTTACCTGATATAGATATATGAGATCGTAAAGCTGTTAGATAATCTTGACTCGACCGAAGATGCTGGCCCAGACAAGATGAAACCATAAGTGCAGAAGGTACTAAGATTAGAGATTGCAACAATCTTAAAGGTCATTTTTCAGCAATCATTGGAACAAGGTCAAGTACAAAAAGTTGGGACTACAACAAATGTGACACCACACTACAAGAAAGGAGACAGGACAGTTGCGACTAACTATCACTCAGTATCTCTCACCTGTATTCTGTGAAAAGTGCTTGCAGGAGTACTCTACCTGTAGGGGACATTTAAAAATATATGCTGATTACACACCCAGTTCATTTAACATTATTTCAGAAATAAATATTGATTTTATACTTTTTGTGTGTATGAAATTTTTTTTAAATTTTCTTTCTGGTGATATAAAATGTATTATTCTTTGGCAATTGAATAATGAGCTATATGAATAGAAACTAAACAGATTTGTTTCATTCTATTTTCTTTTAAATTCAACACTAGTTTATATATATTTTGCTTATTAAGTTAATATTTCTACAAGATATATTGATTTTACACTTTTTATGTGAAAGAAAACTCTGTTGAATATTAAATTTTTTTGTGATGATAAAAAAAAATAATTCTATGACAATGGAATACAAAGACACCCCCTCCCCAACTTCTAATCCCCGAAGCTATAACTGGATCCAATCCCAATTATCGCAAACAAAACAAACATTGAGTTATTACCTTGTCAATGATCACAGTCAGTTCATATTCCTTTATCAAAAATATAAAAAAAGACTGCTGTACATATTCAGAAAATAAATTTGACCTAGATCGTCCTGGAAAATTCCATGACCTTGCGTGATCACTAGTATGGGTATTTATGATTGGACACTATTTTAAAATGTAACCTATGGTGTCATGTATAATTTTACTGTGCGGATTGCAATGCTACACGAATATAAACAGCTGTAGTTGAAAAATAAATATATATTGTATAAAATTTATGATTGAAAATGGGGAGATTTTTGTTATTCCTGCGGAAGTCTGAACAATTCAATGACCTTGCGTGATCACTGATAAATTAAAAATTAAAAAACTTTAAAATATCAACCATATGCCTTACATAAATTTACTATGTGAAATGTTATGCTACACAAATATATAAACTTATGATCTCTGAAAAATAAAAAGGTGAACCGGGCGTGTTTTTGGCGAAAAGGGCCCTTTATACCGGAAAGGTATTTTTTAAGCGAAAGGGGGAAATGACCAGTGAGGGGAATTTTTAGTTATAGGGACAAAAATTGGCAAGGGGAAGACGCCATCTGCTAAAGAAGGAATAAAAACATGGCTTGAGCGTATTGTAGCTTCAAATCTAGTCAAGCACCTGGACAGAAACCACATACTTTAAATGACATGCAACATGGATTAAGAGAGAAGAGATCATGTGAGACAACTTGTCATGCTAGTAGAGGATTCATCCTATATTTCAGCAAAGTATTTCACCATGAAAAACTTGTCAAACTCAAGTTTTATGGAGTTCAAGGTGATTCTTTAAACTGGATAATAGCATTTCTCAATGACAAGACACAAACTGTTGTTACTGAGGGTGAGCAATCTAATAATACTGAAGTTACTTCAGGGGTCTGGAGTAGCCTAGGGCTCTGTCCTGGGCCTTATCTTATTCCTTACCTACATTAAAGATCTGCCTGAAAGTATCACCTCACAAGTAAGAATTTTTGCAGACGATACAGCTGTATACCATACAATCAACTTTATAAACTGATCTTGACAAACTACAGAGATGGTAAGCCTTGTGGGATATTGAATTCAACCCATCAAAATCAAAAGCTGTCCATATAACAAGGTTAAATAACATCAAACCACAAGGTACATACTCCATGGACAAGTTTTAAAGACAACTGAGAGTGCTCGCTATCTAGGTGTCTTGGAATAACAATAGAGACAGAGTAGCAGCCAAGGTCAACAGCTCCCTAGGTTTCATCAACAGGAACATCAAGATCAGAGAGTTTTTAGTTAACTCCCATATATATAGTTGTAAGTATTCCCACCTGTCACATTGAAGACCGGAGTTCAATTCTGTCTGGGAGCCAAAATGTAGGATGAGAAAAATATGCAGTCAATCTGGGACCCAAACTCAGGACCCTTTTCTCTACTGACTGGGCTAACCGAACCGCTGACATAATTTCTCTCCTAGTAAGTTCATACTTCATTACTTTGAATTTAACCACAGGGTACTGTCACTCAAGGTCTTTGAAACAGAACCACATTAGGATTGACTATTATAAGTATTCTTTCTTTCTATAGTTAAATCATAACATTCACTACCTGCACATGTATTGCTGCAAGACTTCGAATTATTCAAGCTTGTCGTTAGCCAGCTCCAGAGCACCAAACCATGAGCATTTTGAGGTTGCTTTAAAACTTCTTTTATCTGGACCTTTTACACATTTTTTTTACCCTTGTCCTATTATACTAAATACATTTCTTTTTTCTACTACCGTAAGACATGATAGCGTTGTGCGCCACTGGCCGATTATGACATTGAAGGCGTGTGGCAAAATATAAAGACAGATAGATCAGTCTCAACTTCTTGGTTGATAATCTTTTTTTTCTCGCTCAAACTCTCGTTCCAAACCAAGGCTGAATAGCAAGACAGTGACACTGCCTAACTCTCCGAGTAGTGGTTATTTGCAGAGATCTAGATAAGCAGCATAAATAGGCAATTAAATCATATACATGTAACACAGTCGAACAAGAAGTTTGCAGGTTTGCGGTCGACAAAGCAAACTAAATGCTTTGAGGTCGTACAATCAGCTCAAACCGTAAAACAGATGTGAATGATACCAAATATATTGGTCTATCATAAAATATATTGCGTTCGTTACCTGAAAGATTGATAAAGTCATCATGTCAACTTGTATATACAGGTAATTTCGTACTTGTTTGGCCAAATTAGAAATCGAATTATTGCGCTTCGCGTGTTGGTATCAGACTTGTCCAGGCCATTGAAATATTTACGTTCAATATCTACTGGACGCTCATGAAACATTATATTAGAATAAAGCTTCTCTTATTCCCGATAAGTTTTTACTACTGAACCAGTTTAATCGACCTTCATTTGGAAATCCTCTGCTGTCGTCCTCCGAAGATTATGAAAGAACATTGCAGGTGAGATTTTTCATGAACTTGAAGTTCAGTATAAAAGATCATTTAAACAGAATTCATGCATGTCTGTGTTTTTAAAAACAGATCACTCCAACATTCAAACCAAATTGAATTAAACCAGTAATTCGTCCATCTAAGCTAAAACAAACGACTTGATCATGCGAAGTGACATGGTCACGATCGGATCACATGTTATCTTACACACGGCTATTGGCACAGTGTTGGGGTGGTACAGGTCATTTACTGGGTTTCCATTTTGCAAAAGATTGACAAATGAAGAAAAGCTCTTATCGTATATCTGTATATATGGTATAATGATAGCGATATATATATGGTGATTAGTCTCATCGCCGTAATAGGGGTAAGACTAACCCCTTTACGTCTCATTTCCATCCGAACAAAACCAAGTGGAAAGTTAGACCACATACATACGTCTTTTTCGAAGGCAATTACTGCGTAAACAATTGTTAATTCATTAAAACGGTGTAGTTTGATAGACGGTGAATATGACCAAGACATTCAAATTTACCTTATTTTGCTGTCATTTAGCAGCCATTTTACATAAGTGGAGTTAGATGCGAGCTAGATCCGAGCTACTGGGTGGAAACATGTACATGTGAAATCAGAACTTCGGCGGATTGAGCGATATGGGTTAGAAGAATGAGAAAGTTTTCTTCTGTCCGATATTTCGTCATGTTTTTAGTTTCAAACCTATGATTATTTTAATGAAAATTATTGTGATTAAGTGTTTTGTTACTGCTAAAGAATAAATAAAAAAATAAGATCTAAATTGAAAAAATTACAAAGAGAAATATATGGATTATAGCAAGGACTTGTATATCTCTATTTTAGTTTAAACTTATTTATTTTACTTTGATTGTGAAACAAGTTCTTACAACTTAGACAAATCACGCTCGAAGTCTTCCTGGGTATTACCAGTACAAAGCAATTGCGGAAAAAATGTCTTGCTCAAGAACACCACACATAGCCGTAGCTGAGGATCAAACTCACGACCCTCCGATCAAGGGTCCGGTGCTCTACCTCTGGACCATGCGCTCAATATCTCTATGGGTTATAGACAAATAAGAAAAGAAAACATTCTTCTGTCTTAAATTATATTTAGTTTGTAATTTGTAATATTTTATTACCTGCACCCCACCCCCACATAAACAGAATAAATTTGATTAAATCAACTTGTTTAAATGTTTGCTTTCAGACGCATGTTTTCTCGTATATATATATATATATATGAGCACAGAGCTGGGATTAGTGAAATATTGCAAAAGTAAACACTCACAAGTCAATTAAAGTATGGGCGTCGAAAAATAAGAATATAAACGTTACCTATCCAAGTATGCTGTTTCTCTTTAGACTATAACGGATGTGCGTGTATTGAACACTGCGTATATTGGTGGAAAGGATTGAATGCATACAACATTTAGTGTTCTTGTAAACCGTTAATACTAAAGTCTGTACACGAATATCCAAATATATCTGCCATTTATATTGGGTTGTGATTAAATACAATAATATTGAGCAGCTTTCATTATTTTAAATAATGTCCGTCTGAACAACATTGGGTGACAAGCTACGACTCTTTGGGTTTTTATTGCTAAGTTTTCAACTAATTGATATCGTATGTATCGGCCACACAACTTTTAATGATTCCAACTACTTATTGACAGTATATTAAATTGTTGTTGAAATGGGAATTGTCATAAGCTAACAGTTAAATAAGTTTCTTATATTGTGAATGTCTAATAATGATTTTAATATGAATAATGTATGTGTCATTCAATTTCTAACCATAGAACCTTGCTATAAGCATTGCATTACTCAACCCACAGATCCCTGACGGAGCTATAGCAATATTTTTTTCAGTTGCAATATGGATTGATACTAATTTAGAGCTAATAAGTGTATCGTTGACCATAATTCATTAGTACTATACAAGATTACTTTCAATAGTCACTTATGCATCAAGGATTTGACATCGGCTTAACGTTGTACATAAGTTGTGTACTATTGGCGCATGTAGTTATCTTTTGAAAATTAAGTTTTGCTCTTTTACTTTACGTTCAACGGTTATGATAGAAGATTACCAGAGATTTATGAACACACGCTTCTGGCAAGGAAGTATATAAACCTGACATAGATATTATCATTAACTGATGAGCTCCTTAAAGTGTTTTAGGATATATTGGCAGGAGGTAGGAATGGGTGGCCGTTCTGGACAACATTATGTCAATCTCATAATACACTTACAAAAGATCACTTATGAAAAAGGAAGAAAAAAAATATGAAAATAACGGATACTCCAAAGTCGAAGCAATGCGGAGAAAGACAATGTCATGTGTGTGGCTGCATTATTTGCCAAAGGAAGTGTACAGAAAGCCTTTAGTTTAAACACTTTTTTGTTCACAGTAAACATGGTAGTCATACATTCAATAACAAGTGAAAAAGATCCATAAGAAAGCTATACTAGTTTTCTACTTATAAAGTACAAGCAACACTTTTGCTACACACATAATATTTATTAAAATTTATTAAACTTTAATAATGATGAATATTTTATTTTTTTTGTCAAAACACAAACACAAGCATTGGTTTGTCTAATTTGAATACACACTGTGACAGGAAATGTTACTTTCTCAGAACATAATAAGTATTGCCTTTCCAATTTACCGCGTAGAGCTTCCATCACAGTGTTACTATTCAAATCGCTGTGACGCTTGAAAGGTGCGCATCACGTGATAACTGTCAAAAACGATTTGAAAGTAGGATTGTATGTAGAACTAAGTTATTGAAGTGTTAAATGTGCGGTTTTGTGGATTTTTTTTACGTTATGGACATATATAAAGTGTTTTTTAACAACCGGTAAGAGTTTTTGCTAATGATATTACATATTTTAATTAATATGAGTGTTTTGGCTTCCGCACTGAAATCGGTGCGGAAAATCCACCCATAAAAAAGCGAATGGAGTATGCACGTAGAGGACGATCAAATTAAAAAATATAAAAATCATGCGAAGACGTGCTTTGATATGCACTAATATGATGATGTAACCTGTTTTCGATCACAATATGAATCGGATCACGTCCGAGAATCAAGAAAACAGTTCACAGGTATTTAACTTCCTGCACAGATGTCAATATTTACAAACAGATATCTGATATAATTTATCTTATAAATATATGCTTGTTTTTCTGATGCTACATACAATATATTAAATACTGTTCGGTGACGAGCAGGGCTGTCATTAGAAGAAGGGGGGCTTTACCCCCGGCTATTCTTACTTGTACATCTGGCTATTTTCAGCTGAGTTTCTTCTGTTTTTAGCTCGCCAGGATGAAATACAAGGAGAGCTATTGCCATGACCCTGGCGTTGTCATCGTCTGTAAACACCCAGCTTAAACTTTTGCGTTTAAGTTTAAGATATCTATGCAACCACTAATTGGATGTGAATGAAACTTCACATGTGTGTTCATGATCAATGGAACACACACAGACAAGAACCATAAATATGGATTGCATTTTGGCACACTTATGACCCTTTTTCGACTGAGACACACCGGGGCAAGCTTTGTTCGCTTCTGACAACTCTTGTTTTGTGAAGGACTCCCAGACCCCCTTTCTACTTTTTCCTTTCACCCTCCTACTTCAAAACTTAATACAAGCCCTGGGTAACTTTAGGGTTGTTTTATAATGAATTGATGCAATTTTAATATACAAGTAGAGTGTATATTAAAGCAACATTATAGTCAGACTGCTAAAAATATAGGGTCTGTTAAACATACAGAGATGGTGCTCTGTAGTTGAGTAGTCTAAGGCATCATCTCAAAATCAATTACCTCACAACACTAAGGTTGTGGGTTCATGTCTTGCTCGCTCCAAAACTTTATGTGAGAAAGTTTGCTAGTTTCTTGCAGAAGGACGGTGGTTCTATTTAGATTCATTCTAAGGTCTTCCTCCACCAATAAAACTGAATATGTGTGCAGAGCCTTTTTTTTCTGGAAACTGGGAAGAGGCCCAAACCTTTGAGATTGGGAGAAAACAGCGTGATTGAGGGGAAATTGGGAATTTTTTAAGGCTTTAGGAAACTAGAAAATAAAGCAAAACACTGTTTAGATCATGTTCTAACCAATAATTATCAGATGTTGCAAAAATACCTATATCCGGCTGGTGGTTTTATCCTCTATGTAAGAAAAATTGAACTTTTGTTGTTTTTTTTCTCTATTTTGGGAATTTTTTTTGCCTCATTTGGGGGGAAAACATGACTTTTGAATTGTGAAGCCTCTGTTTATTAAGGCAAAATATGATATATGCCGTAAATAACCTGAAATGTGTTGAAACTGGCATTAAATCCCATTCAGAAAAAACATACAGAATTATATATATTTTGCCATTGGTACAACACTTAGTGCAAAAAAGACATTAATCATACTGCATACTTGATAGACATCAAACCTTTTCATACATTTTATTTATCAACAAAACAACACTTGGCTATGGCTCATTTTACATGTTTTGCAATGTGACTGCTAGTATTGGCTTACCGGGTTTGTAAATTGTACATTAAATTTACAATTTGCATAAAGGGAAGGTCATTCTTGTTGTGATATAGCTAAGACAGGCAGGGTTTTTAGTTGTGCTGTTGGATGGATTATAAATAAGGAACCATATTGACATTGCAAAACATTTAAACAGCAAAAAACAGTTTGTGAAGGTATAACAATTATTTGAACAACTAAAATTATTATAGATATAGTGTAGTTTTTTAAGTTATATTGCGAGTACAGAAGCAGTATGCAAAACAATGCAAATGGTGTATTTCAGTTGGTATTTTTGTATAATGATGACAGCAGTTTCTGCTCCTTCCACTTTCAACATGTTTAAGCTGAGAATATTTTCTGCAATGTCTGTAGATATATTTTAATCTTTGCTACTTGTGTATATACACATTAAGTCACACATATAATTTGTAACTTTAATAATTCCAGTTTTACATGTGGATGTATGCAAGAACCATGAACACGCCGCAGACTCTGAGCAGGCTTGCCATTAGACGTTTCTCAACTGGCTCACTGCAGTACATTAAACAAGTAAGTCACTATCCATGGTTGAGTTTATATTTATAAATAGATCTCTAGATTAAAATACCTCAATTCACATTTAATCATTGTTTAATGTTGTTTTCTAGGAAGCTATTACAAGTTGCCTTGCATGCGGAAGGTCGTGGGTTCAGTCCTCAACCGGGTCATACCAAACACTTGAAAAATGATACTAGAAACTTCCTCGCTTAACGCTCAGCATTAAGAGGAAAGTTCTAGGTCTGGTCGGCCCAGTGTCAGTATAACGTTACTGGGTGGGGTATGATACCATGTGTCTGCCGCATGATATGACAGCACTTAGAATACTATCTCAAGAAGACACAGTTGCGATATGACTGGAAATTTTTGAAAGAGACGCTAAACACCATACAACAACAGCTATAACCAGTTATTCAAGATCGGGCGGAAAAACAACGCAATTGAGAGGGAAATTGTGAAATTTTGTTTAAACTTTCAGCAAACTGGAAAAATAAAGCAAAACACTGTTAAGATCGTGTTCTAATTATTAATTGTAAGATATTACAATACCATTTCATATCCAGTGATTTTTTTATCCCCTTATGTAAAAAAATTTTACCACCAACTTAAAAATCCATTTTGGGAACTTTTTTGTTCTCAGTTGGAGAAAAAACATGATTGGTTTTAATTTCTAGCTCAACTTTTCAAAGAATAAGAGAGCTATCCTACTCAACCTGGTGATGGCGTCTGTAACACCTTGGTTAAAGTTTTGCATGCAAGTAACCATTGCATGTATTGGATTAAAACTTTACACAAGTTTTCCAAGTCATCAATCCTACTACAATAACTAAGTTAAATAACTCTTGCATGAATATAATGCAAATTATTGCCCTTGTTTAACTTGGAAATTCTTGTTAAAGTTTTGCGTGCAAGAACCGTTGAGTCCATATCTCACCAACCACTGAATGTATTTGATTGAAACTTCACACAAAACTTCCCAGTAAGATAACTCTTTGCTTGAATATAATGCAAATTATTGCCCTTGTATGACTTATAAAAAAACATTGCATGTATTGACTTGAAACTTTACACAATTCTTCCCAATCACCAAACCTACTACAATAGCTGAGTTAAATAACTCTTGCATGAATATAATGTATATTATTGCCTTGTTTGACTTAAAAAACCAGGTTAAAGTTGTGCGTGCAATTACCATCGAGTCCATATCTCACCAACCACCCAATTTATTTGATTAAAACTTCACACAAGACTTCCCAGTCATCAACCCTACTAAAATAATGAAGTTACATAATTTTTCTGCAAATACAATGCAAGTTATTACCCTTGTTTGACTTAGAAATTCTGGTTAAAGTTTTGCTTGCAAGTACCGTCAAGTCCATATCACAGTGACACCAACCACTCAGTATATTTGATTGAAACATTACATATGGCATTGTAGTCATGAAACCAACTAAATTAATCAAGTGGGATAACTCTTGTCTTTTTTTTTTTGCAAATAAGGACGGACCATTGTTTGACTTAGAAATTTTATAACTCTTTGCACGTATTGGATTGAAACTTCATACAAGGTATTTCAGATATAAGACCTACTGAATTTTGTAAATTTTGAAGTTAAATAACTCTAATTTGCTTGGATTTGTCATCAGTCTCAAACAAACAAGTGGTAGAATAGTCAAGCGCGCTGTCCCTTCTACAGCTCTTGTTAATTGGGAAGAAGCCGAATATCGGCCTTGGTTTAATAAGGTAAAAGTAACCTGAATATTTATGCATGCATGTGCATTGACAATTTATGTCAGCTTCTCCAGAGGCCAGCACAGCGGAACAGCAGTGCTTGAAAATCAGAACTTGTATATCTTTTCTCATATTGATGTATAAACTAAAACACATTCAATCTTTAAACTTTACTTGCGGAAGGACGGTGGTTCTACTCAAGATTTATTCTGATGTCCTCAACACCAATTAAACTGGATATGCCATATACATGCATAATATGCAATGTTAAAAATGGTGTTAAATCTTGGTAAAAAAACACAAACAAAAAATATTCATACATAATTTACTGTTTTATACCAAGTTCTACTTGAAATACTAGTGAGATATATAAGTTGCTTGCCACGCTCCTACATACTAACTCAAATTTACAGCTGCCCAACCTTTTTGGTTTACTTTCAAAGCATTTTTCTCCATGATTTCTGTCCATTTTTCTTTAAAATGACTGCAAGATCATAATTTGGCACAAAAAAAATTACCTACCTACCTACCCACATGAAAATACTGGGTTGAGCGCAGCAAACAAATATTTTTTTTTAAAGGATATCCTTAGTATAATTTCTTATTTATGTTTATAATAAATAAATAGTGTACATGTACAAGAAGTCTGTGTCTGTTGTAAGAGTTACATGTTTCTCACATATACATGTTGTTTAATGGTAATTGTCAGATTCACATTTGACAGTATAGATATAATTATACCATGGTTCCTCTCATTTCTACTAAATATATTTCATAACCATCCATGTTTCATATTTTACAGTCTGAGGAGGGTACAACGTCCGCCACTCGTTCTTCATCAGATCGCATGTTGAAGGGAGCTGTAGCCTTGATAAGTGTGTTGGGTCTGAGTTGGTCAGCACTACACACACGGTCATTATATGACTCTAAGGCAACATGCAAGGCATATTGGAATAGGTAGCGGAATAACCTTGAGGTTTCTACAACCATAGTGTATAACTAGAAACCAAATCTGCAGATAATGCTAGACTTAAAAACTGCGAGTGTGATCTATTTAAATTTTGAAAGACATCAACGTGATGGATTGTGTAAAAATCATTAGAGAGACTAAAGCCGGAACCACTGATATTACAATGGAATCATCTGAAGAAATCACAAGATTAAAAATGGACTTTACAGTGGAATGGAAAAGTTGGATAAAAGAAGTTTATAATATATATCATTATATATAGGACAGCATAATTACGTCTTTCTTGATATATACATGTATACCCTTTGACATTGATTTACAACTAATGATTAATTAATCACACAACAAACAAACTGTACTATATATATATATATATATATATATATATATATATAAGCTAATCAGATCAACTGCAAGAATTTATTAATAAATTTGTATTCCTGTACAAGGATAAACAAAAATATATGCCAAATTATTAATTTGCTCTTCAACAATAAATGTCTGTAATATTTATGTTCCTTAAAGTTTAGGCTCACTTTCTCTTTACATTTTGCATTGTGTATCAAATCAATTAAATCATCATCTGTTAGCCCTGGATGGCATAAGTTGACACTAAATATTCAATAAATTCAATTCAATTAATTGAATCTGCTAATCTAGCCTCTATATTTATTTTAATAAAAATAATTCATTAATTTCAATTAATGACCTCAGTGATTAGAGGCAGCAACTCTTCAACTCGGAGTTGAATTTTCCATTGTTTAATAGTGAAGTAGCGTGGTGCTTGAAATAGATTTATGATATGTTATTGATGTATTTATTAACTATGTTCACCCCTGTCGCTGATATTGACTTGGTATCACACTCCCATTTGTGGGAAATATGTAGTATTGTTCAATATTTTACACACACATTGTTAAGGCCATAAAAATTAATTGCTTGATTATCATCCTCACCCATCCCCTAATTTTCATGCTGCCCTGACCCTTTTTATTTCATAAAAAAAAAAAAATAAATAAATAATAAATAAAATTATCCACCCTACCCCTCTCCCTTTTTAAGAAAAAATAGAATGAGAATCTAGCAATTAATTTATAATGGCCTAAGCAGAGTTGCAATTTTAAAGTGACATACAGAATTTTTGATAAAATCATTTCACTTAACACTTATTCTGAAATTTTTTATATATATAGTGAAAGGTAATCCGAAATAACGATACTCCAGTGTGTATGCAGACCCTTACTTTCGTTTGTGTTTTGAAAGGGGGCATAACTATGGTGAACAAACTCTGGTGAACAGTTGATAGGTGTCATATTTCGCACATTTGTGTTCAATCTTCGACAAAAGGTTTATACTTAAAATTTGATTCAATCAGTTTTTGTTTTCATTGAGAAAAAAAATTCAGTTGATTAACAATTTGTGTTTTTAAAGATACTTGAAATATATTTTCAAAACTACTGCAACACCACAAAATCTGTTAATAAGGGAGTTTTTGACAGTTATATCTGAAAATTAATATCTTTATATTGTTATATATCAGTCTTTTGATGCATTATTGTAACATGTAAAATTGAGGGTCCTCTGCGACTGAGTGGTCTAAGGTGCCGTCTCAAGATCACTTACCTCTCACCGCTAAGGCTTTTAGGTTTGAGTTCCGCTTGCTCCAAGAACTTTCATGTGAGAAAGTTTGCCGTTACTTTTGGACGGATGGTGGTACTGCTCGGATTCATTCTGAGGTCTTCCTCTACCACGAAAACCGGATATGCCATATATTGCCTGAAATGTGTCGAAAATGGCGTTTTATTTCTGTGTGTCCTTATAATCTTGCAAACCCCATCATGACAATATCTTTTATTATCAAGATTTTTAAAAGTTATTAAACCCTAAAACTGTTTGGTAATTAAATGGTTAACATTACAATTAAGTTTGTTTTCGTAATGTATGGATGCTTCTACATACATATATATCAGACAAGTGGCAGAAGTTGTTCACTGATACTATACTGTGCATAACAAGTAACGATACATGAACAGTGCTCCAAGAATAGGATAGCCCGATGCCAGGGGCTTGTCAAATCTGGATCCGGGCATGTGCCTTTTTCAAAGTTACTTGCCCGTCGGGCTTGTCTTAAAAAATTCTGACAAGCTAGTTTTCACAATACACAGGTCTGCAAATATCTCTATTCGATACGACGCCGGTCAAACTGTTGTTTAAAGACCGTACCTAATCAGTATAAACAATTGACCCCTGCGGTGTTTATCACACCACATGCCCGATAATGCGACTTTGGAAAACCTCTCATGCATATTCATTAATTTATTTTTATTACTCTAACGTGATTGGTGGATAGCTTTGAATATAAATTAATCTATTTTTAACAACCGCTCTGATTGTTCGTATATCTACAACCAAGGTACACGTTTCTTACCACCTACCCGAGCAAAGACAAAAAAAGACGATGACGTAATTCGCGGGTGTCTCTCAAATTCTCCATTATGAAGAGTATAAAATTACCTCCCTTCGCCAAAATGGTAACGATTTCTAAAATCTGATTATGTTTTTGCAGATAATTTGCGATCGATCGCGTTATGTAAAATGTCAGCGTTAGGTTCTGGTAATTTTATAAATATTTGGAAGATTTACAATAATTGGAACTGTATGTGTATAAATTTTCTTCTGTGAAAACGTGAAAGTTGATATTTAAATTGAGTTTACGGCAAAGAAAAATGTGGGTGGGGTATTATAGTAATAAACATTGCTTTTTGGTTGTGTAGCTTCAGCGTATATTTTTTTTTGGCATGATTTAAATATATTGTTGAAACCAACAATTAAGATGAATTATGTGGGTTTTTTTTAATATTTGAAATATAGTTGACTAGTTGCACTTTCTTGATATTTGAAGGCTATCATAGACTGCATTTATTTATCATGTTGCCAAGTTCTCTTGGATAGATTGAATAGCTTTGTAGGCTTGACATTGCCATAATTGTATGTTATGACAGCAATAATAAGAAAACAAGAGAAAGATATTTAAAATAATGTTTTAAACAAACTCCTGCTCCCACACTGCCACTGAATCGACAGAACAGAAATGATTGTCTATAAAGAACAAAGATTAAATACAACATTATAAGTTGGACATACTGACAGAGACGTAGTCAGTTCTCCCGAAATTCTCTCCCTTCTCCCAGTCTTATTCAAACTCTAAAACTGGTGATTTAGACATGCATAAATTTAAAATTAAGGGGAGCTAGCCTTACATAAAATTAATACATTTAAGTCTAATGTTTACATATTATACCGCAAGGTGTATTGGTAATAAAAATCTGGGCATGTGAACCGCTGATCAGGGCAAGTTATTTTTCAGCCAGGGCAAGTAGATTTTTTCAATCTACTTGCCCTGGGCTAGTCCCAAATTATTTTTTTCTTGGAGCACTGATGAAATTAATTTTGAAGTCATTTTATTGTTGGTAGAAATTTTCGATATTTTTATATAAATTTGTTAAATATGGTATTTGAGACATCATTGAAACACATTTTTGTTCTTAAATCAATAATTAAATGAGACAGTGGAAATCTTAAGTTCTGGAATTTGTCAATACCTTGTGTGACCTCCTTTTGATTCTAGCATAGCAATGGCTAAAAACTGTTGAGTAGCATTTAGTCTTTGCATAATTACAGTAGAGAAATGTATAATGTAACTTATGTTTTCAGACCACAGGTACAATAGCTGTGTATTGTGTCTATTGTTTTGTTGATACGGTAAATGCACTTTATTATAAGTTTCCGTGCAGCATATGCAAAATGATAAAAATGCCCTTCCACGATACCCAATAATAGTCTTGAAACAGTCAGATGATCAAACAGTTATGACAGTATAAATAAAACATTTTCAGGCTTAAAGATTTGACGCATGATCAAAATATGTATCGTTACTTGTTTATCTCCTTGCATTAAGAAGCTGCCTGAAAAAACTACAAAAGACAGTGTTGTAGTTAATGCTTGGCATGATCGATAGTGAAGATTTGACAACCAGGCCCCGAGATTATAAAACTTGAGATTTTATGCTCAAAAATGAAGGGACTCATTATAACAAAATGAATGTAAATATTTTTACTTCCAATCAGCATTTATACTTTTTTTAGGCTGAATCAAGTGTTGGGCTTTTATTTTGTATTTATATATAAAATCCTTATGCTGGCATACAAACATGGCTGATCAAAAGATCGATTCAGTTTATATTTAAATAGAAGTAAAAGTTACAGAAACATTTTCAGGTATTTTCTTACCATATTAAGAGATGATTACAGTTGTTTCGGTATAGAAAAGGTAATTTTTATACAATTTGACAGTCTAGTTTACAAATTGTAATCTCAAAAATATAGACATTATTTCTTTATTTTTCCACTCATTTGTAAATATACAATGCATCCAACAGACTCGTATGTTCCATAAAACATACTTCTATCACTTGTACGCCCTTTTTATTAAACAAATCCATTTTTGATTTTAATTCCCTTGTTTTCTACTTAAATCATGTCTTGCTTATAGGTATCTTTATTTATAGATAGATATCTGGGTTGTTTTCATGTTGACAGTAAAGTTATTTATAAATAATATTGTGTCTTATTTTTTGTTATTTCCATTTTTATAGACATATAGGGTCCTCTGTGGCCTATTGTTCTAAGGCGCTGTTGTCCAATGACACTTACCTCTCACCACTGAGGCCGTGGGTTTGATTCAATCATGGTCCAATGATTCATTCTTCAGGTCTTCCTTTACCAGTAAAAATAGTTATACCTATATAACCTGTCATGGCTGGTTATACCTATATAACCTGTCATGGCTGGTTATACCTATATAACCTGTCATGGCTGGTTATACCTATATAACCTGTCATGGCTACTTATCAGGCCTTCTAAAATTGCTGATTTTTGGACCAATTTCTGATGTTCAAAACCGGTTTTCATTTTAAAGTTTAATAAAAAACTGGTCCAGATATTTTCTATCGGTCATATAAAATCTCATAAATTGCTCTTACCATGCCATACTAACCTGTGAAATACGCCTTGCGGCAATATCATTTGACCCTATAATCCGATTGTTTTGTCACCTGCTGTGCAAAATGATGTCAATTTTGACTAAACCATTAATGATATTAGTGGGAGTTTATCGGAAGAGTCTATCGCTATGTAGCACGCCTTTAATGTGTGATCAGCGACCCATAGTGTTCTGTTGGCTCATCGAAAGATTGTGTTTGCGTCCGTAATTTCTTTGATATACCGCTAGTCAAAGCTGGGACGGTTGGACCGAATATTGTTTGCGTCATTAAAATATTTGATAAAACGTGCAGTGTTACTTGTTTGTTTCATTTTTTTTAAAAAATAACTTTAATTATATATACAAGCTGGTTTTGGTAATTGTACGTACTGGCTAGCTACAGCACAATGCATATCAAAAATAAAAAGTTGAATGAACCATTATATTGGTTTCCACGGTGATTATTTCACGCAGATTCCGGTACTTGCAACACTTCCGGTTCGATTGAGCGTTTTTAATATAATGAAAATTATTCAGTAAAGCGGAAACATAATGTCAGTCATTAAAATGTACACAATGTGATAAAGAATGTTATAAATAATACACAAATAAACTTGAAATAGTTCCCTATTAACGAATAAACGGAGAAAATACATGGTGCAGCTGACATAGTGGGTAGGGTAAGCATATATCATATAGTGTTGATTTTTAAAATAAGTGTGATTCTTACAATAGTAAAAAAACCTAGACCGATTTGCATTTTGGAATTTTAGAAGGCTTGCTACTTATACCTATATAACCTGTCATGGCTGATTATACCTATATAACCTGTCATAGCTGGTTATACCTATATAACCTGTCATGGCTACTTTTACCTATATAACCTGTCATGGCTACTTATACCTATATAACCTGTCATGACTGGTTATACCTATATAACCTGTCATGGATGGTTATACCTATATAACCTGTCATGGATGGTTATACCTATATAACCTGTCATAGCTGGTTATACCTATATAACCTGTCATGGATGGTTATACCTATATAACCTGTCGCGGATGGTTATACCTATATAACCTGTCTCGGATGGTTATACCTATATTACCTGTCATGGCTGGTTATACTTATATAACCTTTCATGGCTGGTTATACTTATATAACCTGTCATGGCTGGTTATATAGGTATAACCTGTCGCAGCTGGTTATACCTATATAACTCATTGTGGCTGGTTATACCTGTATAACCTGTCATGGCTGGTTATACCTATATAACCTGTCATAGCTGGTTATACCTATATAACCTGTCATGGATGGTTATACCTATATAACCTGTTGTGGATGGTTATACCTATATAACCTGTCATGGATGGTTATACCTATATTACCTGTCATGGCTGGTTATACTTATATAACCTGTCATGGCTGGTTATACTTATATAACTCATCCTGGCTGGTTATACCTGTATAACCTGTCATGGCTGGTTATACCTATATAACCTGTCATAGCTGGTTATACCTGTATATCCTGTCGTGGCTGGTTATACCTATGTATAACCTGTCATGGCTGGTATACTTATATATCCTGTCATGGCTGGTTATACCTGCATAGCCTGTCATCGCTGGTTATACCTGTATAGGCTGTCATGGCTGATTATACCTATATAACCTGTCACGGCTGGTTATACCTATATAACCTGCCATGACTTGTTATACTTATATAACCTGTCATGTGTTGAAAATAGCTTTAAAATATATAAATGTGTGAATGAAATTTGGTTTGTGTTGGCAACCAATATACAACCTTTGAATGGACCCAGTACTTGTGATAAGAGTCAGTTAATTAGCACGCTGATTCACTATCATCTATTTGTATATAGTAGGAGGACACTGATTGGTCAGTGAATTTGACGTTGGGACATTTAAGTCATTTGCTTCAGGGAAAGTTTGAATGACGTCTGCTGTCGGGAGATGCAAAATAAAAATCTTTAAGACTCCTTAGAGACGTGCAATATGTCGCACTAGCCGCAAAGTGATATTTTCCAATCACCCAGTGTCTGTCATCAGTCCATTAATTTTTACGATTGTGTATTCTAACACCTGCATTTTCAGTTGATTTTCACCAAATTGGTTGTTGTATAACATCCATTTCTAGCACAATTCCTCGAACTTGGCAATCAGATAATTAATGTCAGAGGATATTTTGATCGAGTCAAATTTTGCCATTATTTGGGCAAGTTCTTGGCACTTCAGTTGCCAAAAATGTAACTTACGTTTATTCTTGCAAGCATATTTTTCATACAGCATGAAAAAGAATTGTAGAAGCTGTTTTATAACCAGATAGAAAGGAGAGTCCTTGCATTGTCAACGTAACTAAGTGGATTTGAAAAAAATAGTTCTTGCATTGTCAAAATAACCGATTGGAAAATTACAATCCTTGCATCATCAAGATAAACAAATAGGTTTGAGAATTACAAGTCCCAACATCGTAAAAATAATCAAATAGATACTAATGTCTTGCATTGCTAAAATTGCTTAATTTCATCACTTGTTCTGTTGGTATAATAACTTAATAGATTGATATACTTGTACTAGGATAACGATGGTACTTTTTAATAGCCACAGTTGCCTCGAGCAAATATGATCATAATTTTATTGAGTTTTAATTGTGCTACTGGATTATCTTAAAGCACTATGTACAATTTTAACTGTAAATGGATTACACATATAACAATAAGTGTGTGGACAGTGTAAAAAAAACATGGAGTACTGTATATTCAGATATGTTTCATGTGCAAAATGTCATGGAATTGCACACTTCAGTAAGTCTAAATGATATTAACTGTTGACCAGGATGTATACTATTGTTGATTTATTTGAAATCAAGTATGAAAGTTTTTTTGTTTTTATGTATGTGAATGTGTCGATATGCCATATTTATAATTATTGATCTTAATTGTTATTGGCAAAAACATTTAATCTCTACACCCGTAGTCTTACTGCACTCTGTGTTATGTTCTGTACACATTTTTTTTCATATGTTTCCCCTGCCCAGTTGTGTTGCCGTACAAAGTTGAAATTAGTAAGGTCCTATCCTATGTTCAGAATAATTGTAAAGAAACATAATGACTGATATAAAAATTTTGTCCCTAAACTGCCGTGGCCTGAATGGTAACAGAAAAAGAGTAGATGTATTTCAATACCTACAGGATAAGAAATGCCATATAAATTGTCTACAAGACACACATTTTACTGAGTCACAGAAGAAATTTATATATGCCCAATGGAATAGTGATTGTTATTTTAGTTTTTCTAAGTCAAATTCTAGAGGTGTTGCTATATTATTTAACAAAAACTTTGAGTGCAAAGTACATAATGAAATTCATGATGAATATGGAAATTTTGTAGCATTAGATATGACAGTTGAATCAAAACGTTTCACACTTGTTACTGTATATGGACCAAATAAAGATGAACCTAGCTTTTATCAAAATATTTTTAAAACTATCAATGACATGGGAAGTAACTCCTACATGATATGTGGTGATTTTAATCTTGTACTTAATCCTTCAATGGATTATAATAACTACAAAACAATAAATAACAAGAAAGCTAGAGATACCCTGCTAGACATTATTAATGATAAACAATTATTTGATCCCTTTAGAGAATTTTATCCAGATATAAAAAGATATACCTGGAGACGCACTAGGCCTTTACAACAAGCCAGGCTTGATTTTTTCTTGTTAACTGATGATTTTTTACCATATATTAAGATGTGCGACATTCAATCTAGTTATAAATCTGACCATTCTATAGTAATTCTAAAACTCTGTTTAAAGGAGTTACAACATGGTAAAGGATTATGGAAGCACAACAACTCACTTCTATATGATAGGGAATATTTATCCATAATCAATGACAAAATAGATGAAATAAAGAAGCAGTATTGTTTACCTGTTTATAATACAGAAAATTTAAATGACATCCCAAATGAAGATGTTCAATTTGTTATTAATGACCAGTTATTTCTTGAAACCTTAATGATGGAGTTACGAGGAAAATCAATTTCATATGCAAGTTATAAAAAAAAAAATAAAAATAAAACAGAAAAAGAACTTATTGAAAAAATAAATAACTTAGAAATATCTTTAAACCAAAGTAAGATTAATGAATTAACAAAATTAAAAAATGATTTGGAAGTGTTACGTAATGACAAAATCAAAGGACATATAGTGAGATCTAAAGCTAAGTGGGTTGAAGAAGGTGAAAAACCAACAAACTTTTTTTGCAATTTAGAGAAAAATAATTTTGTGAGCAAAATTATTCCAAAAATAGTAAAAGATAATGGAGACATTATTGACAATCAATCAGATATTCTGAAAGAAACAAAATCCTTTTATGAAAATTTATATTCTTGTCATGAAAATGATCACATAGATATTGACCTAGAAAATGATATAAAATATACTGACGTGCCAAAATTATCGCAAGATGAATCCAACAGTATAGAAGGAAAAATTACATATGCAGAGGCATCAAAAACATTATATTTAATGATGAATGACCGAAGCCCTGGTAGCGATGGCTTTTCTAGCAATTTTTATAAAGTATTTTGGAAAAAAATTGGTGCATTTGTTGTAAGATCAATTAATCATGGTCTAGACATAGGTTCTTTATCAGTTACCCAGAGACAGGGTATAATAACATGCATACCTAAAGAAAACAAATCCCGTAATCTTCTAAAAAATTGGAGGTCAATTACCCTACTTAATGTTGTATACAAAAAAGCTTCAGGCACTATAGCAAATAGAATTAAAACTGTGTTAAACAAGCTTATAAGTAAAGAACAAACTGGTTTTATAAAAGGCAGATATATGGGTGATAACACTAGATTATTATATGATGTAATGCATATTTGTGAAGATAAAAATATACCAGGATTATTACTGCTAATTGATTTTGAGAAAGCTTTCGATACATTATCTTGGTCTTTTATTAGAAAGACTCTACGCTTTTTTAAATTTGGAGAATCCATACAAAACTGGATAAAAGTCTTTTATAATAACATACAATCATATGTAAGTCAATGCGGGTTTTTATCTGATGTTTTCAGTATAGGTCGCGGTTGTCGTCAAGGGGATCCCTTGTCACCTTATATATTCATTCTTTGTGGTGAAATCCTTACCATAAAGATAAAAAAGAATAATAATATTAATGGAATAAGTATAGATAATACAGAATATAAACTATCGCAATTTGCAGATGATACTTCAGTACTGTTAGATGGTTCAGATAGCTCACTTAATGAAACCCTTTCAGAATTACACTATTTTTCACAAATATCGGGCCTGAAAATCAATTTTGAAAAAACTCAAGTGATATGGATTGGTTCAAAAAAATACAGCACACATTCAATAAAAACCAGATGGAAACTGTCATGGGGTCAAACAGAATTTAAGTTACTTGGAATAAAATTTAATGTGGATTTGGATAAAATGATTATGTTGAATTATAATGAAAAAATAGAAAAAATTAAAAACTCAATCGGCTTCTGGAATAGAAGATTTTTAACTCCATTAGGAAAAATAACTGTAATTAAAAGTTTATTAATTCCGTCACTTAACCATCTTTTTATTTCTATTCCAAGTCCAGAGGACAATTATATCAAGCAAATAAATGACATTTTATACAAATTTCTTTGGCATGGACCTGCAAAAATTAAAAGTTCAGTTATTACAAAACATTTTCTTGAAGGAGGTTTGAAAATGATCAATTTAAAGGCTTTTATTTGTAGCCTAAAAATTACTTGGATCAGGAAACATACTCATTCAGATGGGTTGTGGCAACACTTGTGTAACTCATATTTTGATTTAAATAAATTTCTAACTTGTGGTAAACACTACCCAGAGAAATTATTAAAATCTATAAAAAACAACTTTTGGAAAGATGTTCTAAACTCTTATGTAACTTTTTTAAATAGTTACAAAGTAGATAGTTATGAAAAATTTCTTAAAATGCCACTTTTTTATAATCATCATATATTGATTGGAAAACAGAGTGTTTTTCTTAAAAGTTGGTATGATGAAGGCATAATGTATATAAATGACTTAATTGATACTAATGGTAAATTCTACACAAAAGAAGATTTTGAGAAAATTACAGATATCAAAATTAACTATCTACATTTGCTCGGTATGACAACAGCAATCAAACAATTTAAAAAAGTCAATAAACTGAAAAGTGAACATAAAAAGGAACCAAATCCTTTCATTCCATCACATGTGTTTCCAATATTGAAAAACAAAACTGGGACTTAACCAATATATGACGTTTTAAATAGAAATAATGAGAAACCAACAAGCCAGAATAAATGGAATGAAATGTATGATATAAATGAAAATGATTGGAATATATACTATAACATTCCTTTCCAAGTAACAAGAGACACTAAACTCCAGTGGTTACAATATCGACTTCTACATCGAATTCTCCCCACTAATAGGTACCTCACTTTGATAAAGATTAAATCAAATGAAAAATGTACTTTTTGTAAGAAACAGACAGAAACATTGCAACATATCTTTTGGCATTGCTCTCATACACAAGAGCTTTTATCAAATGTAATAATGCATCTAAATAATATAAATATTCAAGTACAATGGAATGAAACTCAGCTTCTATTTGGGATTTCAAAAAATGATAAAAGAACATTAACAGAGAACTTGTTGATTCTTGAGATAAAACGATACATTTATGCAAGTAGATGCTTGGAGGCCACTCCTTCCTATAAAGGACTCCTGATGAGTATGAAATCCATGTTTGACGTAAATAGATGTATATCTGTTAAGAACGGACTATCTGACAAATTTGAGAAAGACTGGAGTATCATACTTAAACTTATCCTGTAAAATAACATATTTATATATAGTCTGTTTTTGTTACTGTTTTTTTCTCTTTAATTTTAAAAAAAAAAAATCAAACTTGGATGTGGACTGTATATGTCTTTGATATTTGCTTCAACCTCTTTTGGCAACCCCCCCCCCCCCCCACCCCCACCTTATCCCCAATATTTTTTATTATCATTATTATTATCTTCACCTTTCTTTTCTCTTTTTTTATTATTTATTCTCCCCATTCTTAATAGAGATCAAGTAATATATATACAGTTATAAAGTATTATACATTTACAAAATTGAATTCTTTGAGGAATGAAAGATGAATGAATGTGGTGAATTATTTTATATGCTATTGATATAGATATATATATTTATTTTGAAATTGTAAGGTGTGTAGGGGGATGGTCCTCCCCGACCCCCGCACACCTAGGACGGGGAGAATAAATGGGTCATCCAAATGGGTGACTGAAAAAAAAAAAAAAAAAAAAATAACTTAATAGTAAAAATGCAAAATCATTATAGCCTTTATTTCATAACAGAGTGAAAGTGGACAATCATGGCCACTGTTGTCCGCATTCAAACTCCGCGGACTGGTTCACTCTACTTGCAGTTCGCAGACCCAGTCAAACTACGTAGATTGGCTACTGTATGCAGGTAAGTCCCCATCTATTCAGAGATAATATGAATTGGTCATGTGACTTTGATGGCAGGTATCAAAAACAAGAGATAATCTGACCATTTAAAAATCACAGTTATTGATATATATCAATATTTTAATCAATAATTTAAAAATATTATAACATATTTAAATGAAACCTGTAAATCCAGTATACTAGTATCAATGTGTTTTAATGGTGGAAACAATAACAATATATTTGGTCTGCCAATCAAACCTAAAATTATATGACTTTTTGTGAAACTTTTGGTTTTATTATGCCAGGCCTGGTCAGCTCAGTCGGTAGTGCATTTGACTATCAATCCAGATGACATGAGTGCGAATCCCTGCCCGGTCAGTCTTTGTGATGAATCATATACAACATGTGTCATCATTCATATCTCAACCGCTGATTCAAGTTGCCAGTTACTAACAGAGATGGGTGTGGTAACTAGAGCGCAGGTTAATCTTCCAGGATCTCAGGAAAGAGTGGTTAGGTCAACTGATTGTCTATAAGCCCTTGATGGCATAAAATTTATGCTAGATATTAAAACCAATAAATGTTAATAGACAAATTTTCATACAACAAATATATTTTGAGTATTTTGGCCAATGTTGGTTTGGACAAATATTAATTATTTACATGTATGTATTAATGAATATGGTACAATGTTACATTTTATTACAAATAGCACAGGCTGTTTATATATGGCATATGAAAGCTGATGAGAAATGGTTCATAAATGTTTAAAGAACGAGTGGCACTATGAATGACAATATATATATATATACATGTATATGATGGTATTACCAGTTTTCTGTCACTTAAGAATCACCGCTGAATATTTCAATGCAAAATGGATGTTGACACTAAATGCGTATATAATGTTTAAATAGCTATCAAATAATTATTTTCTACCAAAATGATAACACATGCATGCCCATTGACTTCACCATTCACGTTAGATCACGGTGACCTAATATATTTCAAACAAAATGGCGGCACATGAAAGGATGACGCAATGTGTCAAACTAAAATGACATGAGGCTGCAAAAGTGCAAATAAATGAAAGCAGATAAAACTGCGCTTATATTTAACATAAATAAATATTTCTCAATGGGTTTATTCCATAACAATATCAATGCACTGAACAGTATGAGGTATTCTAATTTTATTTTTTTAAAAATCATAGTAACCAAATATAAACACTGATTTAAAAAAAAATAAATATCTTTTTTATTTAATATTTTATTAATGCATCTTTATATATCCACCTCTTCTTATCCACTTCTTATAACAAACATTTTTAACTGTTTACTTATTTTCATTCTACATTTAAATGTGGTCCTGTGCTAATTTCAAACTCATTTATTAAAAAAAGAATCTATAAGAAGGTCATTCATCCAGAACTTCTATAATTTCTGACATGCACAAGCGAATTATTTTTACAACTTTTGACCTTGACCTGTATTGCATCAGTTTTCAGCAAACGTGTTTGAAATTGATATTCGTAAACATTTGTCGAGGTTTTATGTAAACTGAAAAATGGACATTGTGAGCAACACATTTTTTCAGGTCTGTATCATAAAATGACTTTCTTACTTGTATCGGAAGCATTATTTTTTATGTTTTTCATTGCATTCAATGGCCATATGGATATTATTTGTAAATATTGCCAACTTTGCAGGAAGTTGAAATTTGCGTGTGCAATATTTGTAATTCTGGGAAGTGATCGATTTCAGGTGATGGTCGAAAACAGGTTACGACACCATATATAATATCTTAGAAATAGGTATTACATGGAACTTGTAATTTGTTTTAAATTACTTAACACTAATTCTATTCTTAAAATTTCATATCCACATGATTCAAATCTGAAATCAAAATACTCCAGTATGTAATATGCAGACACTTTTATTTCATTTCTCTTTTTTCATCAGATACTTGCGAGTATCTCTAGGCCACCTTGGCCCCTTGATGTTTTTTTTGGTTTTGTTACATCAATTTGTTCCTGCTACGCATATCTCCGGTGGAAACCACACACTGTTACAACCAAAATCCTGCATTGCTTTAGTGGTATTATTACATTGCAGTGCTTACTAGAGAATATTTACACACAGTCATAAGAACTGACCTGACGTGAGAACAACTATTGCCACACCAACTGGTCACATGACATTAATTGGTTATCCAAGTAAATACAATGTAGTGTTTACATAGAAATCAACAGCTTGTCTTATTTTCTGAAAAAAATTGACTTTACTCCCACTTGTTGACTAGTGATATAACAGCTACATAACAATTCAACCATTTACATATACCATAATTATATAATATACTGAACGGCACAGCTAACCCACCAACTGATGTTTTATGTATTTACTCAAAAAGTTTGGACTTGAATCAGAAAAAACATTTAAGATAACAATGACCAAGTACATTATTGTCTGTTATTGTTGTATACAATATTAATGACTCTGCTCAATATTTTGATGAAGATATTGGAAATACAAAAGTGGCGGGTTAGTTGTCCAAATGAAAATAAATACTCCAGGATAGTACTAGTGTAGCTTCCTTGTCAACAGCCATAATTCTAAGTATCTATGGCAACTGATAACTCTCATAGTTATCCAAGTCATTCAAATTCATTATCTCTCTATTTATTCCAGAAACTTGACTTTTTGGGCTCTGAAAATTCTCATATTGATCAAGGTCATCTAGACGCGTGATTTCTTTCACGACCTTAACCTCCTTTTTTATGTTGTCTGCTTTTACTTTCTTTTTGTCACCTGCTGCTTGTTTACTCGGCATCTGATACATGTAACCCTCGTAATGCTCAAGATCATCTAGACTCGTGGGGCTAGAGCCTTCAGCAGCCTTACCAGGAGGTTTCCCATAATTCTCGTATGTATCTAAATCCGCCAACTTCTTTGCTTTATATTTTTTCACTGGAAGTGTTGGAGACACCATAGTGTTTTCATATCCATCCAAATCATCAAGACTCTGCACTTTATCCGGTTTCTCGGAATTTATTTGTATTTTCTTCTTTCCTTGGCCGACACATACTTTCAATGCTTGTTTCGTTGTCTTGCTTGTTGCATTGTTTTCATATGCTGTTAAATCATCCAGCTTGGTTATTTCATCTGCTTTTTTAGTCTGTGTTCCGAGGTTGTTGTTTTCATTATTTTCAAGGTCAGACAGTTGAGGACTGGCATATGTCAATGGGTTATTTATGTATCTACCTTGTTGTAGTTGTCGTTGTATGCTTGTGTTTGGGGTGTTTGGATCGTATAATTCGTAAGATATTAACTCCTGAAAATGAAACATTTTTTAGTTGTACTGGTTAAAGGTAAGAAGGACTTATACAATTGTGAGGTGTCGGTCATCTGTCATTGTCCATTTCTCTTGTAGGCCAATTATACTCGAAACTTTGCATGAATGTTTCTCATGTATATGAGACTATAAACAATTTTTATTTTAATTCAAAATTCAATATGGCACCCTTCATTTAAAATAATAAAAAATCATTAAGAGATTGAAGTTTTCACAAATCAGAAGGCTAGTCGCATAATGGCAGTTATAAATAATCCTTATTTCTTCTTTAAAAATGAATTTGTCCATATTTCAATGCTCATTTTAGCTCTGCTGGGCAAAGGCCATAAGGGCAATGCGTTTGCACGTTGTCTGTCGACTGTCGCATGTAATATGTCTTCTGTCTGTCATCTGTTAGCAGCACTAACTTAATAGTAGTTGTCATTAATTACTTCAACAATACTAGTTGTCATTAATTACTTCAACAATAAAAGTTGTCATTAATTACTTTAACATAAATAGTTGTCATTAATTACTTCAACAATAATAGTTGTCATTAATTACTTTAACAATAACAGTTGTCATTAATTACTTCAACAATACTAGTTGTCATTAATTACTTCGACAATACTAGTTGTCATTTATTACTTCGACAATACTAGTTGTCATTAATTACTTTAACAATACTAGTTGTCATTAATTACTTCAACAATACTAGTTGTCATTAATTACTTCAACAATACTAGTTGTCATTTATTACTTCAACAATACTAGTTATCATTAATTACTTTAACAATAGTAGTTGTCATTAATTACTTTCTCTTGAGGCCTTGATCCTTTTGGTTGTTTCAGTGACAAATACCCATCCATTGAGTGGTACGTAGGTAAACCAGACAAGGCCGTGGCCGCATCTGCCTCATTCCTGGTCCGCTTGGCGTTGATGTCACGTACAACATCTTGCTGGAGATCCGAATACTTCTGTTTGTCACAGTCCTGAACACAGATATTCATATTATCATGTTAGAAATATTATTTTTGTAAAATCAACTGTATGTACTGTTTAATATATCATTATATATTGATAAAAACCAACTGCCTTTTTCAACAGTGAGTTGTTTTTTATCTTGTCCTGGAGTAACAATAAAATTTAAACAATCTTACAATTCATGTTCGGTCCAGATTATAGAAAGGACACAGCTCTTCCTGCTTGGGTCCATTACATAGTGTGATTGGAGCATGTTGATTGGTCAGTTTCTTTCAGGGAAAGTTGTTTGGTAAGCATTGAGATACTTGTGGGACAGACAGAATTCCCTGCTTTTTCATCGGAATTTAACAGACCTAGCTTCTGTTTCATCAACATATTACTGAAATACTTAAAAACTTTGACAAACAAATTTTGACTGGTTGTTCATCTATCATATAATTAATATCAATGAAACAGTATGGAACAGATCTAAAATCATGATCACCTGGCTGCTTTTCTTAGATATAAGTTTTTAAGTATTTTAAGTATAATTATGTAAGTGAAACATGTGCCTGGTTCCTCACACATCAGGGACTGGGATATACTACTGCCAGTCTAATTTCATGCTATTATTAGAAAACAGTAAATCAACATACTAAGTCTTGTATGGGAATAATATAACTATCTCAGCATACAATTTTGATAATGAGATTCTGACCCCACTCTGTAACACTGTTTTGATAGGAACCTCGACAGAGTCTCTGTTCTGATTAGAAAATGGAAAAACCTCAGATTGGAATGTAATTGACCTGATGTGAGAACAACTATCGCTCTGCCCACTGCCCACGTGACATTGTTTGTCCTGTCCAAGTAAATACAGTGTAGTGTTTACTTAGACACCATTAGCTTGTATAAGGAAAATCACTGATTGGATTATCAACTTGTTTGATTGACAGCCAGCGTTAGATCAATTATGTTAACACATAATATTGTCTCCAGGACACTCTTGTTGTTGACCTTGAAAGATGACATGGTTACAGGCAGGTTGTTCAATCTGAGTGCTCCAAGGTTGGCAATTTAATAATGAAAAAGTTATAAGGATAAAAATTAAATTTCTCCTATATTTTTCTATGTAAACCAAATATCACGGTTTAGCCAGGTAAGACATAAAAAACGCAGATATCAAGGGGGGTAACTTCTCTCAATAAGCCAGTGGGATGTCTGAAATAGTCCCACAGGAACAGTTGTCATTAATTACTTTAACAATAACAGTTGTCATTAATTTAACAATACTAGTTGTCATTAATTACTTTAACAATAACAGTTGTCGTTAATTACTTCAACAATACTAGTTGTCATTAATTACTTCAACAGTACTAGTTGTCATTAATTACTTCAACAGTACTAGTTGTCATTAATTACTTTAACAATAGTAGTTGTCATTAATTACTTTAACAATACTAGTTGTCATTAATTACTTCAACAATACTAGTTGTCATTTATTACTTCAACAATACTAGTTATCATTAATTACTTTAACAATAGTAGTTGTCATTAATTACTTTCTCTTGAGGCCTTGATCCTTTTGGTTGTTTCAGTGACAAATACCCATCCATTGAGTGGTACGTAGGTAAACCAGACAAGGCCGTGGCCGCATCTGCCTCATTCCTGGTCCGCTTGGCGTTGATGTCACGTACAACATCTTGCTGGAGATCCGAATACTTCTGTTTGTCACAGTCCTGAACACAGATATTCATATTATCATGTTAGAAATATTATTTTTGTAAAATCAACTGTATGTACTGTTTAATATATCATTATATATTGATAAAAACCAACTGCCTTTTTCAACAGTGAGTTGTTTTTTATCTTGTCCTGGAGTAACAATAAAATTTAAACAATCTTACGATTCATGTTCGGTCCAGATTATAGAAAGGACACAGCTCTTCCTGCTTGGGTCCATTACATAGTGTGATTGGAGCATGTTGATTGGTCAGTTTCTTTCAGGGAAAGTTGTTTGGTAAGCATTGAGATACTTGTGGGACAGACAGAATTCCCTGCTTTTTCATCGGGATTTAACAGACCTAGCTTCTGTTTCATCAACATATTACTGAAATACTTAAAAACTTTGACAAACAAATTTTGACTGGTTGTTCATCTATCATATAATTAATATCAATGAAACAGTATGGAACAGATCTAAAATCATGATCACCTGGCTGCTTTTCTTAGATATAAGTTTTTAAGTATTTTAAGTATGTAAGTGAAACATGTGCCTGGTTCCTCACACATCAGGGACTGGGATATACTACTGCCAGTCTAATTTCATGTTATTCTTAGAAAACAGTAAATCAACATACTAAGTCTTGTATGGGAATAATATAACTATCTTAGCATACAATTTCGATAATGAGATTCTGACCCCACTCTGTAACACTGTTTTGATAGGAACCTCGACAGAGTCTCTGTTCTGATTAGAAAATGGAAAAACCTCAGATTGGAATGTAATTGACCTGATGTGAGAACAACTATCACTCTGCCCACTGCCCACGTGACATTGTTTGTCCTGTCCAAGTAAATACAGTGTAGTGTTTACTTAGACACCATTAGCTTGTATAAGGAAAATCACTGATTGGATTATCAACTTGTTTGATTGACAGTCAGCGTTAGATCAATTATGTTAACACATAATATTGTCTCCAGCACACTCTTGCTGTTGACCTTGAAAGATGACAGGGTTACAGGCAGGTTGTTCAATCTGAGTGCTCCAAGCTATACATTGCCGAAAAAAAAGGAAATGTACCTTCATTTTAATTACACATAACAACAAGAGTAATGATAAATAATTAATTACTTAGAATGAAAAAAATCACCTGAATTTAAGAATTGATGTTTCAAAATGGCGTTGTGATAAAAGATTAAACAATGCCTCCCATATAACCAATCAAAACAGTCATTTGGTTTTCATATTGGTCTTGTTTGATCATACTGACAGAGTTATTGGTCCAAGGATTGCCAAAATGACTGCCCGAGGACCAATAAATCAGCCAAAATTAAATCACTTAATTAATGACAATTTCATTAATTATTAATTAACTGCTTCTAATAATGGGTAATATTCAATTATTTCATTATGTAAGTTAATGAAATAAAGTAGACTGGATAAGTACATGTAGATTTTGTATTTTATTTTTAAGTGTTTATGAGATACATTCAAAGCTGTGTTATTGGACACCTCTATTAAGCAGTCACTTGTCTTAAGAAGTCATATTTGTTTATTCCCATTTATATGCTTTCAGGGCAAATTAACCTGTATTAAGCAACAACCTGTCTTAAAATACCACTTTTGCTCATTCCCTTGCCTGGCTGCTTAAGACAGGTTTAACTGTACATAGTAGTGGGTTCTCGATGAGAAAGGTCACATACTATAAAATAGGTTTCAGGACAGTTAAGTGAATAACTTTAAGGTCCAAACAACCGGAAATTGTCACAATGGCCTTATTCCGGTTCATATTGGTCTTGTTTTTTCATATTGGCCAAGTTTTGTTCATATCATATGCCTTTCCTTGATAACAAGGCTAATACAATAAAGTTAATTAATAATTGGTGAGATAATTGGTGAGATAATCTTGCATGCTGTACATACCTCATACTGCAGCATGTCTGCAGACAACGGCAGGGATGGCTTTCCTATACACAAACGACATGTGTCTCCATTAGCCACATACAGCCGAGCACTTGATGGCTGCCTGAAAACAAAAATACATTTTTTTACATGTTTGTTATACAGGCAATTAATTTTCATAAGCAAAGGCTCTGATTAAAGAGATATAGCTCTGATGAAAAAATAACTGTAATGTAAACCCATATGTTTGTTCAAATCTGACCAAAATTTTACATGTTTCTACAAGCAAATTGTTTAATGCCAACTTTAAAATGCTATTTATGTTGTATTAATTACATTGATACCATCTCATGAACACTTATCTCTAACCACCACTGAGGTCATGGGTTTGAGCTCAGCTTGGTTCTAACACTTTATTTGAGAAAGTTGAACTCACCTGCAGTTGTACCTGTGTAAACTGTTCTTGTACTCTCTCCTGTCCCTCCATCTCCGCACACTAAAGATGGCAAACACTGCCACAAGTACCAGCCCCAATACACCACCTACTGATCCACCCACAATCCTGCCCACTGGATTAGATTCCGTTGGTCCATGGGGTGTTTTGATAAATGCTTAGAAATTTAAAAAAAAAGATATTTGTGAAAATGTGCAATACTATTCTATATTCTATATAATTCTACACAATACAACAATAATAGTCATCACTATTTTGGGCTCTCATATTGAACTCTATAACCACAGGGCTTGAGCCTGTATGTGCCAGGGTGCCCCAAATGAAGTGTGACACTGTTGCCAGGGTGCCCCAAAATGAAGTGTGACACTGTCGCCAGAGTGTCCCAAAATGGAGAGTGACACTGTTTCCAGGGTGCCCCAAAATGGAGTGGAATATTGTTGCCAGGGTGCCCAAAATGAAGTGTGACGCTATTGCCAGGGTGGCCCAAAATGAAGTGTGACACCATTGCCAGGGTGGGCCAAAATGAAGTGTGACACCATTGCCAGGGTGGCTCAAAATGAAGTGTGACACTGTTGCAAGGGTGCCCAAAAAAGAAGTGTGACACCATTGCCAGGGTGGCCCAAAATGAAGTGTGACACCATTGCCAGGGTGGCCCAAAATGAAGTGTGACACCATTGCCAGGGTGGCTCAAAATGAAGTGTGACACTGTTGAAAGGGTGCCCAAAAAAGAAGTGTGACACCATTGCCAGGGTGGCCCAAAATAAAGTGTGACGCCATTGCCAGGGAAAATAAGGTGGGACATTGATATTCCAAACTGTAGTGAGAGACTAAGCCCTTGAAACATATAAAGATACTGGCATGTGAAGATAGTGCAGGACTTTTAGCACCAAAAAGGAGCCTGGACTCATGGAAATGAAGGGGGTCACTGAGGTCACCAAGGGAACACAGAGACCCAGAAATAGAGCAAAACACTAAACGCTTAATGATTATAATCATGGTGATTCTTTATTGTTAAATAATCCAAGCTAAATAAATTATGGATCTGTAAAAAAGTGATTTTTTTATTATTAAAATGCATTATCTAATCATTTTTAAAAGAATTATCATAAAAATTCATCAAAGAAGCAATATATGTATAAGAATAAAAAAACAAACGGAGAAAGACACTAAGAAGCCACTCAGAAGTTTCCTGTTACTTAAAAAATAATGTATCTGTGATCAATAATCAAATGTTATCCAGTTATTTGAGAGTGTAAGAATCACTCAAATGGTTTTTCGGTCATTTCACAAATTATAAATGGGAATTAACTACATGTATGTCTTTGTTTCTTACCTTTAGAAATGGAAACAATTTTCACCCTATTTTTACATTCCTATCTCCCCTATATTTCCAATATATAAAGAAAAGGTTAAAAAAAATTATGGAAACCTGCAGGGAAAGAGCACTTCCACACCCCCACTCTTCTTAATGGCACATTGAAGACGCCCATGTTATACCAGTTTGAGAAAGTCTGGGTCTGTATTGAAAATGCCATTCCCATGACTAATCAAAGAACACGAAAGTATTGATAGCCGTTCTTTAACTTAACCCTTTGCTCCAGAAGCATTTTCTTGGACTCTTCCAAATTGAAAGCATTAATACACCACTTATCAGCAATGGGTGAATTATGTTTATATTTACTGACTGAGTGGAAAACAGTGCAGGAAGTGTTCAGATTGCTTGTTATGAGCAATCTAAACTCTTCCTGCACTGTTTTCAAAGGCCTTCTGTGATTGGTGCGGGAAAACACGTATTTATGGAGTAAAGGGTTGAACTCGTACACCTTCCTAATCTCATTGATATAATTGCAGCGTTTAGTTTATTTTATGTATAATACAATAATCACACTATATTTTTATCATTTGATTTGTTTCTACTTGCTTATATTGAATATACAAAAAAATTAAATACTAAGAATAAAAATAAGTCCCTGTCGCATATGATCATTTTGGCGGTGATCAACACTGCAAAGGTTGACCATGATGACATAAGCAGGGCTATGCCTTTGGTATAAAGCCCAGCTAAAAATCATTGAACAGCATTAAAAAATAACAATGTTTTTCAAAATGACAATGATGCACAATGTTCACAAAAGTTTTCTTCTGCTAAGAGCTCAACGTTTATAAATACCTATTCCAGTCTCACTGGTGTTTCCGTCATCTTGGCGGTGATTGGCCATACATTTCGGAAGTGGCTTGGATAAGCGCTCTATGGTTGGAGCATACTGAGTAGATGCTACAGTTAAAGTAATGAGGATTTGTTATATAGTTATGAAGATGCATGCATATATTAGAGCTTTATATTAGAACAAACAATGCCATTATCAATGTGAAATGTGTACATGGTGCGTGACACTGATGGTGAAAGTAACCATTCTCACATGTGCCTCACAAATTTAAATTAGCTGTCATAACTCTTCTATATGTGCAATATGACTTTCTCAGAGAAACGAGAGTATAGCCAAGATTACACAATATTTAGCATAAATCTGAACTTAAGATGACATTTGGATCAACTTTGATCAGAATTATAAGAGACTACTTATCAAATGACCAAAGTCTGTCTACCTGAGGGTTTATGTTTTCCTAGGGCTCTAGTTAACTGTTTTTGCAAACAATTAATGGAATGCACTCTTTCCGCATCTAAGCATACTCTTCTCCAATTGAAGTGCTCATCAAAGTTGACCCTTTTCTTTTCTCACCAAAATGTACCATTTTCTCACCAAAATCCACCATTTTCTTACCAAAATGGACTCTTTCCTTTTGTCATCAAAGTACTATTATTCTCATTAAAGTATGTTTTACTTTATTTACCAAAGAACACTATTTTCTCATCAAAGTGCACTCTTTTCTTTACTCACCAAAGTACACTCTTTTCTCACCAAAATGCACCATTTTATCACCAAAATGCACTCTTATCTTTTATCATAAAAATGCACTCTTTTTTTATCTCACCAAAGTGCACTTTTTTCTCATTTAACTCTTCTTTACTTCCCAAAATGCACCACTTGCTCATCAAAGAATACTCTTTTCTTCCCAAAATGTATCATTTTCTCACAAAAGCACTCAAGTCATTTTTCCCACCAAAATATACTCTTTTCTCATTGAAACATTCTCTTTTCTCGCAGTGTACTATTTTCCTGCCTAAGCATACTCTTTTCTCATCAAAATGTATTATTTTCTCATGCTAGTGCACTCTTTCCTCATCAAGGTGCACTATTTTCTCACCAAAGCACACAAGTCATTTTTCTCGGCAAAGTACACTCTTCTCTCATTGAAGCATTCACTTTTCTCACAGTGTTCTGTATACACATTTCTCAACAAAAAATGTATTCTTTTCTCCCCTAAGTGGTCTCATTTTATCTCATCAAAGCCACCCTGGAATGACGCCTTGTCTACCATTGTAAAAGAACAGCAACAGTGATAACCAAATCTGACAGGTAGATTTCCAAAGAGGGTGGAGCGCAGGTCACTTTAAACATATATAGAAGAACTTCGATAGCTAGAACCCGATAGGACTGGACAAAATAATTTGAGTTAAGTTTTGTTCAACATTATACATGTGTATACATCGATATAAGAATTAGGCCTGGACCAGATAAGTGGTTCGAGCTATATGTGGTGTTTCAGCCATCTGATTTTGAGCCAACAAAGTTCTACTGTATGTTTCTTACTGGTTCTACCCAGAAAGACATTAGCCAGGTAGGTAATAAATTTTCTACAACAGATGTAAAATAAATAGGTCTAAATTAATCATATAAAATTTAATGTTGTTACAAGACACGATAGTCACTATTGACTGTGATTTACATTTTCAAACTTTCAATAATTAAGGGTCGAGCCAATTGGATCAGTCGGTAGCACCTCTGACTTTCAATCCAGGGGTTACTAGTTCAAATCCCCACTCAGCCACAGTCTCTGAGACGTTTGAGATATGACATTGAGTTGACATTATGCCTCATTGTCATTCATCTCTCACTGCTGATTCAAGAAGGAAAGTTACCAATTACTTGCAGAGATGGGTGTGCTTGAGTACTGGTTAACCTTGCAGAATCCCAGGAAAGAGTGGTTAGGTTAACTGATGCCCCTGTTAGCCCCTTATTGTAGAAAATGACACTTAAGATTCAAACAAAAAATTCAATAATTAATGTAGCATTGTTTATATATATTTTGCTACATCGAATTCATCACTAGGGATTTGTGTAATATGAAGGTGGGTATAAATCTTTTTATGAATTAATAAATATACGTAATAAGAAAAACACTACTCACAACTGTCACAAATGAAGGTGTGTTTTTCTGTGCAGTTATCTGTCTTGTAGATATAATCAGTATCTGACTTCTTGACAATACCTATACAACTCTCTGTCATCTGGAGCTCTGCAGACTCTGGAAAATATAAAATAATCTTTATCTCATATTAATCTATTTCTTTTACCTGGAGGTTAGAAGTTACGTGGAATTTTTAACTGGCATAGAAAATCCCATATGACTTCTAACCTGGCATAAAAAATCCCATATGACTTCTAACCTGGCACAGAAAATCCCATATGACTCCTAACCTGGCATAGAAAATTCTATATGACTTCTAACCTGGTGTAGAAAATCTCATATGACTTCTTACCTGGCATAGAAAATCCCATATGACTCCTAACCTGGCATCAATAATCTCATATGACTTCTAACCTGGCATAGGAAATCCCATATGATTTCTAACTTGGCATAGAAAATCTCATATGACTTCTAACCTGACATAGAAAATTCTATATGATTTCTAACCAGGTGTAGAAAATCCCATATGATTTCTAACCTGGCATAGAAAATTCTATATGACTTCTAACCTGGCAGAGAAAATCACATATGACTTCTAACCTGGCATAAAAAATCCCATATGACTTCTAACCTGGCATAGAAAATCCCATATGACTTCTAACCTGGCGTAGAAAATCCCATATGACTACTAACCTGGCATAGAAAATCCTATATGACTTCTAACCTGGCATAGAAAATTCCATATGACTTCTAACCAGGTGTAGAAAATCCCATATGATTTCTAACCTGGCATAGAAAATTCCATATGACTTCTAACCAGGTGAAGAAAATCCCATATGACTTCTAACCTGGCATAGAAAATCCCACATGACCTCTAACTTGGCATAGAAAATCCCATATGCCTCCTAACCTGGCATAGAAAATCCTATATGACTTCTAACCTGGCGTAGAAAATCCCATATGACTTCTAACCTGGCGTAGAAAATCCAATATGACTTCTAACCTGGCGTAGAAAATCCCATATGACTTCTAACCTGCCATAGAAAATCTTATATGACTTTTAACCTGACATAGAAAATTCCATATGATTTCTAACCAGGTGTAGAAAATCCCATATGATTTCTAACCTGGCATAGAAAATCCCATATGACTTCTAACCAGGTGAAGAAAATCCCATATGACTTCTAACCTGGCATAGAAAATCCCACATGACCTCTAACTTGGCATAGAAAATCCCATATGCCTCCTAACTTGGCATAGAAAATCCCATATGACTTCTAACCTGGCGTAGAAAATCCCATATGACTTCTAACCTGGCGTAGAAAATCCAATATGACTTCTAACCTGGCGTAGAAAATCCCATATGACTTCTTACCTTGCATAGAAAATCCCATATGACTTCTAACCTGCCATAGAAAATCCTATATGACTTCTAACCTGACATAGAAAATTCCATATGATTTCTAACCAGGTGTAGAAAATCCCATATGATTTTAACCTGGCATAGAAAATTCTATATGACTTCTAACCAGGTGTAGAAAATCCCATATGACTTTTAACCTGGCATAAAAAATCCCATATGACTTCTAACCTGGCATAGAAAATCCCATATGACTTCTAACCTGGCATAGAAAATCCCATATGACTTCTAACCTGGCATAGAAAATTCCATATGACTTCTAACCTGGCATAGAAAATCCCATATGACTTCTAACCAGGTGTAGAAAATCCCATATGACTTCTAACCAGGTGTAGAAAATCCCATATGAATTCTAACCTGGCATAGAAAATCCCATATGACTTCTAACTTGGCATAGAAAATCCCATATGACTCCTAACCTGGCGTAGAAAATCCCATATGACTTCTAACCTGGTATAGAAAATCCCATATGACTTCTAACCTGGCGTAGAAAATCCCATATGACTTCTAACCTGCCATAGAAAATCTTATATGACTTTTAACCTGACATAGAAAATTCCATATGATTTCTAACCAGGTGTAGAAAATCCCATATGATTTCTAACCTGGCATAGAAAATCCCATATGACTTCTAACCAGGTGAAGAAAATCCCATATGACTTCTAACCTGGCATAGAAAATCCCACATGACCTCTAACTTGGCATAGAAAATCCCATATGCCTCCTAACTTGGCATAGAAAATCCCATATGACTTCTAACCTGGCGTAGAAAATCCCATATGACTTCTAACCTGGCGTAGAAAATCCAATATGACTTCTAACCTGGCGTAGAAAATCCCATATGACTTCTTACCTTGCATAGAAAATCCCATATGACTTCTAACCTGCCATAGAAAATCCTATATGACTTCTAACCTGACATAGAAAATTCCATATGATTTCTAACCAGGTGTAGAAAATCCCATATGATTTTAACCTGGCATAGAAAATTCTATATGACTTCTAACCAGGTGTAGAAAATCCCATATGACTTTTAACCTGGCATAAAAAATCCCATATGACTTCTAACCTGGCATAGAAAATCCCATATGACTTCTAACCTGGCATAGAAAATCCCATATGACTTCTAACCTGGCATAGAAAATTCCATATGACTTCTAACCTGGCATAGAAAATCCCATATGACTTCTAACCAGGTGTAGAAAATCCCATATGACTTCTAACCAGGTGTAGAAAATCCCATATGAATTCTAACCTGGCATAGAAAATCCCATATGACTTCTAACTTGGCATAGAAAATCCCATATGACTCCTAACCTGGCGTAGAAAATCCCATATGACTTCTAACCTGGTATAGAAAATCCCATATGACTTCTAACCAGGCGTAAAAATCCCATATGACTTCTAACCTGGCGTAGAAAATCCTATATGACTTCTAACCTGGCATAGACAATTCCGTATGACTTCTAACCAGGTGTAGAAAATCCCATATGACTTCTAACCTGGCATAGAAAATCCCATATGACTTCTAACCAGGTGTAGAAAAATCCCATATGATTTCTAACCTGGCATAGAAAATCCCATATGACTTCTAACCAGGTGTAGAAAATCCCATATGACTTCTAACCTGGCATAGAAAATCCCACATGACTTCTAACCTGGCATAGAAAATCCCATATGACTTCTAACTTGGCATAGAAAATCCCATATGACTCCTAACCTGGCATAGAAAATCCCATATGACTTCTAACCTGGTATAGAAAATCCCGTATGACTTCTAACCTGGCGTAGAAAATCCCGTATGACTTCTAACCTGGCGTAGAAAATCCTATATGACTTCTAACCTGGCATAGAAAATTCCATATGACTTCTAACCAGGTGTAGAAAATCCTATATGACTTCTAACCTGGCATAGAAAATCCCATATGACTTCTAACCAGGTGTAGAAAATCCCATATGATTTCTAACCTGGCATAGAAAATCCCATATGACTTCTAACCAGGTGTAGAAAATCCCATATGACTTCTAACCTGGCATAGAAAATCCCACATGACTTCTAACCAGGTGTAGAAAATCCCATATGACTTCTAACCTGGCATAGAAAATCCCACATGACTTATAACCAGGTGTAGAAAATCCCATATGACTTCTAACTAGGTGTAGAAAATCCCATATGACTTCTAACCTGGCATAGAAAATCCCATATGACTTCTAACCTGGCATAGAAAATCCCATATGACTTCTAACCTGGCATAGAAAATCCCATATGACTTCTAACCAGGTGTAGAAAATCCCATATGACTTCTAACCTGGCATAGAAAATCCCATATGACTTCTAACCAGGTGTAGAAAATCCCATATGACTTCTAACCAGGCATAGAAAATCCCATATGACTTCTAACCTGGCATAGAAAATCCCATATGACTTCTAACCTGCTTAGATGTTGGTCTACTTTCTCATTCCTGGAGTGAATTCATTAGCTGAGAAAGTAGGTCAACATATACTGATGCTCATAACATTCTATGTAAAACTGTTAAACAGAATGTTCTATTTAATAAAAATCTGAGCAATTATATCGGCTGAGAAAGAAGGACAACATCTAATGTTTGAGTTTATATAGAAAATATATTTTAAATTTCAACCAATAAAACTGAATATGTTATATATGACACGTCATGTGTTGAAAATGGTGTTAAAAACCATTAAAAAAATAAGAAAAAACATGGTTCTAGATTTAGATTTAGATTGTATAACCAGTATTAAGCATATACATGTACAGTTAATCCTTTTCTTCATATAGACGCATTTGGACACCTCTAATATAGACGCGTTTGGACACCTCTAATATAGAAGGCTTTTGAATGATTGGGTGAATTATGTTTATATTAACTGACAGAGTGGAAAACAGTGCAGGAAGTGTTCAGATTGCTCTTTATGAGCAATCTGAACTGTTCCTGCACTGTTTTCAAAGGCCTTCTGTGATTGGTGTGGGAAAACGCGTATTTATGGAATAAAGGGTTAAATTGTCTTGCTGGAACACACTTAACATAGTCATGTGAGAGGCTGGAACACACTTAACATAGTCATGTAAGAGGCTTGAATTCACTTAACATAGTCATGTGAGAGGCTTGACCTCACTTAACATAGTCATGTGAGAGGCTTGAACTCACGATCCTCCAGCCTGGGTCTGATTCCCTACCTCTGGACCAACTGCTTCATAAAACTATCTTTACCTATTATTATTCTTTTGCTACTACCTTTTGAGTTTAAATTTTGTTTTAGTTTTATCATCTTTATCATCTTCATCATCATCATTATCATCAGGTCATTAAAAATTAATTGCTAGATTATCATCCAAATTTTTCTTAAAAAAGGGGAGGGTGGGGGAGAATTTTTTTTTTTATTTTAAAAAGAAAATTGTTGTTCTTTTTTTGTTAAAAAAAAATTATTATTATTTTTTATGAAAATAAAAAGGGTTAAGGCGGCATGAAAATAAGGGGGTGGGAGGGGATGATAATCAAGCAATTAATTTATTATGGCCTAAATTTTATCATTTAGATGTCATCTGTTTTTTAAACAACATTAGTTGAAACCAGAAAAGGTTACAATGATCAGTCATATTATACGATCATTTTTTTTTCATTGAAGTTTAACGCCATTTTCAACACATTTCAGGTTATATATAGCATATCCAGTTTTATTGGTGGAGGAAGACCTCAAAATAAATCTGAGCACAACCACTGTCCTTTTGCAAGTAACTGGCAAACTTTCTCACATGAGGCTTTAAGACCAAATGGGACTCGAACCTAGGCCTTAGTGGTGAGAGAGGTAAGAGATTCTGAGATGACACATAAGACCACTTGGCCACCCTTTATAAAATAATAAATAGAAGATCTTAAATGAGTTGGTGAAAAAATATAATGTGAGAAACTCTTGCTGAGCATCATATAATTTTTGTCAATGAGTTTAATATATTCAATAATAAATGAGCATGAATGTAAGATTCTATTTATTACATAACTCAAGAAAATGGTTAATTTATGATTTAGTCTTAAGATCACCACTATAAGAAATGAATAAAAACTTTGCATATAGCTTCCGTCATTTATCATAATATTATGATGTCACTTCTTGTCATATTAAGTGATTACCATGACAATTAGACATCATTCTGACTATGTCTGGTTATGATCTGGTAATAACAATTGGTCCTACAGTGCTAACAAGGAAGAAATCAGCATTTTTTAATCCATAGTCATAACTCTGTCCACTCTAGGTCAGTCTCGGTTCAAGAACTAGTCAAAGTAAATTTTTATACTCAAAAACATCATTACCAAATTTGGTCATGATCTAATGAAAACTAAAGATGCTGCAGTGTTTACAAGGTGACTAAATAACAATTTTTCAGACAATCAAATCTCCACATTCGACTCCAATATACAAGTATTCAGTAGAAGATCTCATTTAAGCTTTTGTCAGTAATACTCTTACCAAGTTTGGTCATGATCTGATGAAAAACTAAAAAAGCTAAACAAACAAATGAAGAAATAAAGAAAGTGTTTTCTTACCCATGTTAGGGATTTTGTAGCCAGTATAATTGTTAACCCAGTACATTTTATCCAGTTTCAACATGGCCATTATTAATTTTGGTTGTTGAGGTGTGTCGACATTGAGCAGAGTTCCTTGCTTTTCTTCACAAATACGTTTTGCATCTTTCCATGTCTTGAATTCTTTACTCATTTTAATCTTCTTTCCCTTTTCATTTCCTGAAGATGGAGAAGCAACTGAAGAGAAATGAAATTCAAACACATCTGTAACATTTTAGCCATTTTAGCCAGAAGTTTGTTCGTTCAAATATTAAGCATAATTTTTATGCCATCGAGGGCAATCAGACAATCAATAACCTAACCACTCTTTCCTTGGATCCAGGAAGATTAACCAGTACTTGAGCACATCCATCTGTGCAAGTAACTGACAACTTTCTCACTTAAATCAGTGATTAGAAACAAATGACAATGAGACACAATGTCATATTTCAATAATAAGGGAAGCTTTTGATGAGGGGATTCGAACAAACGACCTCTGAATTGATGGTCAGACATGCTATAGACTGAGATAACTGGGACCAGCAGGCAAAAGAAGACCCTGTTAACATTCAGATAAATTTATATATTATTCTAGTTCTTATTATAACAGATATTTATACAGTTTTTTTAATACGAGAGAGATTAGTGCAGTTATGAGTCTACTGACTTACAAACAAGCCAAACTGTTTAAACTTATTTGTTTTATTTTGATTGTAAAACATGTTATTACAACAAAATCAATGCTTGAAGATTTCCTTGGTAGAACCAGTACTTTATGAGGATAAAGTGTCTTGCTCAAGGATACCACCCAAGACCCTTCGATCCTGGGACCGGTGCACTACCACTGGACTACCAATGCATAACTGTTGTTCAAAGTCCATGGTTCAACTAAAGTTTTTTTTTTCATTATATAAATTCAAGAGGCAGATATATGTTATCCCAGTATCAGCAGATTAATCTTTTTTAATTGCAAATAAATATGTTTTACTTTTGAAATTTCATCATGTTAAACAATTTTTACAGCAAATCCTTCTTTTGAATGGGCAAAATCAATATAAATTTACTTTTGTGAGCAAATAACAGCAAATATCTAAATATTTTGCATTATTTTCAGATACATGTTTAGATAATATTATATAAATTTTAATTTAAATTTTTATTTCATCTTTTCAAAATTTCCATACACCATCATTTTTGTTTTCAAAATTCCCATACACCATGCAACATTTTGCTTTTCAAATTTCCCATTAAAAACTATACAACATTTTGCTTTTCTAAATTCCCATACACCAAGCAACATTTTGCTTTTCAAAACTCCCATACACCATGCAACATTTTGCTTTCCGAAATTGCCATACACCAACATTTTGCTTTCCAAAATTCCCATACATCAACATTTTTTTTCTCCAAAATTCCCATACACCAACATTTTGCATTTAAATTTGCCCACCAAAACTGTTATCATAACATTTTTAATTACAAAAAGACTGATCACTTTATATATAATTGGTGCTTTTACTCCATAAACTGTGTTCATATTATTCAAGAAACTTACTGGCTGAAATAAACACTCTAAATAAAACGTTTGAATCCCTCTGATATTTGTGATGAAAGGAAATGGTCATCCAAATCCAGCTGATTTATAATTTATATTTTTACTAAAAAAATAGTTCACACAAGCAAATGAGACGTTTGAGTGAAACAAACACCTTGAGCAATGGATGACTTACCTTCATAACAATAGTAGAAACTAGATGCTGCGAGCTGGTATGATATTTTCAGGTTGGCATATCTGACAGGAGACTTTGCACGGGCTGTAATTATACACAAATAAACAAATTTCATTGTCATGGCTACTTTGATATGATTAAGCACATCTGTATATTTTTAATATAAGTATATTGTGTATAACTACATGAAAATCACTTTTTTAATGGGGTTTAAGGCAATTTTCAACACATGATAGGTTATATTACGGCATATTTAGTTTTATTGGTGGAGGCAGACCTCAACACATGATGTGTTATATTATGGCATATCTAGGTTTATTGGTGGAGGCAGACCTCAACACATGGTGTGTTATTTTATGGCATATCAAGTTTTATTGGTGGAGGCAGATCTCAACACATGGTGGGTTATATTATGGCATATATAGTTTTATTGGTGGAGGCAGACCTCAACACATGATGTGTTATATTATGGCATATCAAGTTTTATTGGTGGATGCAGATCTCAACACATGATGTGTTTTATTATGGCATATCTAGTTTTATTGGTGGAGGCAGATCTCAACACATGATGTGTTATATTATGGCATATCTAGTTTTATTGGTGGAGGCAGACCTCAACACATGATGTGTTATATTATGGCATATCTAGGTTTATTGGTGGAGGCAGATCTCAACACATGATGTGTTATATTATGGCATATCAAGTTTTATTGGTGGAGGCAGATCTCAACACATGATGTGTTATATTATGGCATATCAAGTTTTATTGGTGGAGGCAGATCTCAACACATGATGTGTTATATTATGGCATATCTAGTTTTATTGGTGGAGGCAGATCTCAACACATGATGTGTTATATTATGGCATATCAAGTTTTATTGGTGGAGGCAGACCTCAACACATGGTGGTTTAAATTATGGCACATTTAGTTTTATTGGTGGAGGCAGATCTCAACACATGATGTGTTATATTATGGCATATCAAGTTTTATTGGTGGAGGCAGATCTCAACACATGATGTGTTATATTATGGCATATCAAGTTTTATTGGTGGAGGCAGATCTCAACACATGATGTGTTATATTATGGCATATCTAGTTTTATTGGTGGAGGCAGACCTCAACACATGATGTGTTATATTATGGCATATCAAGTTTTATTGGTGGAGGCAGATCTCAACACATGATGTGTTTTATTATGGCATATCTAGTTTTATTGATGGAGGCAGACCTCAACACATGATGTGTTTTATTATGGCATATCTAGGTTTATTGGTGGAGGCAGACCTCAACACATGATGTGTTATATAATGGCATATCTAGGTTTATTGGTGGAGGTAGACCTCAACACATGATGTGTTTTATTATGGCATATCAAGTTTTATTGGTGGAGGTAGACCTCAACACATGATGTGTTTTATTATGGCATATCTAGGTTTATTGGTGGAGGCAGACCTCAACACATGATGTGTTTTATTATGGCATATCTAGGTTTATTGGTGGAGGCAGACCTCAACACATGATGTGTTATATTATGGCATATCTAGGTTTATTGGTGGAGGCAGACCTCAACACATGATGTGTTATATTATGGCATATCTAGGTTTATTGGTGGAGGCAGACCTCAACACATGATGTGTTATATTATGGCATATCTAGGTTTATTGGTGGAGGCAGACCTCAACACATGATGTGTTTTATTATGGCATATCTAGGTTTATTGGTGGAGGCAGACCTCAACACATGATGTGTTATATTATGGCATATCTAGGTTTATTGGTGGAGGCAGACCTCAACACATGATGTGTTTTATTATGGCATATCAAGTTTTATTGGTGGAGGCAGACCTCAACACATGATGTGTTATATTATGGCATATCTAGGTTTATTGGTGGAGGAAGACCCCAGAATCATCAGCATTAATGTAGGTGACTTTATGGAACAGTCTGCCTTCTGAAATTCGATCTTCATCTAGTCCATCAAGCTTCAAAAACAGTATAAAAGTTTCTTCTGAAACTCAATTTATAAATTGGTTGACAGTTAGACTGTAATCATTTCATATACCTATGTCATTGAATTTATAAGCATTTGAACCAACGACTTCGACAGTGACAGGTAAGGGGTCATTAGACAACAGCGTCTTAGACCACTCAGACATTGATAACACCTGTATACCTCTTACAGGAATACAAGGCAATGTTAAAATCACCTTTTAACTCACGTTCGCATATCAAAACTTTAAGTCTATGGATGTATAACCATATGCAAAATATGGATATATTAATCTCCAAGTAAACTATCTGGAGATTCGTATTTAAATTTTTAACAAAAGGCCTTTATTAGGTCCGAGGTCGCTCTACTTGCTTATAGCACCCATAGTTGTTTTGTTTTTTTAATTTAAAACAAATTCACCTGTTTTGAGAGATGTCCCCCACCTCCCGTCTTTATCTTACTGGACAAACCGTTACTTATTATAAACAAGAAATATATGAAATTTGTGTTTTCAGTTACCAAATGCTTCATATGTGCAGGACCCCTATACACCCCCAGATCATTCATTTGTCCAAACTTCAATATCTTATTTGTACGGATTTGCTTTGATACAGACACTGCTTTAGAACTGAAATTGAACTTTTTTGTACAATGGATCCTGTGATAGAGTCTCAATACATTCCATTGTTTGTTGAGAAACACAGCTCATTGCAAAAACTTAACATTGAATTATTGATGCTGATCTAATGCTTGCAGCAGAGTAATGGCAACAATGTTTTTTGTTGTTTTTTTAATTACAAGACAAAAATTTAAAATGACAAATAAAAAAGGTCTGGTCTTTGAGAGAAGTGATACAAATTGATAATCTCACAATCACAATGTTTTTGAAATTTTTTATTCTTACTACTTCCATATGTGATGAGGACATTTTTGGCGTTGATCCAGATGAGTTCATCAACTGACATAAGTGGAAGTATTTGTGATTGAATGGTCACCCATCCAACATCTGCTAGAAATCTATTTTCTAGACTAGCACAAGTCCTTTCAGCACGAGTCCAGTTAGCTAGCAAATCTATCTTTCTGAAAACTGAAAAAAATCCATTTTAATAAATTTTTAACGAATCAATCTTGAAACACGAGACTTAAGGCATAATCAATTCAAAGTTAGTTGATAATTAGGCAAGTTCATCATTGCATGGTAAAGGTAAAGCCAGTAACAAATTACAAGTTAGAAGGAGCTGGGTTCAAAGTATGGCGCAACACAATCTTCAGATCACTCTCTGACACTACAGAGTATCACTGTAACACATCAATCCCTGGGGGAAATGTTCAATGACAAAGGCTACCACTTTATCAACCATCTTCCTTCATTTATCAACACAGAAGGATCTGTCAACGAGACTCTCTATAAAGATGAAATTCATGCATGGTGGAGCGATGTTAGGGAAAAAGCTACAGGAAACACTAGACAGCGTATTTTGTAAACAAGAAAGTCACAAGAGACAGGAAGAAAACTTAAGTAAAGATGGAAAGCAAATTTCAAAAAAAGTAAATTTTTGGGTAACAATTCACAAAGACATCAGAAATTCCAGTCAGGAAGGAACAACCACAGCAAATGCGAATGTCTCCATCCCAACCGCATCAACACATGTGGAGATACCCATTACAACAACAACATCCGCGGAAGCAACTTCATCATCATCATCAAACATGGACACACCCATCTCAGTTGGATCAACAAATGCAAATTCCACCTTGGTTGCAAATGATCTTGCCTCAAGTGGTCCAGATGTACCAACAGACTTTGAAGTACCTAATGCCACCAACAATGATCTCAATACAGCCAGTAATTCTCTATCTTCCTCCAATACAGCATCAGAAACTATGCATGAAACAAACTCTGGACTGCATGAGTCATGTAATAGCACTTTATTAAAAAAAACAAGAAAAATGGTTCAGTACTGCAGGAATTAACATTATGCATTTAAATATTCATTACCTATTCCCTAAACTTAATGAAATAAAAATTATTTTAAATAATCAGCCACAAATAGACTTTGTGGGGTTTTGTGAAACTTTCTTGAGTTACTCATTCTGTGATAGAGAGCCCGAACTAAATAACTTTAATATGTTTAGAAGACACAGGCAGAGTACTGGAGGGGGTATAATAGTGTATGTAAATACTAAATTCAGTTGAAGAAGAAGGATAGAATTTGAGAGAGATGAAATTGAAGCTATGTAGTTGGAGATCAAGCATTCAAAACAAAAATCATTTATACTTGGTTACGTATACAGACCTCCAATCCTCAACAACTGAATGGATAAATAAAATCAAAACATTACTTGAACAGATTTATGGAGAACATAAAGAAATAACTTTATCAGGGGACTTTAAGTTTAATATTCTACTAACCAACTCACAAACAAGAAATTTCACCCTATTGATGGATACATTTCACCTACAACAACTAGTTGATAAACCTACAAGAGTAACAGAAACAACTTCAGTTATAATAGATCATATTTATACAAATCAACCATCAAATATATCAAATGTTTTTGTGAAAGACTATTCATTTGTGATCATTATCCTGTATGTTTTACCAGGAAATTAGGGGGCAAAGGGGAGAAAGGCCCTGTGCACAAAGTGATTTATTACTGTAGTTTCAAAACATTCAATGAGGCAAACTTTCTAACAAATCTCCAGAATCAACCATGGTCTCTACTAGATATCTATGATGACCCAAATGATGCTTTAGAAACATTTAGTAATCTGTTTAAATCTGTTTTAGATAATCATGCTTTTAAAAAATCACAGCGTGTTAAACAACTAAATCAGCCCAATTTGTTTAATAAAACTATTTTAGATGCAATCAAAACAAGAGATCATCACAAAAAGAAAAGAAATGTGGATATGTACAAATTCTGACGCAATGAAGTAAAAACTATAATCAATCTTTCAAAAAAATCTTTTTACAAAACAACTATAACAGAAAACAAAAATAATCCAAAGAAACTATGGAAAAATCTTAAAGATCTGTCTGGGAAAGCCACCAAACACCAAACACAATTCATAACATATGACAATGGCAAACTTATTATAGACTCCCAATGTGCTGCTGAGATGTTCAATGACTTCTTTGCTATTATATTCAAATCGTATGACAACTGCATAGAGGACACCAATGCTTCCTCATCCATAAATAAAAAGCTAATTCAATTTGTAGTAACAAAACATAGAGGGGAAGGCAGTTTTGAAATCCTATTTGTTTCTGAGGAATTTGTTAAAAAACTGTTATGCTCCCTAGACGCAACAAAAGCAACTGGACTCGATGGCCTCGGTCCCAAATTTCTGAAAATGAGTGCGGGTATAATTGCCAAACCTTTGACTAAAATCATAAATTTAAGTATCCAAATTAGCATTTCCCAGATCAATTTAAGAAGGTCAAAATTACACCCATCTTTAAAAAATGTTCAAAAGACAACAAAAATAACTATACACCAATCTCTATTTTGCCAATTCTGTCAAAAAATTGTGAAAGGCACGTGTGTGTACATCTTAAAGCATACTAGGAAAACATTGGACTGATCCAAGATCGACAATCAGGCTTTAGGAACAAACATTCCTGTGAAACAGCACCGACTGCCATCATCGATGATTGAATATCAGCTATTGACCAAAATCAACTAGTTGGGACTATTTTCCTAGATTTAACCAAAGCGTTCAATCTTGTTGACCACAAAAAACTAGTGGAAAAAATGAAGATCTACAAATTGAACCAAAAAACTAAACAGTGGTTCCAGTCTTATTTATTTAACAGATGGCAACAGGTTGAAATCTCTGGCAAGTTATCAAGTGCCAAAAAGGTTAGTTACAGGGTACCCCAAGGCTCTGTGCTAGGACCAATTCTGTTCATTCTCTTCATAAATGACCTCCCTCTGCACACTAACTCAGACACAAACATGTTTGCTGATGACACTACACTATGCAGAAGGTGCAACATTAAACAATATCCAATAGAAAAACAGTGTCAGGGAAACTCGACGGTTATTAATGCTTCTAAAACCAAAGCCATGATTATATCATCATCCATCAAACAAAAGCAAAACCAAATAAATGACGTAAAATTCCACATTCAGAATGTGGATATTGATTTAAACAATTGTGAAAATTTGATTGGTGTCCATGGAGACAATACATTAAACTGGAAAATTCAGGTTGAAAATGTTATTAAAAAATGTATTTCTCTGTTATACCTTTTATATCGCATTAAATACTTCATTGACATCCCTACATGCAAGCTCTTTTTAATGCATATATACTGCCACATTTACATTATTGTTGTACCATTTGAGGCAACTGCAATTCAGAACTTTTGAACAATCTCCTAAAATTCCAAAAATGTGCAGCAAGAATAATGCTCAACAAGGACTTTAAATATCCATCTGCAGAATTATTTTATCAACTTGGCTGGATGACATTTCAGGAAAGAATCCAATATAAAAAGGCTACTCTTGTTTTCAAATCTCTGAACAATTTGGAACCAGCATATCTCCAGAACAAGTTCAGTTTTGAGAGTGACTTTCATGGCATTAATTTAAGGTCAGGTGACCAAAGTCAACTGTATATTCCAAAGCCTAATCTTGAAATATATCAAAAAATGCTTTCATACTCTGGTGCTAAAATTTTGAAGTATATGTATGACTTGTATTCTAATACCATGTACCATGTTATTCTTCATTCATCTGACGTTTGTACATTATGTTATGCTGATTTTCTGTTTGTTCTTTATAACAATTGCTTTAATTCTTCAACTTTTCATCTTTTCAAAATGCTTAAGTCTCTAGTATGTAAACTTTTTTGTAAATACATGTATAGAATCTGCCACTAATTATGTTTTAAAATGTATATATGTATAACATGGAGGCACACAGGGAAGATCCAGCATGTTGGAGTGTGTAACCTCTTGAAATAAAGTCTTTATTATTATTATTATCAATATTATTATTATTATTATAATGACAGTTTCTTAGGTAATCATAATTGAGTATATATACCTGTCTTACCTGTATTGGTCAATTATATGTTTACAACTGTTCTCAAAAAAACATACTGTAAGTTGTGTTTCCCTTAATGTGTGCAAGGTTTGTTTACATACATAAAGTTATCTGAGCATTTGTACATATAAAAGGGACTTTGGTTCCCCAGCAACATAGATTAATTTTCAGGATTCCATCACAATCTGAAGACAACCAAGACCACGTTCATTAGCCTCAAAGAAAATAATTCATATAAATATGTCTGTATCTATCAAGATCCCATCAAAGAGTTTTTGACAGTAACTGTATTTTTATTTCATATATTTTTTATTTTTATGGAATGGGAATAAATGACATTTTCAACACATGTCATATATGGCATATTCAGTTTTACTGGTGGAGGTAGTAGAATGAATCTGAGTAGAACCACTGTCCTTCCGCAAGTAACTGGCAAACTGTTTCACATAAAGTTTATGGACTGAGCAGGGCTCCAACCCATTACCATAGTTGTGAGAAGTAGATAGACGTTAGACAACAGTGCCTAAGCCCTCTTGACCAAGCTGCGCCCAAAACCAAGACCTCAACAATGATGGGTTAGTGCTCAGGAGACGACTTGCCTTATACCACTTGACCACAGAGGACGTACCCCCATCCAGTAGTGATAGTAACAGAAGAGACGCAAAGGACCTTAAACACTTATCTCTAAGTAAAATATAGTATAAGGAACAAATAGAGGGAGACAAAATGGTTATAAATAAAATATGATATGGGGAACAGATAGAGAGACAAAATAGTTATAAGTAACATATAATATGAGGAACAGTTAGAGAGACAAAATGGTTATAAATAATATATGATATGAGGTACAGATAAAGAGACAAAATGGTTATAAGTAAAATGTAATACAAGGAACAAATAGAGACAAAATGGTTATAAGTAAAATATAATATGAGGAACAGATAGAGAGACAAAATGGTTATAACATATACTATAGGGAACAAATAGAGACAATATGGTTATAAGTAAAATATAATATGAGGAACAGATAGAGAGACAAAATGGTTATAACATATACTATAGGGAACAAATAGAGACAATATGGTTATAAGTAAAATATAATATGAGGAACAGATAGAGAGACAAAATGGTTATTACATATACTATAGGGAACAAATAGAGACAAAATGGTTATAAGTAAAATATGATATGAGGAACAGATAGAGAGACACAATGGTTATAACATATACTATAGGGAACAAATAGAGACAAAATGGTTATAAGTAAAATATGATATGAGGAACAGATAGAGACAAAATGATTATAAGTAAAATATGATATGAGGAAGAGATAAAGAGACAAAATGGATTTAAGTAACATATAATTAGAGGAACAGATAGAGTAACAAAATGAGGATAGTTTCTACAATAGTAAGACTTACCTCCCAAAACACCTTGTGAATACTGACACACCAATAGTGTTATAAATATGTCAGAGAATCTGAACTTTATATCCATACTGTATAATGCTCTCTTTTAAAGTTATATCTAAAAACAATTCTCCGACCAATTTACAGACTCAAAATTAAGTTATTTTATTCTCTCAAGGACTTGGTTCCTATTTTTTTAACATTTAAAACACTAAACTTTTCTGGAATACATGATTAAATAAAATGGAAAAAATAATACAGAGCAAAATGTTTCTAGGATAAGAATAAATTTTATAACAATGAATATACAAAATATACATGTATACAAAAGAGTAATAAAATATGTTTAAAGCACAAAAAAAAATAAAAAAAATGCAAAATCAATTTTTAGTTCCTCAGTTATTCTCCCATCTATTTCATTGATACCAGAAAAGCAAATGAATACTTTTATCTCGGAGAATGACAGTGAGTCAGTCAATTGAAATGGAACACAGTCCATATTTCCAGGCCAAGTAAGATAATTATTAGATTCTTAGGTCAAAAATGCTGACAAAACATCTTAACAATGGTTATTGCTTAAATATATGAGATTAGATTATGCATTTTTAAGAAAGGGGCCAAAATGACCGGAGCGCACATCTGAATCTCACTTTTGTATTTGTTTATTTTTTATATGTCTCATTTCTGCATTGAAAATTATATTAACAATGACATTATTGATTGTTTAAATGTTCAAAATCTGCAATGATAATTTCTGACATAAAATAAAAAAATACATATGCACTTGGCTTGGCTTGAATGAATGAATAGGGTTTTACGGCGTACCAACACATTATAGGTAATTCGACGCCAACAGGAAGGAAGATTCCAGGTTCACTCTACATGTACAAAAACAACAAGTTAACATACAGATTTAACAAAAATACACCAACAAATGAATATGCAGACTGAACCTAGAACCTTGATACCTGCAGAACTGCAGAGTTTCAGCAAATTCTATCGTATTACTCAAATTGTCGCTTCTTACGACATGCATGAACCACAGTGGTCCTATTCTTGCCATCACTCATATGACTCCCTGAAACCACACGATGGGGGGGGGGGGGGGGGGGGGGGGGTTGGCTTGAATTTGTAACCTCAGTGATGAATTTGTAACCTCAGTGATGAGAGATACATGGTCTTAATATAGATTCTAATACCACACCCAAGGGTCCTCCATGGGCCAGCAGTCTAGGGTGCCATCTCAAGATCACTTACCTCTTACCACTGAGGGTGAGGTTCGAATCCTGCTTGCGCCAAAAACTTTATGTGAGAAAGTTTGCAAGTTACTTGTGGGAGGACAGTGGTTCTACTCAGATTCATTCTGAAGTCTTCCTCTATCAATAAAACTGGATATGCCATATATCACCTAAAATGTGTTGAAATGTGTTGAAAATGGCTTCAAACACCATTAAATTAACTAAACTAAGGATATATATTAATATTCCTAAAATCTCTTTTATTAACAAAAATTATGACTTTACTGTCAGTCTTACTGAGGATGAACATTTTTGTTATAAATTTTGTTATTAACGTTAAGAGATTTCTAGTGTCTCTGCCAGCAAAGGGGATGAACATTTTTTAAAAATAAAATGAAAATGAAAATGAAAGCGCACATTCGTAAGTTGCTTTTATGAATGAAGACAATTGACTGACTTACAGCAACCTATTTACTGTATACATGAGGACTACTCAAGTATTTTCATATGAGAAAAAACTTGCTGAACAAGGGTTAAGTAATACCTTGAACCTACTTTAAAGTATGCATATTATAAAGTTTCTGTTCATAATATGAAATTTTAACTTTTAAGCCAATAATGTCAAAGTCAATTATGTTTTTTTGCCACAGAATAGTTACATACTGGTACATTATTAATGCATATAAAAATTGCTGAGAGCACATTTGTATTTAAATTAAACCATTAAATAACTGTGGACCTCCAGGTAAAACATTTAAAAGAAACAGAATTAAATGCAAAGACTAGAGTTTGCTGGTTAAGTTGATAACCCAGACAGGTCAATTTGATTGATTTGATTGAATATTTAGCGTCATTTTTATGCCATCTAAGGCTAACAGATGATCAGTTAACCTAACCACTGTTTCCTGGGATTAACCAGTACTCAAGCTCACCCCATCTCCGCAAGTAACTGATAACTTTCCCACTTGAATCAGTGGTGAGAGACGAATGATAATGAGACACAATGTCGTATATCAATTATCACGGAGACTGTTGCCAGGCAGGGGATTCAAACTCACGACCCCTGGATTGATAGTCAGACGCATAACCGACTGAGCTAATCGGGCCTGGCCAGACAGGTCAAGATATGATGAAATTGTTGCATGGACATCAGTAGTAATATCCAATGAACAACTTTGGACCACAGGTACTTGGCGTGTGGCTTTGACCCCCTACCACCCCCCATAGAAGGTCGGTCCTCCATGACTGATATGTTTATATCTAACGCATTATCTAAAGATCACTTATTGCTTGCCATTTAGGTTGTGGGTTTGAGTCTAATGCGGCCCAAAAAGTTTGTGTGAGAAATGTGTCAGTTTTTTGCAGAAGGATGATGGTAATTAGGTGTAATTGATGCATAAATTAGACGTAGTCACAATTGGAAACAATGTTGGAAACATCTCGATTTTTCAATCAATTCATCAATTGTTATGATGCTACTTTTTCATGAATCTAGTTGAAAATATCAAGTCATAGAAAAAAATGCATTAATGAGTTTCGCATTGAATCGGACCAAGCTATATTGAGACTGCAGTGTATAGCATGTGATCTTCCTCCGATAAAAGTGGAGTCCCAGTAAATTGTACAATTTGCATACTGCATCAATAATAAAAAATGAATTTCACTGAAATTGAATATATCATCTGCTGAGCATGGTCAGAAAATTGCATTAAATTATCTCTTAAACATAACTTTTGTATAATATTAGGGCAACAACTTGGACATTTGTCAAACTAGGCCCGTTCTAAAATTAGTTGGAGATCTTAAGGTACTAATGTGCCAGTTATTTGAAGAAGCACTGTCTTTATGCTCATATACAATTACATCAAACCTGTCTTAAGCAGCCAGTCAAGGGAAGGGGAATAAGTGGCCTTTTAAGACAGGTTGTTGCTTAGTACAGGTTAATTTGCTTTAAAAACATAGAAATGGAAAATAACAAATGTGGCTGTTTAAGACAAGTGGCTGCTTAATAGAGGTGACTGCTTACAGAGGTTTGACTGTATAGCATCTGAGGTATTCCTCCACCAATAAAACTGGATGTCATATATATAACCTGTAATCTGAGGTCTTCCTCCACCAATAAAACAGGATGTCATATGTAATCTGAGGTCTTCCTTCACCAATACAACTGGATGTCATATATAATCTGTAATCTGAGGTATTCCTCTACAAATAAAACTTGATGTCATATATAACCTGTAATTTGTGGTCTTCCTCCACCAATAAAACAGGATGTCATAATGTAATCTCAGGTCTTCCTTCACCAATACAACTGGATGTCATATATAACCTGTAATCTGAGGTATTCCTCCACCAATAACACTTGATGTCATATATAACCTGTAATCTGAGGTCTTCCTCCACCAATAAAACTGGATGTCATATATAACCTGTAATCTGAGGTCTTCCTCCACCAATAAAACTGGATGTCATATACAACCTGTAATCTGAGGTATTCCTCCACCAATAAAACTTGATGTCATATATAACCTGTAATCTGAGGTCTTCCTCCACCAATAAAACTGGATGTCATATACAACCTGTAATCTGAGGTATTCATCCACCATTAAAACTGGATGTCATAAATAACCTGTAATCTGAGGTATTCCTCCACCATTAAAACTTGATGTCATATATAACCTGTAATCTGAGGTCTTCCTCCACCAATAAAACAGGATGTCATATGTAATCTGAGGTCTTCCTTCACCAATACAACTGGATGTCATATATAACCTGTAATCTGTGGTCTTCCTCAACCAATAAAACTAGATGTCATATACAACCTGTAATCTGAGGTATTCCTCAACCAATAGAACTGGATGTCATATATAACCTGTAATCTGAGGTATTCCTCCACCAATAACACTTGATGTCATATATAACCTGTAATCTGAGGTCTTCCTCCACCAATAAAACTTGATGTCATATATAACCTGTAATCTGAGGTCTTCCTCCACCAATAAAACTGGATGTCATATACAACCTGTAATCTGAGGTATTCCTCCACCAATAAAACTTGATGTCATATATCACCTGTAATCTGAGGTCTTCCTCAACCAATAAAACTGGATGTCATATACAACCTGTAATCTGAGGTATTCATCCGCCATTAAAACTGGATGTCATAAACAACCTGTAATCTGAGGTATTCCTCCACCATTAAAACTGGATGTCATATATAACCTGTAATCTGAGGTATTACTCCACCAATAACACTGGATGTCATATAAAAAATTATAACCAGTAATCTGAGGTATTCCTCCACCAATACAACTGGATGTCATACATAACCTATAATCTGAGGTCTTCCTCCACCAATAAAACTGGATGTCATATATAAACTGTTATCTGAGGTATTTCTCAAAAAATACAACTGGATGTCATATATAACCTGTAATCTGAGGTATTTCTCTACCAATACAACAAAATGTCATATATAACCTGTATCTGTTGTCTTCCTCCACCAATAAAACTTGATGTCATATTATATAACCTGTATCTGAGGTATTCCTCCACCAATAAAACTTGATGTCATACATAACCTGTATCTGAGGTATTCCTCCACCAATTAAACTTGATGTCATACATAACCTTTATCTGAGGTATTCCTCCACCAATAAAACTTGATGTCATATATAACCTATATCTCAGGTATTCCTCAACCATTAAAACTTGATGTCATACATAACCTTTTTCTGAGGTCTTCCTCCACCAATAAAACTGGATGTCATATATAACCTATATCTCAGGTATTCCTCAACCAATAAAACTTGATGTCATACATAACCTGTAATCTGAGGTATTCCTCCACCAATAAAACTTGATGTCATATATAACATGTAATCTGAGGTCTTCCTCCACCAATAAAACAGGATGTCATATTTAATCTGATGTCTTCCTTCACCAATACAACTGGATGTCATATATAATCTGTAATCTGAGGTATTCCTCTACAAATAAAACTTGAAGTAATATATAACCTGTAATCTGTGGTCTTCCTCCATCAATAAAACTGAATGTCATATATAACCTGTAATCTGAGGTATTCTTCCACCAATAAAACAGGATGTCATATGTTATCTGAGCTATTCCTCCACCAATAAAACTGGATGTCATATATAACCTGTAATCTGAGGTATTCCTTCACCAGTACAACTGGATGTCATATATAACCTGTAATCTGTGGTCTTCCTCCATCAATAAAACTGGATGCCATATATAACCTGTAATCTGAGGTATTCCTCTACCAATAAAACTTGACGTCATATATAACCTGTAATCTGAGGTCTTCCTCCACCAATACAACTGGATGTCATATGTTATCTGAGGTATTCCTTCACCATTACAACTGGATGTCATATATAACCTGTAATTTGAGGTATTCCTCCACCAATAAAACTGGATATCATATATAACCAGTAATCTGAGGTATTTCTCTACCAATAAAACTGGATGTCATATATAACCTGTAATCTGAGGTATTCCTCCACCAATAAAACTTGATGTCATATATAACCTGTAATCTGAGGTCTTCCTCCACCAATAAAACTGGATGTCATATACAACCTGTAATCAGAGGTATTCATCCACCATTAAAACTGGATGTCATAAATAACCTGTAATCTGAGGTATTCCTACACCATTAAAACTTGATGTCATATATAACCTGTAATCTGAGGTCTTCCTCCACCAATAAAACAGGATGTCATATGTAATCTGAGGTCTTCCTTCACCAGTACAACTGGATGTCATATATAACCTGTAATCTGTGGTCTTCCTCAACCAATAAAACTAGATGTCATATACAACCTGTAATCTGAGGTATTCCTCAACCAATAGAACTGGATGTCATATATAACCTGTAATCTGAGGTATTCCTCCACCAATAACACTTGATGTCATATATAACCTGTAATCTGAGGTCTTCCTCCACCAATAAAACTTGATGTCATATATAACCTGTAATCTGAGGTCTTCCTCCACCAATAAAACTGGATGTCATATACAACCTGTAATTTGAGGTATTCCTCCACCAATAAAACTTAATGTCATATATCATCTGTAATCTGAGGTCTTCCTCAACCAATAAAACTGGATGTCATATACAACCTGTAATCTGAGGTATTCATCCGCCATTAAAACTGGATGTCATAAACAACCTGTAATCTGAGGTATTCCTCCACCATTAAAACTGGATGTCATATATAACCTGTAATCTGAGGTATTACTCCACCAATAACACTGGATGTCATATAAAAAAATTATAACCAGTAATCTGAGGTATTCCTCCACCAATACAACTGGATGTCATACATAACCTATAATCTGAGGTCTTCCTCCACCAATAAAACTGGATGTCATATATAAACTGTAATCTGAGGTATTTCTCAAAAAATACAACTGGATGTCATATATAACCTGTAATCTGAGGTATTTCTCTACCAATACAACAAAATGTCATATATAACCTGTATCTGTTGTCTTCCTCCACCAATAAAACTTGATGTCATATTATATAACCTGTATCTGAGGTATTCCTCCACCAATAAAACTTGATGTCATACATAACCTGTATCTGAGGTATTCCTCCACCAATAAAACTTGATGTCATACATAACCTTTATCTGAGGTATTCCTCCACCAATAAAACTTGATGTCATATATAACCTATATCTCAGGTATTCCTCAACCAATAAAACTTGATGTCATACATAACCTTTTTCTGAGGTCTTCCTCCACCAATAAAACTGGATGTCATATATAACCTATATCTCAGGTATTCCTCAACCAATAAAACTTGATGTCATACATAACCTGTAATCTGAGGTATTCCTCCACCAATAAAACTTGATGTCATATATAACATGTAATCTGAGGTCTTCCTCCACCAATAAAACAGGATGTCATATGTAATCTGAGGTCTTCCTTCACCAATACAACTGGATGTCATATATAATCTGTAATCTGAGGTATTCCTCTACAAATAAAACTTGATGTAATATATAACCTGTAATCTGTGGTCTTCCTCCATCAATAAAACTGAATGTCATATATAACCTGTAATCTGAGGTATTCTTCCACCAATAAAACAGGATGTCATATGTTATCTGAGCTATTCCTCCACCAATAAAACTGGATGTCATATATAACCTGTAATCTGAGGTATTCCTTCACCAGTACAACTGGATGTCATATATAACCTGTAATCTGTGGTCTTCCTCCATCAATAAAACTGGATGCCATATATAACCTGTAATCTGAGGTATTCCTCTACCAATAAAACTTGACATCATATATAACCTGTAATCTGAGGTCTTCCTCCACCAATACAACTGGATGTCATATGTTATCTGAGGTATTCCTTCACCATTACAACTGGATGTCATATATAACCTGTAATTTGAGGTATTCCTCCACCAATAAAACTGGATATCATATATAACCAGTAATCTGAGGTATTTCTCTACCAATAAAACTGGATGTCATATATAACCTGTAATCTGAGGTATTTCTCTACCAATAAAACTGGATGTCATATATAACCTGTAATCTGAAGTCTTCCTCCACCAATAAAACTGGATGTCATATATAACCTGTAATCTGAGTTATTCCTCTACCAATAAAACTGGATGTCATATATAACCTGTAATATGTGGCCTTCCTCAATCAATTAAACTGGATATCATATATGACATGTAATCTGAGGTCTTCCTCCAATAAAACTGGATGTTATATATAACCTGTAATCTGTGATCTTCCTCCACCAATTAAACTGGATGCCATATATAATTTGTAAACTGAGCTGTTCCTCCACCAATAAAACTGGATCTCATTTATAACCTGTAATCTGAGGTCTTCTTCTACCAATAAAACTGGATCTCATATATAACCTGTAATCTATAGTATTCTTCTACCAATACAACTGGATGTCATATATAACCTGTATCTGAGCTATTCCTCCACCAATAAAACTTGATGTCATATATAACCTGTAATCTGAGGTTTTCCTCCACCAGTACAACTGGATGTCATATACAACCTGTATCTGAGGTATTCCCCCACCAATAAAACTTGATGTCATATATAACCTGTACTCTTAGGTCTTTCTCCACCAATAAAACTGGATGTCATATATAACCTGTTATCCGAAGTATTCCTCCACTAATAAAACTGGATGCCATATATAACCTGTAATCTGAGGTATTTCTCCACCAATACAACTGGATGTCATATATAACCTGTATCTATGGTCTTCCTGCATCAATAAAACTTGATGTCATATATAACCTGTATCTGAGGTATTCTTCCACCAATAAAACTTGATGTCATACATAACCTGTATCAGAGGTATTCCTCCACCAATAAAACTTGATGTCATACAAAACCTGTAATCTGAGGTATTCCTCCGTCAATACAACTGGATGTCATATATAACATGTCATCTGAGGTCTTCCTACACCAATAAAACTGGATGTCATATGTAATCTGTGGTCTTCCTCCATCAATAAAACTGGATGTCATATATAACCTGTAATCTGAGCTGTTCCTCCACCAATAAAACAGGATGTCATATGTAATATGAGGTATTCCTCCACCAATAAAACTGGATGTCATATATAACCTGTAATCTGAGGTAAATCTTCTACCAATACAACTAGATGTCATATATAAACTGTAATCTGTGGTCTTCCTCCATGAATAAAACTGGATGTCATATATAACCTGTAATCTGAGGTATTCCTCTACCAATAAAACTTGATGTCATATATAACCTGTAATCTGAGGTCTTCCTCCAACAATACAACTCGATGTCATATGTTATCTGAGGTATTCCTTCACCATTACAACTGGATGTCATATATAACCTGTAATCTGAGGAATTCCTCAACCAATAAAACTGGATGTCATATATAACCTGTAATCTGAGGTATTCCTCTACCAATAAAACTGGATGTCATATACAACCTGTAATCTGAGTTCTTCCTCCACCAATAAAACTGGATGTCATATATAACCTGTAATCTGAGGTAAATCCTCTACCAATACAACTGGATGTCATATATAAACTGTAATCTGTGGTATTCCTCCATCAATAAAACTGGATGTCATATAATTATAACCTGTAATCTGAGGTATTCCTCTACCAATAAAACTTGATGTCATATATAACCTATAATCTGAGGTCTTCCTCCAATACAACTAGATGTCATATACAACCTGTAATCTGAGGTTTTCCTTCACCATTACAACTGGATGTCATATATAACCTGTAATCTGAAGTATTCCTCAACCAATAAAACTGGATGTCATATATAACCTGTAATCTGAGGTATTCCTCTATCAATAAAACTGGATGTCATATACAACCTGTAATCTGAGGTCTTCCTCCACCAATAAAACTGGATGTCATATATAACCTGTAATATGAGGTATTCCTCTACCAATAAAATTCGATGTCATATATAACCTGTAATATGCGGCCTTCCTCCATCAATAAAACTTGATATCATATATAACCTGTAATCTGAGGTCTTCCTCCACCAGTACAACTGGATGTCATACATAACCTGTAATCTGAGGTCTTCCTCCACCAGTACAACTGGATGTCATACATAACCTGTATCTGAGGTATTCCTCCACCAATAAAACTTGATGTCATATATAACCTGTATTCTAAGGGTTTCTCCACCAATAAAACTGGATGTCATATGTAATCTGAGGTATTCCTTCACCAATTCAACTGGATGTCATATATAACCTGTAATCTGAAGTATTCCTCCACCAATACAACTGGATGTCATATATAACCTGTATCTATGGTCTTCCTCCACCAATAAAACTTGATGTCATACATAACCTGTATCAGAGGTATTCCTCCACCAATACAACTGGATGTCATATATAACCTGTTATCTGTGGTCTTCCTCCACCAATAAAACTGGATGTCATATATAACCTGTATCTGAGGTATTACTCCACCAATAAAACTTGATGTCATATATAACCTGTAATCTGAGGTATTACTCCACCAATACAACTGGGTGTCATATATAACCTGTAATCTGTGGTATTCCTCCACCAATACAATGGATGTCATATATAACTTGTAATCTGAGGTATTCCTCCACCAATAAAACTTGATGTCATATACAACCTGTTATCTGAGGTATTACTCCACCAATAAAACTGGATGTCATATATAACCTGTAATCTGAGCTATTCCTCCACCAATAAAACTGGATGTCATATATAACCTGTTATCTGAGGTCTTCCTCCACCAGTAACAATGGATGTCATATATAACCTGTAATCTGAGGTATTCCTTCACCAATAAAACTGGATGTCATATATAATCTGTAATCTGAGGTATTTCTCCACCAATACAACTGGATGTCATATATAACCTGTATATGTGGTCTTCCTCCACCAATAAAACTTGATGTCATATATAACCTGTATCTGAGGTATTCTTCCACCAATAAAACTTGATGTCATACATAACCTGTATCAGAGGTATTCCTCCACCAATAAAACTTGATGTCATATACAACCTGTAATCTGAGGTATTACTCCACCAATAAAACTGGATGTCATATACAACCTGTAATCTGAAGTCTTCCTCCACCAATAAAACTGGATGTCATATTTAACTTGTATCTGAGGTATTCCTCCACCAATAAAACTGGATGAAATATACAACCTGTAATCTGAGGTCTTCCTCCACCAATAAAACTGGATGTCATATACAACATGTAATCTGAGGTCCTCCTCCACCAATAAAACTGGATGTCATATACAACCTGTATTCTGAGGTATTACTCCACCAATACAACTGGATGTCATATATAACCTGTAATCTGAGGTATTCCTCCACCAATAAAACTGGATGTCATATATAACCTGTAATCTGAGGTATTCCTCCACCAATAACAATGGATGTCATATATAACCTGTAATCTGAGGTATTCCTCCACCAATAAAACTGGATGTCATATATAACCTGTAATCTGTGGTCTTCCTCCAACAATAAAACCAATAAAACTGATGTCACATATAACCTGTGATCTGTTGTCTTCCTGCACAAATAAAACTGGATGTCATATATAACCTGTAATGTGTTGAAAATTGTATTTAACACCTTAAAATCAACAATAGGGCTAAGATGGCACCTAATTCGTTCACTTGTAGCAAAGGAGACTGTGCAGAATAAAACATAATTATATAATCTATAAATAAATGAATTCAGATTGACCAGAATGTTCCCTAATTGAACAAAATACTATATGATATCAAACAGTTTTAATTTGGGTTTCGCAAAACTGTGCATAAAATTACGATATACCACGATTACTAAAAGTAGCCGCTGGGAATTCCAAGTGTTAGCCATACGCAACGATGAAAACTGAGATGTTCTGAATGCGGCGTTGTTTTCAAATGTCTGTTAACAAGAGTCTGAGTGTCCAGTTTCAGCAAAATTATCGATAATAAAGATGCCAATATGACAAAAATGGCAACTGTTCAATCAATTCTATCAGCTGGTCTTTCATTCCAATCCTTTAGAAATTGTTTGTAAATATATAATATTATAAGATATTCGAAAAAAAAAATGTGTTTAAACCAATGAATATATTTCGCAATAATCTACGAGAAAAACAATTGAATGACTAGTTTAAATATAAAAATAATAAACAGTTATCAAGATGTCTTCATAGCCGAGTGACGTTGAGCTTATGCAAGATTTAGTGTTTTTTTCCGCCATGGTTCGAATCCCAATGGGTAAATTTTTTTTTCACTATCTCGTTTTAAGTTAGATTTATTTCACTTTTTTATTAAAATACCACTGTAACATAAAATGTATAATCTTAACTTGGTGACTTTTTGTCATTAAAAGCTAGTAAAGGCTCAGAATTCATTTATTTATAGTTTATATAATAAAACAGTAGTGGACATTTCAACTGTGCAATATGATGTGTTATGCACCAGAAAAGCATAAATATTAATTTTTCTGCTGCATAGTACATGATAAGCTAAAAAGTCGTTAATTGTATAATATTTTATAATATTAATATCAGGGACACAACTTGGATATTTATTAAACTGGGCCTGTTCTATTTTCTATATTTGAGTATGTATCTAAAGTGTATGTTTGAACCAATAATATATACTGATCAATGCTGGAGTACAAATTAAGGGGCAAAACCTTTAAATTAATTATTTGATTTGGCTAGTTCAAGAACTTGTCTGAGAAATTATGGTTATATAACTACATGTATTACTAACTATATAACAATATAACTATTGGTAAGTTTGGTAAAGTTCAAATGAAAAATACTGGTGCTAGAGTGCAAAGAACCAAAAAATTGACAACAAAGAGCGATCAGAATAGTGCACGTTGAGTTTTAATCAGGTAAGTTTTAAAACAACATAATGTAGAAGTCGAGGTTATTGGCGAAAAAATACTGTATGTTCTCAATCAGTACTAACCATTTACACAACTTTGGATCAAATTTGCTGATGCTACACCAAAATGTTTCTAAGAAACAGAGCTAAACATAAAAGTTTAACCCTTTGTTCCATATGCATTTTCTTGGACTCTTCCAAATTGAAAGCATTGATACACCACTTATCAGCAATGGGTGAATTTTGTTTATATTTACTGACTGAGTGGAAAACAGTGCAGGAAGTGTTCAGATTGCTCGTTATGAGCTACTGAACTCTTCCTGCACTGTTTTTAAAGGCCTTCTGTGACTGGTGCGAGAAAACGCGTATCTATGAAGTAAAGGGTTAATACGCTGGCAGAAAAGCAACACATGCATATTTTGTTCTTTGAAAAGGCGAAACAATCAATTGTTTGTCAGTTTCAATAAAGGAGATAAATATGATTTACAAAAATAAGTATCATGATATCAATTCTCCCACATTTAAAAATCTTTTGTTCCTAACTTCCTGACATACACATTTGACTGTAATGTCATTGTTATTGTGACAGGGAATTGTATCTATGCTATTGAAATTGCCTTTGATTGATACAACAATGGAATGAGTCAAATGTTAAGAGCTCCCCTCACACAGGAAATTGGCCATTGTCCATTGTCTTCTTTACAAATACAGTATGAACAGAAACTCACGTACAGACAAGCAAGATGTGATGATCAAATGTAGGCTTAGTTAATTAGTCAATGAATAAAGTGGGGTGGTAGTGTAGTGGATAGGGTGTTGGTCACTCACATCAGAGGTCACATACACACAAACAAGATGTGATGATCAAATGTAGGCTTAGTTAATTAGTCAATGAATAAAGTGGGGTGGTAGTGTAGTGGATAGGGTGTTGGTCACTCACACCAGAGGTCACATACACACAAACAAGATGTGATGATCAAATGTAGGCTTAGTTAATTAGTCAATGAATAAAGTGGGGTGGTAGTGTAGTGGATAGGGTGTTGGTCACTCACACCAGAGGTCACATACACACAAACAAGATGTGATGATCAAATGTAGGCTTAGTTAATTAGTCAATGAATAAAGTGGGGTGGTAGTGTAGTGGATAGGGTGTTGGTCACTCACACCAGAGGTCACATACACACAAACAAGATGTGATGATCAAATGTAGGCTTAGTTAATTAGTCAATGAATAAAGTGGGGTGGTAGTGTAGTGGATAGGGTGTTGGTCACTCACATCAGCGGTCACATACACACAAACAAGATGTGATTATCAAATGTAGGCTTAGTTAATTAGTCAATGAATAAAGTGGGGTGGTAGTGTAGTGGATAGGGTGTTGGTCACTCACACCAGAGGTCACATACACACAAACAAGATGTGATGATCAAATGTAGGCTTAGTTAATTAGTCAATGAATAAAGTGGGGTGGTAGTGTAGTGGATAGGGTGTTGGTCACTCACACCAGAGGTCACATACACACAAACAAGATGTGATGATCAAATGTAGGCTTAGTTAATTAGTCAATGAATAAAGTGGGGTGGTAGTGTAGTGGATAGGGTGTTGGTCACTCACACCAGAGGTCACATACACACAAACAAGATGTGATGATCAAATGTAGGCTTAGTTAATTAGTCAATGAATAAAGTGGGGTGGTAGTGTAGTGGATAGGGTGTTGGTCACTCACACCAGAGGTCACATACACACAAACAAGATGTGATGATCAAATGTAGGCTTAGTTAATTAGTCAATGAATAAAGTGGGGTGGTAGTGTAGTGGATAGGGTGTTGGTCACTCACACCAGAGGTCACATACACACAAACAAGATGTGATGATCAAATGTAGGCTTAGTTAATTAGTCAATGAATAAAGTGGGGTGGTAATGTAGTGGATAGAGTGTTGGTCACTCACACCAGAGGTCACATACACACAAACAAGATATGATGATCAAATGTAGGCTTAGTTAATTAGTCAATGAATAAAGTGGGGTGGTAGTGCAGTGGATAGGGTGTTGGTCACTCACACCAGAGGTCACATACACACAAACAAGATGTGATGATCAAATGTAGGCTTAGTTAATTAGTCAATGAATAAAGTGGGGTGGTAGTGTAGTGGATAAGGTGTTGGTCACTCACACCAGAGGTCACATACACACAAACAAGATGTGATGGTCAAATGTAGGCTTAGTTAATTAGTCAATGAATAAAGCGGGGTGGTAGTGCAGTGGATAGGGTGTTGGTCACTCACACCAGAGGTCACATACACACAAACAAGATGTGATGTTCAAATGTAGGCTTAGTTAATTAGTCAATGAATAAAGTGGGGTGGTAGTGTAGTGGATAGATTGTTGGTCACTCACACCAGAGGTCACATACACACAAACAAGATGTGATGATCAAATGTAGACTGAGTTAATTAGTCAATGAATAAAGTGGGGTGGTAGTGTAGTGGATAGGGTGTTGGTCACTCATACAAGAAGTCACATACACACAAACAAGATGTGATGATCAAATGTAGACTTAGTTAATTAGTCAATGAATAAAGTGGGGTGGTAGTGTAGTGGATAGAGTGTTGGTCACTCACACCAGAGGTCACATACACACAAACAAGATGTGATGATCAAATGTAGGCTTAGTTAATTAGTCAATGAATAAAGTGGGGTGGTAGTGTAGTGGATAGGGTGTTGGTCACTCACACCAGAGGTCACATACACACAAACAAGATGTGATGATCAAATGTAGACTGAGTTAATTAGTCAATGAATAAAGTGGGGTGGTAGTGTAGTGGATAGGGTGTTGGTCACTCATACAAGAAGTCACATACACACAAACAAGATGTGATGATCAAATGTAGACTTAGTTAATTAGTCAATGAATAAAGTGGGGTGGTAGTGTAGTGGATAGGGTGTTGGTCACTCACATCAGAGGTCACATACACACAAACAAGATGTGATGTTCAAATGTAGACTGAGTTAATTAGTCAATGAATAAAGTGGGGTGGTAGTGTAGTGGATAGGGTGTTGGTCACTCATACAAGAAGTCACATACACACAAACAAGATGTGATGATCAAATGTAGGCTTAGTTAATTAGTCAATGAATAAAGTGGGGTGGTAGTGTAGTGGATAGAGTGTTGGTCACTCACACCAGAGGTCACATATACACAAACAAGATGTGATGATCAAATGTAGGCTTAGTTAATTAGTCAATGAATAAAGTGGGGTGGTAGTGTAGTGGATAGAGTGTTGGTCACTCACACCAGAGGTCACATACACACAAACAAGATGTGATGATCAAATGTAGGCTTAGTTAATTAGTCAATGAATAAAGTGGGGTGGTAGTGTAGTGGATAGGGTGTTGGTCACTCACACCAGAGGTCACATACACACAAACAAGATGTGATGATCAAATGTAGGCTTAGTTAATTAGTCAATGAATAAAGTGGGGTGGTAGTGTAGTGGATAGGGTGTTGGTCACTCACACCAGAGGTCCCATACACACAAACAAGATGTGATGATCAAACGTAGGCTTAGTTAATTAGTCAATGAATTAAGTGGGGTGGTAGTGTAGTGGATAGGGTGTTGGTCACTCACACCAGAGGTCACATACACACAAACAAGATGTGATGATCAAATGTAGGCTTAGTTAATTAGTCAATGAATAAAGTGGGGTGGTAGTGTAGTGGATAGGGTGTTGGTCACTCACTACAGAGGTCACATACACACAAACAAGATGCGATGATCAAATGTAGGCTTAGTTAATTAGTCAATGAATAAAGTGGGGTGGTAGTGTAGTGGATAGGGTGTTGGTCACTCACACCAGAGGTCACATACACACAAACAAGATGTGATGATCAAATGTAGGCTTAGTTAATTAGTCAATGAATAAAGTGGGGTGGTAGTGTAGTGGATAGGGTGTTGGTCACTCATATCAGAGGTCACATACACACAAACAAGATGTGATGATCAAATGTAGGCTTAGTTAATTAGTCAATGAATAAAGTGGGGTGGTAATGTAGTGGATAGAGTGTTGGTCACTCACACCAGAGGTCACATACACACAAACAAGATGTGATGATCAAATGTAGGCTTAGTTAATTAGTCAATGAATAAAGTGGGGTGGTAGTGTAGTGGATAGGGTGTTGGTCACTCACACCAGAGGTCACATATACACAAACAAGATGTGATGATCAAATGTAGGCTTAGTTAATTAGTCAATGAATAAAGTGGGGTGGTAGTGTAGTGGATAGGGTGTTGGTCACTCACACTAGAGGTCACATACACACAAACAAGATGTGATGGTCAAATGTAGGCTTAGTTAATTAGTCAATGAATAAAGTGGGGTGGTAATGTAGTGGATAGGGTGTTGGTCACTCACACCAGAGGTCACATACACACAAACAAGATATGATGATCAAATGTAGGCTTAGTTAATTAGTCAATGAATAAAGTGGGGTGGTAGTGTAGTGGATAGGGTGTTGGTCACTCACACCAGAGGTCACATACACACAAACAAGATGTGATGATCAAATGTAAGCTTAGTAAATTAGTCAATGAATAAAGTGGAGTGGTAGTGTAGTGGACAGGGTGTTGGTCACTCACACCAGCGGTCACATACACACAAACAAGATGTGATGATCAAATGTAGGCTTAGTTAATTAGTCAATGAATAAAGTCGGGTGGTAGTGTAGTGGATAGGGTGTTGGTCACTCACACTAGAGGTCACATACACACAAACAAGATGTGATGTTCAAATGTAGGCTTAGTTAATTAGTCAATGAATAAAGTGGGGTGATAGTGTAGTGGATAGGGTGTTGGTCACTCACACTAGATGTCACATACACACAAACAAGATGTGATGATCAAATGTAGGCTTAGTTAATTAGTCAATGAATAAAGTCGGGTGGTAGTGTAGTGGATAGGGTGTTGGTCACTCACACCAGAGGTCACATACACACAAACAAGATGTGATGATCAAATGTAGGCTTAGTTAATTAGTCAATGAATAAAGTGGGGTGGTAATGTAGTGGATAGGTTGTTGGTCACTCACACCAGAGGTCACATACACACAAACAAGATGTGATGATCAAATGTAGGCTTAGTTAATTAGTCAATGAATAAAGTGGGGTGGTAGTGTAGTGGATAGGGTGTTGGTCACTCACACCAGAGGTCACATACACACAAACAAGATGTGATGATCAAATGTAGGCTTAGTTAATTAGTCAATGAATAAAGTGGGGTGGTAGTGTAGTGGATAGGGTGTTGGTCACTCACACTAGAGGTCACATACACACAAACAAGATGTGATGATCAAATGTAGGCTTAGTTAATTAGTCAATGAATAAAGTGGGGTGGTAGTGTAGTGGATAGGGTGTTGGTTACTCACACTAGAGGTCACATACACACAAACAAGATGTGATGATCAAATGTAGGCTTAGTTAATTAGTCAATGAATAAAGTGGGGTGGTAGTGTAGTGGATAGGGTGTTGGTCACTCACACCAGAGGATCCTGGGCTCGGCCTGATGCCTCTCAAACAACACTCAGTACTGGTTCTACACAGGAAGCTGACAACACTCAGTACTGGTTCTAACCAGGAAGCTGTGACAACACTCAGTACTGGTTCTACCCAGGAAACAACACTCAGTACTGGTTCTAACCAGGAAACAACACTCAGTACTGGTTCTACACAGGAAGCTGACAACACTCAGTACTGGTTCTACCCAGGTAACAACACTCAGTACTGGTTCTAACCAGGAAACAATACTCAGTACTGGTTCTACACAGGAAGCTGACAACACTCAGTACTGGTCCTAACCAGGAAGCTGAAAACACTCAGTACTGGTTCTACCCAGGAAACAACACTCAGTACTGGTTCTGACCAGGAAACAACACTCAGTACTGGTTCTACCCAGGAAACAACACTCAGTACTTGTTCTAACCAGGAAACAACACTAAGTACTGTACTGGTTCTACAGTGGTTCTTGTAAGCTTTGTGCTTTTTTCGCAAATATAAATAAGTATAAACTAAATAAATAAATGTTCAACTGCATTTTTAGAAAATTACAACATACAAGGTGTGGTTCAGAATTATATGGACTTTTGAACACATCGAAATAACTCACCTTTTTACAAAAGTGTTAAATATCAATCCATTATATCCACATTAGTTTCTGAATTATATATTAAATCATACAAGTTAGCATCACATCGGTGTGTTTATATGTTTTCTCTTTATCATCTTTATGATTCTCTCGACATTCATAAAACCTCCAGTGACATTTATGATTGGGCAATTTGAACAGCTCATCCAAGCTTATCTCAGGAGAAAATAAAGATAATCATTGTACCGGTAATCAGTGCATAATTAATATTTACAATTAAGGTGTTCATACAGATATGATGATATCTTAAAAAGAAAATGTATTAATTTATCAATTAAAAACTAGATTTTTTATATGTTTTTAAATGAAACTTATATCCTTAACACAAATTACATCATAACCCAAGTAAAATTTACAAGCTGGAAAAATTTGAAAGTAAAATAAAAACATGTTATTTTTTTATATTTATTTATCCAAGATTTACAGAAACTGTAATGAACATCTAACTTATTTTCATGAATAATTTAATTAACTTCTTCCCATCAATTAAAATATGTCCAAATATCAACAATGCACACATTGTAAAAAAAATATATGCGCACATAATGCATGGATAACCACCAAAATAGGAAATTCTAAATAATTCTATGATCTTCATAAATATTACTCAACTGAATACGGATTCTTTTTCTTGCATACCACTCAAGTTTTTGCAAATTTCTGTAACAATGTCAATCATCAAACAGACTGGCCAGATGGAACCAACAACCCGTGGATGCGCCACAGACTGAGCCTATTTTCAAAACAAACACATTGTTAAACCGTCTTCTGAGAACTGTGTGATCCTGTATGGGTGAAACTGTGATTCCAGTCCCCTGAAAATCCTGCTATGACAGTCTTCTGTTTGATTACTGTGATAGTGTACATTTATATACATGTATCATAATTCTTAAAACCCATCAATTAAGTTCATTTTAATAAAAAAATAGTTAAAAACAATAATTAAAACTGTTTTCACCTGTCATAATTAATTTTGAGTATTTAGCATCACTTAAATGCCACCGAGGGCTAACAGATGATCAGTCAATCTAACTACTCTCTCCTGGAAGGTTAACCAGTACCCAAGCACACCAACCTCCACAAATAACTGAAAACATTCCCATTTAAATAAGTGGTGAGAGACAAATGACAATATAATGCAATGTCGTATATCTATCATCAAGGAGACCATGGTTGGGCAGGGATTCAAAATCACAAATCCTGGATGACTGATAGTCAGATGGTCACCGACTAATTGGGTATGGTCACATAGCTTTTATGCTACCCGTATATTATTAACAATATTATCTGTGCTCCTTCTGTATACTTTCATTACATGTAATGTACTTCAAGTCATGTCACCAGCCACTATGATCCACCCTGCATATTTAGCATTTTAGTATCTCTTGTTGATTTCACAAATTAAAAACATACTTCACTGATGTTTAAAATTTTCTGAAAAGATAAAAAAAATTAATCTTGCATGTCTATCATTCATCAACTTTTTGATTATCCCAGCAGCCATTCTGGTCTTTTTTTTCCAACCACAAAAATAACAGCAGTCATGGGTATAAACGACGCTGTGTTCTTAAACAACATTGACTCTTTATAACTTTCAGGTATAGTAAGAATTCATTTAGAATTCATACAAAACAACAGTTTTCCATTATTGTTAAAACTAGATCAAGCATTCTCGATCACATCCCCCGCCATTGGTATGATGGACTCGACACTGTTATCAATCTCTATTTGTTCCACATGCTCCACGATCTGCGGGTGATCTTGTACCATCACTTGAATCATACGACCGGAATTAAGCGTCACATTTTGAATGTTACCGTTGTTCTGTAGAGACGTTGTACTGACTATCTGTATCTCATTCGCAATTTCCTGAAGTGCCTGAACGGCCACTCGTGTCTGCTCCATTGTGTCTATTTCCGAGATGCCGACCTTGTGGGCTATCTGAGTTTGGGAATTAGCAATAGCAGCTCCTGTAATATCAATACATTTTAAAATATCTAGTTCTATAATCATCATAATCTACAAAATTAACTTTTGTATGGTCCGGTGGTAGGGCATCAGACCCAGGATTACATGGGTCGTGGGTTCGATCCTCCAACATGGCTATGTTTTGTGATTATGAGCAAGACACTATATCCCATATATCTGTACTGGTCTTCAGGCATTTTACAAATGTTGGTTCACAACAATTGACCCTGACTAGTATTACAAAATTCAACAAGTAATTGCTGGTGAAGATGTTTTCACGTAGTAAATTTGTCCAACATATTTGCTTAATTATTCATTTAATTTCAGTTAAATCATTTTCATATAGTTCAACACAACTTTTAGGGTCAACACAACTTTTTAAACCAACGCATCATTTAGAATCAACACATCATTTACGGTTTACACACCATTCAGTTTTTGATGAACAAAACAAAATGACTGAAATGAAGTTCACATACCGGTATCATTAACAGTCAACACATGATTTATTTTATTTAAGTAAACATCATTAATATATGTATATACTCAAGCACAACATTGCATGCCAGTACATATATGTAAATAAAAGCAGAATGAAATACAACACAACTAACCAGCTGGGTTCATGGCATAGGCATGTGCATCCTCTATTTTGAAATCTGAAAGTATAATATATATGGATAAGTTGATTTGAAATCAGTAATGGAAAAGCAATCCAATCAGAATGCTGAAAGAATATATGCATGTCAACATTATGTTGATTGTTATCCCATAGTTTTAAACAAATCCATTAATTGGCTGCTTCAAGCAGGTGTATAAATGTGTATTTGTTTACAATTTATTATTTACAATTTAGAGTGTGTGAGCTCACAAGCTCCTTCTCAGAATTTCAATTTTTTGGCATTTAGTGATTTCTTTTCCAAACTGCATATAACAAACATTTTTTTTATGTTCCCCCTAATTGAATGTATTAACAATGATCTAGTAGTATGCAAAATTATAACAAAAACAGTGCAGTGCAGAATAATATAAAACCTGCCCCAGAGCCATCTTGCGTCTTTTATGCGACAGTTGAGACTTCGGTAACATACAAAAGGACAGACAGATAAATAAACAGGAACCATTACTGGTTTACTCAATTTTTCTTTTAGACAATAAAATTATTTAGATAGCTGCTAGCAAGGAGCAATAACAGGACATAATTTTTGGGTAGGAAATAAAAGCTAGTTTGAGACACATAAAACATGTAAAATGGTTGAAATTTAAGCAAATACAGTTGGATCTGTGTTGCTTTAAATCTAACATTTTTATCTAACAGCTCAGAATGGAATATGGATTACCTGTAGAAAATTCAAGACCTCATTACTATTTAATAATCCAGTAATGTGTCACAAAAAACAAACTAAACAAGAGGCCCAAGAGGGATACCATTTGAACAAATCTAACAAAACTACAGTTGGTCATCGTTACTACATAAACATTTTGAAAATCTATTGGGCCGTTCATGAGAAGAATATTTTTTAAGTTTTGAACTATTTTTAGTAATGGCAGCCATCTTGAATTTCAGATAAAAAAAATCTTCTGTATAGTCTCCTATGCAACAGAAACATCCATGTGAAGTTTCAGTTTAATTGGCAAAGTGGTTTCAGAAAAGATGAAAGAAAAAGAGAATTTTCTGTTTTCCCTATGTAAAATTCTAAGTCCCCTTACAGGGCCCCTATAAATTTTAGACCCTAAATTCTTGTCTGCAATCAAACCCCTACACATAGGGATAATTTATGCAAAATATGAACAAATATGTCATACTGGTTCTTAAGTTTTGGACTATTTTTAGTAATGATGGCCATCTTGAATTTCAAATCGTAAAAAAAAAATCTTCTGTAGAGTCTCCTATGCAAAAGAAACATTCATGTGAAGTTTCAGTTTAATTGGCTTAGTGGTTTCAGAGAAAGTGCTGCTAACAGACGACAGACCAAGGGCGATGGACAACACGCCATCGCATAATCACTTCTGACCTTTGGCCAGAAGAGCTAAAAATAAAAATAAAAAATAATTACAGTATTCATTGAAAATGAAAATTGCCTGTTACAAACTATCAATAACAAAAAAGGGATAAAGATTAATACCTGTATTTGAACCTTCCATTTTAAAGTGCTGGTTACCAGTGGTTGCATATTGCTGGGTACCAGCATTGGTAGTAATTGGCTGGCTGACAACCTGGTTCCCGTTAGGTCCATCCTGTACAAAATAATATGTGCTGGTAACTGGAGGCTGGACCCCAGCCTGATTTTCATCTTCTAATTCATCGTCAAAGTCATCTATTGCAAATATAATCACCAAAATATTATCATTTAATTATTAGAAAACATAATTGGATTCAAACAAAAAAGTTTTTCTGCATATATGTTATTCCCTGTTAACCAATTATACTTAAATATATAATATAATTCAAAAATTGGGTGAATAATATCAAAAGGCAATAATTGGTTATAATAAAAAAAATTGAAATTTATTCTTCAGTTCCCATTAAATTTAAACTTTCAAATGGGCGGTAGTGTAGTGAATAGAGAGTTGGATGCTCACACCAGAGGTTGTAGGTTCGATCCCCAACTTGACCTGATGCTTTTCTAACAACAAAACTCAGTAATGGTTCTACCCAGGTAGCGGATGCTGCGGAAGTTCATATAAGCATGAGCTTTCTTCACAATCCAGCTAAAACTAAATTTTCAAATTTGTTGTTTTACATTAATTGAGATCAAGTTACAGCTTTCATAACAGATGCGTAATGTCTCCCATATACAACCAGAGCAAGGCTTGTAAAAACACACATAAAACATAGCTCTCATGGGATGTGACAGCAAATTTTTCCCCTTCTGTTGAGATACTACAACAGTTAGTTACTATAAATAGTAAGATTGCACACACCTTCCAATTCAGTAAAGTCTGACTCATCTCTCTATCTTGCGAGACAACAGTTAGATACTATAAATAGTAAGATTGCACATACCTTCCAATTCAGTAAAGTCTGACTCATCTCTCTATCTTGCGAGACAACAGTTAGATACTATAAATAGTAAGATTGCACATACCTTCCAATTCAGTAAAGTCTGACTCATCTCTCTATCTTTCGAGACAACAGTTAGATACTATAAATAGTAAGATTGCACATCTTCTGATTCAGTAAAGTCTGACTCATCTCTCTATCTTGCGAGACAACAGTTTGATACTATAAATAGTAAGATTGCACATACCTTCTGATTCAGTAAAGTCTGACTCATCTCTCTATCTTGCGAGACAACAGTTATATACTATAAATAGTAAGATTGCACATACCTTCCAATTCAGTAAAGTCAGATTCGTCTCTCTTTCTTGCGAGACAACAGTTAGATACTATAAATAGTAAGATTGCACATACCATCTGATTCAGTAAAGTCAGACTCGTCTCTCTATCTTGCGAGACAACAGTTAGATACTATAAATAGTAAGATTGCACATACCTTCCAATTCAGTAAAGTCTGACTCATCTCTCTATCTTGCGAGACAACAGTTAGATACTATAAATAGTAAGATTGCACATACCTTCCAATTCAGTAAAGTCTGACTCGTCTCTCTATCTTGCGAGACAACAGTTAGATACTATAAATAGTAAGATTGCACATACCTTCCAATTCAGTAAAATCTGACTGGTCTCTCTTTCTTGCGAGACAATAGTTAGATACTATTAATAGTAAGATTGCACATACCTTCCAATTCAGTAAAGTCTGACTCGTCTCTCTATCTTGCGAGACAACAGTTAGATACTATAAATAGAAAGATTGCAAATACCTTCCAATTCAGTAAAGTCTGACTCGTCTCTCTTTCTTGCGAGACAACAGTTAGATACTATAAATAGTAAGATTGCACATACCTTCTGATTCAGTAAAGTCTGACTCGTCTCTCTATCTTGCGAGACAACAGTTAGGTACTATAAATAGTAAGATTGCAAATACCTTCCAATTCAGTAAAGTCTGACTCGTCTCTCTTTCTTGTGAGACAACAGTTAGATACTATAAATAGTAAGATTGCACAAACCTTCTGATTCAGTAAAGTCTGACTCATCTCTCTATCTTGCGAGACAACAGTTAGATACTATAAATAGTAAGATTGCACATACCTTCTGATTCAGTAAAGTCTGACTCGTCTCTCTTTCTTGCAAGACTACTGTTACTCTCCAACATCTTTTGTATCTTCTTATCACGCAGGAACGTGGAGGTGGAGTCTGCGTCTGTGACAGTTCCATCTTCCTGAGTGTAGATCTTTCTGCGTCCAGATTTAATCAGCTTAATACTCCCACTGTCATCTTTTATTGTTACCTTGAAAGAAAATAAAACGAGTAGAAGTGGTAGCAAACTCTTTGTCACGCAGAAAATCTTTAATATTTTCACAGTCTGAAGTATCCTGGCAAAAGATCAGTGCAAAAATGGTTTGAAGACAGTAAAGGATATTTTTTTTCACCATAACAAAAACTTTATTAACAGTTTTCAATGTATGGTTTCAGTAATCACTAATCATTTGTTCACTATGATCCATTCTAGTGTGGAGTTAGTAACTTTTTTAATGGGGTTTGATGCCATTTTTCAACACATAATAGGTTATATACGGCATCTGTTTATTATTGGTGGAGAAAGACCTCAGATGCATATGTATATAACAATAGCCTTTTTATTTTTTGTAAAGTTGAATGAATAAAAACCCAAAATTAAAAAACTAAATTTCTATTTGAAACAAGTGGACAACCAAATCATATACATATTTAACTAGTTCATTTAATTGCTTGACATACCTGTATGCCTTTATCTCTCATGCCTGGTGGTCGCTTCGTTATAGCATTCAATTTATTCTTTCGTTCTAATCTTTCATTTCTCAACTCATCACTTAGAACAATAGATGGCTTGTACGGGTGGATACCAGATTCCTCAAAAATGTCAACTAGGTTCTTCATCGACATTGCCTGGGGATACGCCTCTGAGACAATACGACAGAGTGCTGTTTTTGAGATCGAGTCTACATTATACAATTCACGATACACACGAGTCTCACGCAGGAAGTGGTCTTTGAAATACCTGAAGCAGCCTCGCTCCAGTGGCAGAGTGAGATTTGACGAGTTAGGGGGCAGGACAAAAAGAATGATATTGCGGTTCTTGGCCCATGCTATAGTGTCAGGATTGACTTTTGATTTTGTTCCGTCATAGAGCACCACTACAGGGGGATTCTTCTTCATTCCAAGTAGAGCATACTCTATAAAATGGTTTTCTAGGTAATGCTTCATGGTGCTGTAATCAGTGAGCCCATTCTCTGTGACTGTACCCTGTACACCTGGGTATCTGCCCCTCAACATATCATCCGACAAATGCCGACCTGGATATATCAAGAATGGCGGCAGCGCGTTACCGAGAGCATTACCACAGCCAATGAGACTGACAACAGTGGTTTCAGTTCTTGAGGACACCTGGTGCCTCAGTGAATTTATCTGTTTAGCTTTAGGATTTCCAGACTCATATTGTATGGCAACTTCATCTAAACAAAATATTCTCTGAGGTTTATCAAGTAACTCATATTTCACCATCAGAATGTGCAACTCAGTGAAGTAATTGGACAAGCAGATGTCCGTTTCATCGGCGAGAGTCGAGATTTGTATTTGATCTCCGTCCTCTTCAAATTCAAAAGTCTCCAAAGTTTTCCTCCTCTCTTGTTTGTTCTTTTTGTGATCACATGTGCGGAAATTTCCAAAAACCTTCTCGTTTAAGATTGGCCATCGCGTCCTGAAGCTTTTGTGCCACCTCGGTGACAGCAATGTACCCTCAAGAAGTTTGCCCTTCTCTACGGCAAGTTCTGATGCAAGATTTCTCAGCTCCGCGATAGTAAACATGTAGCCAAGAGATGACATTTGCAGAAGGTAGTCAACCAGTTTTTTCTCATCTTCATAGGATAACAATGGTGCTGGCCCTTTACGTTGAAAAAGAAGATTGGATTTTCCAGCAACCTGTTTTAATAAAACAATAATTTACATAATAATTGAAAGGATACATTCACTATCAAGACTATCTATAAATGTTTAAAATTAAAAATGTTTTGATTTCTCTAAAATAAAGTTTGACAAAGGAATAACACCTAATAATGAAGTTTAGACCTGGCTTCCGTTTCACCAACATATATTTAAGTATCGAGTTAAATACTTAAAAATTTAAATCTAAGAAAAGCATCTACATCACTGTCATGATTTTAGATTGGTTCCAATAAAAATGCATATGATTTCTTTGATACTGATTATATTACAGATAAATAACCAGTCAAAATTTATTTTAAGTTTTTAGTTATTTAAATTAAATATTGGTAAAACACAAGCCTGGCTAGCTGAGGCATTCAAAAGCATTGCATAAACAGAAAGAGCAATAAATACAGAATTTTACATGAGTGTTCATTTATTATTGAATTTTAATGAACGAGTAGGCAAAAATATATTATTCGAGGCTCAGCCGAGTTTATATCATTTTTGCCAACGAGTTTAATAAAATTAATAATAAATGTACATGAATTAAGATTATTTTTCTCACATTACTCAGTAAAGTGGTACATTTACCATTTATTGGACATATCTCCTCTATAAAAAACAAGAAAAAATCATATTCTTTTCCGTCAATCGTTGTATGACCTAACGTCTCAAAATAATGTCATTTTACCACGACATATCAACGTCATTTATATATTTGGACATGTCGGAAAGCACTTTGGTAATTAATGTATGACAGTCAAGTTATAGAGAAAACGCCGAATTTATTACACTCCTACACCTTAAATTATGTGACCAACAGTAATATTGTAAAAACAACAACAACAAACATTTATGGTGACAAGTAAAACAAAAAAGAAGGCAAGACCAACATACAACCAACATACAACCAACACCATTTTCAACACAGCTTATAATAAGTGACATCCAGTTTTATAAATGGATGAAGACTCCAAATGAACATACAGTAGAATCACCATTACTCTGCATGTAACTGGCAAACATTCTGAGCTTGGCTCTAACACATGACCTCAGCAGTGAAAGGTAACTGGTCTTGACTTGCGCTTGACAGATTCTAGAATTTACATATTTTCAAAGACATGACCACTAAACAAAAAAAACACACTAAACATCATGGAAATTTACTTTGTCATGAACGGTAGATTTCGGCACACCGTACATCTCAGCGGCTTTATATGTTGACATGCCATCCTCTCTGACAGCCTTAACTGCGGCTATGAGGTCCTCCTGGCTGTACATCTGATACGGATGTTTCGGTTTCGTCTTCGGAATGTCCTCCTCCTCGGAGCTGTCAGAATCTGACCTTGACACCTTCTGCAAATGGACTTTGATTGAGACTTTCTTGCTCCTTGTACTTTTCATTTTCATCTTTAACGGTGCTGCTTTTGATTTCTTTGTCTGAAGAGAATTATATGGTACATGTTACAGAAACATGACATCATTTATTCTTACATACAAGATCATAGTAGAAAGTAACAAAGTAAATGTTTTATACAGTAATGGGCAAACTTTCTCACATCTTTTTTGACCAGGCAGGTCTCAAACATACAACCTTAGTGGTGAGAGGTAAATGATCATAAGCTAACAGCATGTTAGACCACTCGGCTACAAAGGTCCGTTCTCTGAATATCTAGATCCCAACTAAATACTAGTTCCCATGAATAATAACTGTTACATCATCTTTCTACTGTAACAATGCCATGTCTGACTATACAGAAAAGAATTTGATTCAATACATTGATCTTGATCATATACAGTTCATTAGACCCAGTTAGCTCAGATGGTAGTGTGCCTGACTATTAATCCAGGAGTCGTGAGTTTGAATCCCAGCCCGACCACAGTCTTTGTGATGACTGATATACAACATTGTGTCTCATTGTCATTTGTCTCTCATCCAAGTTTGAAAATTATCAGTTATTTATTGAGATGGGTGTGCTTGAGTACTGATTAATCTTCCAAGACCCCAGGAAAATGTGGTTATGTTTACTGATTGTCTGTTAGCCCTTGATGACATAAAATGCTCTAAATATTCAAACAAATGAAACAAAATTTATCCCACTGGTGCAGTGAGGTATCAACTGCATATGGGACAAACTACACTTAAACAAGACAATACAAAAATTAACTTTAATACTCACAGCAGCTTCACTTTTCTTCTTCGGTCTACCCATTTTTGTACCACTTTTGTAGACTCTGGTCCTGAAATACATTGATTCTACAACTGATGTAAACTGAATTTGGAAAAATGTTACTTAGGTAATAGACCTGCATTATCAAACTATAGTAAATATGAGAAGTGAATCAAGATTTTACATACTTGCCCATAGATGTAGAAACCTGTCTCAAGTTAAGCAACTAGTTAGAGGAAGGAGCAAACATGACTTTTAAGACAGGTTGTTGCTTAATAGAGGTTAATTTGCTCTGAAAGCATAGAAATTGGAAATAGCAAATGTGGCTGCTTAAGACAAATGGCTGCTAATAGAGGCAACTGCTTACACAGGTTTGACTGTAGATAATGATGAAATTACTAGTTAATTATTTGAAAAAGCAGCAGTGCTACTTATGTATTTTTCGTATTTTACTTATGTATTTAACCATCCACAAAATAAAGTCTGATCTTGATAAACAATCAAATGAAGAGACTTGTTATAGTTTGGAGTCAATCTAATTGAAACCACGTGAAACCATTGACAAATCAATGTTTTGTTGCAAACAATAACTTCTTCTTTGGCAAACATTAAAGTAATGCATGTTTACATTAAAATAATGCTTGTTTACATTAAAGTAATGCTTGTTTACATTAAAGTAACCCTTGTTTACATTGCAGTAATACTTATTTGCATTAAAGTAATACTTATTTACATCAAAGTAACCATTATTTGCATTAAAGTAATGCTTATTTACATTAAAGTAACCTTAGTTTACATTAAAATAATACCTGTTTACATTAAAGTAACCCTTGACATAAAAATAAAACTTGTTTACATTAAAGTAACCCTTGTTTGCATTAAATTAATGCTTATCTATTTAAAAGTAATGCTTGTTTACATTAATGAAACATTTGTTTGCTCTCTCTTGATCCTAATTTTCACAATTTAGTATGTAGGTATTTTATCCTTTCAATATTGGGAAACAGTTTCATACAACAATTACACTAACTTGTAAATGCCAAGATGAAATAAAACTTTTTTTAAAGTACAAGTATCCAAAATCTAGGAAAAATAAAGGATTTTTGGTTGTCAGCTTATTATTCTAATTAAACTACTGTATCATCTTTTTCAAGAATAATAATGGAAACTGTTGATTGCTTAGATTGTATGACATTAATATAGAGGGTTATTCCAAATAAATGGATTGTTATTGATGTAGATCTAATTCACAACACAGGTGTATATTACTCCAAATGTGACTGACAAATTGATGAACTGAGTAATCTTTCTAAAATGCCTAAAGCTAAGTGTGAGGGTAAACAAATGTTTATACTGACTGACAACACTCTTAGTGCCTTTGAAGAATGACCTTGATCTTCACTCATTTGATCTTTCATGTATAATCTAACACACATGGTAGTTTAATAAAATAAAATTATAACATATCTTTCTCATGTATAATCTAAAATGATATATATCTTTATCAAATCTTTATTAATTAGTCGATTATCAGTTATAGGGATGCAGTATATAGATCCTTAATTTTCCATATATCTAGTTATAATATTCAACTTCTGGATAGATTTTAGTTTCAGTTTCAAAACGTCTTGAGGCATGTGAATCTGCAAGTGGTTTACATATGAAGTATTCCTTCTTCTTCTTCTTCCATTACTGCACAAAATCCCAGTCTGGGGCACTGTCATACAATTTGGTGTACGATACAAGGTGATTGTGAGGCGCACATATGCGCAAGATTAACATTAAAACTATAAAAACAATGCCCTCCCTCTATGGTGTAGGGACCAGCTCTCCTCTGAAAGCCTCTATGGTGTCAGCTGTGATGATGTGCTCTGGAAGGCTGGTCCACAGTCAGATGCCCAAGAGAAAGGAGTGCCGGTAGACTTAATGAGATAATAATAACATTTCTAGGTAACTGTGTTAGTTTGGTGGCCATTTCACTGTCCATTCACATAGGTACCTGGCTACGTGTTTTCTTGAACACGAAACAGTTGAGAAGCACGTGGTCTAATGGTAGAGCATCAGACCTATGGTCATGAGGTTGTTGGTTTGATCCTCTCCACAGATACTGATACTGTCCTTAAGAAAGACACTTTATCAGCATATGCTTATAACAAAGGAATATTTTCTTTCAAGTTGTAAGAACATGTTTGCAAATCGATTTTAAATAAGTAAGTTTAAACAAACAACATGATAATATGACTTAATTATTTCTTATTATTTCTAAATCTTAATAGAGCATATCTATCATTAATCTCCAATACAAAAACATAGTAATCCTAATAAGTTACATGAATTTGATCCCATAATGGATATATAATAAATCAAACAAAGATATTTCAAAACAAAATGAACCCCCATAAAATCCTATTGTTTATCCGAAATATTTGTAATCCGAAAAATAGGTCAAGACAAAGCGGTCAAGCATTCACCAATTCGTGCTGTTAGAAAACATCAGTTCGTAGCATGAAATGGGAGACGTCTAAATTATTGAATTAGTAAGAAATTGTAAAACTATTTTAAAATGCACTTTACCACAAACTTACAATTTTTTACTGAAACCGAGAATCGATGTCACGCAGATGCTTTTCGGTGGTTCAACTAAAACCACACCAGTTTCCGCCTTACTGGGCCATTTTTCCGACCAAAAGTAGATGACATCTATATATTATTTTATGTTAAAAGGAAGCTTTACCAATGCAGTGATATAAACAAAAATCACATATATGATTTTTCCTTTGCAGGCAGATGAGCATTATAAAATATAGTGCATTCGCAACACTCGCAACATTTAGCCTGAATATAGCCACATGGCCGATATTTAGTATTACCCGCAACGGGAGAAATCCACATTTTCTTTAGAAAATATTATTATTTTGTTTTAATAAAAATATAATTTCGCTGTAAACACTTTTGTCACCACATACACTTTTTCAATAGTTTCAGTGTTACAATAAATTTTGTAAATGAATGTATTCCAGATGAAAATATAACAATATGTCGGCGTTTACATCATGTTGACCTTGTCAAATAAAAATTGCTCCTTGCTCCAAAGTTCATGAAGGAGAATGTCAGGACTACGGATACTTGTCGGCTGTAAGCGTGTAATTGATTACGCGGTGAAGGTAGACGTCCTGTTAATTCACATTTACTGCAAGGACAAACTTGACAATTTTGTGCCTATTTTTGATAACTCCATATTGACTGTAGCATAAAAAAAAATCTCAACTTCCATTCAAATTTTATTCAGGCATAATGATAAACTGGTAAAAAGTTTACATTAATATAAAAAAAATTGCCAAGATGATAATTATTAAGATGCATTTACTTTATAATGTTCATAACTAAATTTATCATATATCTATTTTATGATTTTACTAAGATAAGCCACTATTCCATTCGATAGCATAGCAGGCCATGTCCGTATCGAGGAAAATCACTCGGGTAGAAAAAATGTTGGAGCATTTCATTTGTCCAAATCACAGGGGCTAGTAACAATATCAAACTGTCAATCATCACGCTTTTGGGCCACATTTCACGCTCTCATGCTCAGCCTTATAAATATTATGCATATTTGAAAATACAAATTTAATATGAGTCTTAACCTGTCCATTTTCTTGAAATCAAGTTGAAGTAGCATGGAGCGAAAAATACAAGTTTGACAGGTGGTTTATTATTATCAATATTATTGATTTTGAGTCAAATTATAACTGGCTATCATAAATAAAAATGCAGTAAGTTTTACAGTAAAAACAAGGGAAATTCACCACAGATTGTCTCTTCTGAGGGGCGCTCTGCCCCACAAACCCCCTGATGAAGGGGCAAGTGCCCCTTCAAACCCATCTCACTTTGACACACCATGGCACCATGACAGCTCTGCAATATATATATTCTAAATTCCTATATATAGTATTATAAAGACTATTAAACTATATATAGGGATATAGAATATATCTTTTGTAACTAACCCTGTGGTCGAAATTAGTGACATATTGTACATTGAGTTTTTACATGCAAATATATCAGGTACGGATGAGACTTTAACGAGAAAGGTGCCTGAAAAAGCTGTGAGGGGAAACCTGGTTACTAATATTGCAATGTTGCCAGACCATCACAGAGTTCCATGCAACTCTTAAGTAAATGGTAGTATGTACCATACTGTAGGATATTTTTAATTACTGAAAATATCTACCAGAGAGGTCCTCTGTGGCTGAGTGGTCTAAGGCACAGTCTCAAGATCACTTACCTCTCACTGCTAAGGTCATAGGTTGGAGTCTCGCTTGCTCTATGGCGGTGGTTCTATACCGATTCATTGTGAGGTCTTCCTCCAACAATAAAACTGGGATATGTCATATATATAACCTGAAATGTGTTGAAAATGACGTTATTGTTGTTTTAGTTTTGTTTCAAGGAACATGTTTGCTTTGCTAAACCAAAACACGAAAGAAAGATTCCACAGATATATGTTTTCACAAATATATGGAATAGTGCTTCGTAGACCGTGGATATGGATAACGGATGAATGGAATAGCAGTTTTTGTGGCTAAATACCAAGTGCGCTGATGCTCCAGAGTCAGTCCTGCACGTTATCAGGAAGAGGAACGCTTGTTAAATCAAAATGATAAAAATAAAATATTAAATAATAAAGAATGGGATCTTTCACTTCTATACAACCATAATGCTATTAATATTTAAGAGATATTATGGTTAAATTAAACATCAGTAAAAACAAAATAGTTATAAGAAACTATATCACTATACAATATTGCATCTTCATCTGTCTATTTTTCTTAACTAAGAAAGACTCCATCTGACATTAAAAGTTGATTTTACATTTTTCAGGTTCGAGTCAAACCTGACAAGACAGGAGTGGTGACAGATGGGGTGAAACACAGTATGAACCCCTTCGATGAAATAGCCATCGAGGAGGCGGTCAGAATGAAGGAGAAGAAACTTGCCACGGAAATTGTTGTAGCCTCCTGCGGACCACAGCAGTGTCAAGTATGTACATGGAGACTTTTACCTGTGTCATTTGATGCAAAATAGTATGTGATATACACTTTATACAGATTGTACTTTATGTCCGGGGTCATCCATGGCTGAATGGTCTAAGGCACTGTCTCAAGATCTTTTGCCTCTCACCGCTAAGGTCCTTGTAATACTTTATGTGAGAAAGATTACCAGCTACATGTGGAAGGACGGTGGTTCATACTTATAATATAAATGCCCTTATTAAACATCCCCCACCTGTTTTTTATGGAAAATAAAATGACTCAACACTCTGGAAGTGCAAATAAATTACATCTACATTTCAACAACGACTTGTATAGAGAAGGAAAAGCAACTGATTGATATGTTATGTTATCACACAAAATCTCGCAAAATTTCATTTTCAAATATCCTAAGTTCCATTTATCTCCGGTATACAAATCATAATTCTTTATTTGCATGTTAAATGGAATTCTCTACAAATCAAGACCATTCCCAGCGAATTGTGTTTACAATTGTTGAAGTACTCATGATAACAAAATGTGTATACTTTATCTAAAAAATCAAGGAAAATACATGAAATTTCACTTCAAACTGCAATATTATCAATTCAAGATCATTTTGTGTGTTTAAAACATTATAAAACTTCTAAGGTTACATTCACATTACATTTTAAATAAAATAAATCGGTTGCATGTGAAATGTGAATGATTAAGAGATTACTAGAGATATAGAAGAAAGTGTCAACTGCTGTGAAGTGCCTACTGCAATGATTTTTAAATAAATAAGTAGTAAACTTTAGAAAAGAGTCATAAACATTTTCTGAAGTGGAAAAAAAAAATCTTTGTTTATACAGGAAACTCTGCGAACAGCATTGGCCATGGGTGCAGACAAGGCAGTCCATGTTGTTGTAGACCCAAAGGATTACGTAAATATGCAGCCCATCCATGTGTCCAAGATCCTTTCTAAAGTGGCACAGGAAGAAAAAGTAGATCTGGTTATGTTGGGAAAACAGGTACGGTAGTTCTTACATGTTGTTTTATTGATATCATCGTAGTTATGCGAGTCAGAATTACATTAACTCTCAGTAATGCCATCTTTTAAATTGAACTTAAACTATTAAAGTGAAATTACCATATTTTGAAATAAACTGTCAAAATCTTAAGGTGAGCTTTTCAAGTGACCTTGCGTCATCATCTGCATGTCTTAGAACTACATGTTGTCTATTAACATTAGGCCAGTCTAATGTTCTTGAAACTCGTAGGACTTGCCGACAATAGTAAATTGTACTAGTGTTTTTCATGAAAACTAAAAATTGTGCTTACTGGTAAATACAGTGAAACCTCCGTAAACCTGACACTCTATAAACCGGACACGCTATAAACCGTGCACTTTCAAAAGTCAAGAAAATGTTCCTTATTTTTAACTATTGTAGGTAACTTTTGTAAACTGGAACCTGGAATTTCAGCATATTTTTGTACATTAATTTACCTCCATAAAACGGAAGAACTTAATCTATTCTTCACTATTAACATTACACAAAATATTGCCATATCAATTGATAGCTTGAGGCATAATTGTAAGAGTGGACTGCCACCTTTTATCAAATTGCATTATGTTGTCTTAATTGTGACAATCACCAACAGTAATGTAATTTGGGGTTTGCAAGTTAAGGACGGTTGCTATAGTTTTTCATGCGCACCAAATCTGCACAAAGGAAAGCAATTTTGTCGAGACCTGCCAGAGTCACTACATACTATAACTGACCATATTTCTGTTGGTACAATCATTTACAGATACCCCTAAAATTGATCTCTTATATTGTATTCAATATATGAAATATACATACTGGTTTAAAATAGCAATTTAACCTGAATATGAAATATATAGAAATTTTAATATTTATACAAATATGTTCAATTAGTATAAAAATGTTAAAATTGCAACTGCAGTTTATTTCAAGAGAGATATTTTTTTCTCAAATTACACAGTAAAGTGTATTTTTCATTTTGACTGTCATTATAATAGGTATCAGAGAATATTTTGTGAGGCTTCCATACACTATATCAAAATATTAAAAATAACACGTTTTATTTTTATTACAGAATTGAAAAACAATTGACACTGACAAAATGATTTTGTTTTTAACTTCCTAAACAGTTACATTTAAGCTTATTATTACCACTTCCATGAAAATTAATATTACATGTATGCATATACTGTAATAGTTTTAATTAGATACTAGATGTAAACAATTTTAATTTGTTGTTAAATCTACCGGTACATTATTTCACCAACTTTCAAAGATGGGTATGTTTATGAGGGGGTAACACCAATAAATCTATACGGTAACATGTGTTATTATTCCTGATATTGCATGAACATATATATTAAACCGAAATACTCAAAAGTTTCATAAATTTCTATCCAATGACAAAAACAATAGAAATTGTCTTTAAGATGACAGGTTATTGTTACAAACAAATGAAATAAATTAATTAAGCGATATATGAAAGTTTAAAGATTTAAAAATAATGGATGCACAGTGTGTTTGATTTAAATAAACCCTCTTGGAAACGCGTTCAATTTCTGTAATGTACATAATAACTGTCGTGTACTTCAGAGATCAATATAAGCTGATAGGGTAGATTCTTTTTCAGATAGCATTGAAACTATTTCCTTCCATAGTGCATGTTAATGGTTATACTTGGAAAATATAAAATGATAGAGAAGATTCCTTTTTCTGATAATATTGAAATTATTTCCTTCCTTATTCCACTTAAATACTTGGAAAATGTTTACAACTGGAAACCTCTCTTTTAACCAAACTTTTTGTTTGGTCCCAAGGTTGTCAAGTTTAGAGAGGTTGCACTGTACTCATATTTATATTATATTTTCTAACTGTTTAGATAAAACTGTTACAATATTTTGCCATTTTGATATTACATAAGCAAAATATATACATTTAACCATAAATTGGAAGAGTAACGCTGTCATCACACTGAATGTGTGCATGTATTTTCATGGTAACTTACGACAAATGTCTTCACACCAGCAAAAGAAGATCGTGCAACCAATGACTGCAAACTTGCTGATCTACAAATGTTTTTTTATTGACAAATGAAATGCAGTTTATTTACATAGCTATTTTAAACAAATTGCAGTAGAAATGTAAATTTTGGATCTTAATAAGAGGATAGTTCTAGGTCTGGTCGACCAGTTGTCAGTATAATGTAACTTGGTGGGGTATCATACCATGTGTCAGAGGCATGATACTTCAGTGTGGCAGCACTTACTTATACATTGTTTTTATTTCCAGGCTATAGATGATGACTGTAACCAGACTGGGCAGATGATGGCAGCATTGTTAGACTGGCCCCAGGTATTAATCATGTTCACTACCTGACAGTTCAAGTTGCCAAATTGCAAACTATTACATTAGAACTGGCATCCAAGATTTTCTGTGTATTTTTGCAAGTCAGTTGTAGTTAAGAATACAGTATTTGAACTGCCTTGTAGGAAGTAAATTATAATTTATTTTAGTTTGATTGCAAAGAAATCTAAAAGCTTATATTCATGAACTGCTCTCGAGTTTGCTTCCAGGGTAGAACTTACACTGAGTATATTTTTTATGAGAGACATTGATTGAGCTGGGAACCGAACCCACAACTTCTGGCATGAACGACCAACACTTTATCCACTACACTACTACTGCCCCTCTTAAGGGAGCTTATTATACATAAGGAACTTGAAATTACATAGTTTATGCACATAACATTTAAAAGATAGCTTTGTTATTTAACATGCTTTAACTAACTCCCAGATCAGAATGAAGGTCATGAGTGGTGTCAAACATCACACCCTCTGTGTAAATGTGATCTTCAATGTTTTCAACTCTATTGAGCAAAGCTCAGAGTGAGCTATTTTGATTGCCGTTTACTTTTAGGTTATGTACACTCTAGCACCTGTATCTTACAAAGTAGTTACGTAGTATCTCAGACTATTCAGTGGATGGGTCAAATTGAATTATTATTTTTTATTGGTTTTGTATTTGTTATTGAATTGTCCAAAATTGAACTATTTGACCATGTGTGCAATCTAGCAACTCCAGTTTTGTTTCAATCTTTACCAGACTTGCACAGTTATGTTACCACAATATTCTTGGATTGGAGAAATTTTTGATCTCTAGCAGCTGACTCTTTCGTTGAATGTTTACATATAAATATGGTAAAACAGTTATTGCACTTTCTTTTGTACATTAAAAGCAGGTATTTTACTATTGTTAGAACATAATGCCTTTACGTTTAGTGTTCACCATAATCTATGTGTCAGTCATTGCCCTTAATAACTTTAAAAGTAAAAGTTTCATTTTTGTTTCATTTCCCACAGGCCACTTTTGCATCCAAAGTGGAGCATAGCGATGGTGGTTTAAAAGTTTTACGAGAGATTGATGGCGGACTGGAAACTGTGCATGTCAAACTACCGGCAGTTGTGACGACAGATCTTAGATTGAATGAGCCGAGATATGCAACTTTACCTAATATCATGGTATGTTATATCAGTCAGAATCTGTCAGTTGATATTGTTACTTGCAGTTGTCTCTACATATAAACAGGTTTATACATTGTACATTTCACAGTTGTAATTCTAGTTTTCAATATATTATATAAATAAGTATGTAACTTAATTTTTCAAAAACAAAGTTCTTTTCTAGCCCTAGGGCTGTACCTGCCCATTTTTTTAATTTTTTTTTTAAATTTAATGTTTTTTCTCAAGGATACAAGTGGGATTACTCACTTTTAATAGACAGAATTATGGCCCTTTTTAATCAATAAAACTTCTCATGTGTGTTTAGTACCATTAAAGGGGCTAAAGGGGATAAGTGGGATAACTCAGATTTGATTTTCAGCAAAAAACATGCCCTGTTTAATACTTCAATAATATAATAGAAAATAAAACTGGTTTAAGTTTTACAGCAGACTCTGAAATATCTCAGTAGCCAATGGTAATACATCAATGAAACTCCACAAATGTCTTCACTTCTTTTGGGAGTACTAGTTCAATAACTCTGTTTTAGGAAGAATTATTGCCCTTATTTATAATATTCTTAGAAATTGATCAGTGTTTTTAAAAGGAAACTCTATTAGTGTTCAATTGAAATTTAATTGTGTTCAGTATTGAAGTAAAAACCCATAGAGTGTCATAAATGTTCCATAAACTTTACTAATATTTGTTTAAATTATATTCATTTTTATACTTAGAAAATTGCATTAGATTGTTATAGCATACATAACATTTACAAGTGATATATAGCTTTCACAACTTTCTTGTGATTAATTTTTATGAGAATATGAATAGAATAGTATAGGATATACCAAATTCATAAATATACTTGTTGCATTTATTACCACAATGAAAATCAACATTTGATTGGAGTGAAAGTGACTTCAATTTTCCCATTTAAAATTTCAGTAGTGTAGAGGTTGTCTGAATATTTGAATATTCAATGTAATTTTTATGCCATCAAGGGCTAACAGATGATCAGTTAACCAAACCACTCTTTCCTAGGATCCTGGAAGGTTAACCAGTACTTAAGCATACTCATTTCCGCAAATAACTGATTGCTTTCCCTCTTAAATTGGTGGCAAAAGACGAATGACAATGAGACGCAGTGTCTTATATCAATTATCTCAGAGATTGGTAGGGCTGGAATTCAAACTCACAACCATTAAATTGATAACCTATTAAGTGTACTGATGTTTCTGTCAATTATAAAATCTATTTTACTTTCTTTCAATCTAGAAAGCAAAAAAGAAGCCACTTGCAACCAAGAAACCAGCTGATTTTGGTGTAGAAATCAAGTCAACACAACAAATACTAAGTGTGGAGGATCCTCCAGTGAGAGAGGCAGGACAGAAAGTGGAATCTGTGGAGGAATTAGTCAGTAAATTAAAAGATGCTGGCTTCATTAAGTCATAGGTGAGAGCATCATTGACAAATTTATTCTCCGACTTTTTTTCTTATTTTTCAGTTTTGAGTCTTTTTTTCCAGCTCTTTTATTTTTCCCATCATAGATCTGTGAGGGTCGGGAAAGATCAATCACAACAAACCTTACAAGCTTAATTAGTTTAAGAGTATATCAAAATAAACTTATACATATATTTCTTCTTTCTGACTTTTAAAAGCCAATGATAAATTTTTTTCTACTAATTTCACTGTTACTGTTGGACTTTCTTGGTTTGGAATAACTACGCTGTTTTGCTGTAAGGATAAAACATACTCTTGTAAAACAGACCTACCTAATTGCGTTATGATTTGTTTAACCCTTTACTCCATAGATACGCGTTTTCCTGCACCAATTACGGAAGGCCTTTGAAAACAGTGCAGGAAGAGTTCAGATTGTTCCTACACTTCCTGCACTGCTTTCAGTTAATAAAAACATAATTCACTCATTGCTGATATGTGGTGAATTAATGCTTTCAATATTAGAGGTGTCCAGATGCGTCTATATAAGGTAAAGGGTTAACGTAGTATTTTTATGTTTTCTTTTGTATTGTGATGAAACTATTCTGTATTTACTGTATGTATTGGGACAGTAAAAAAATAAATATTTTGTTAAAAATATGATACTGTATATGGTGCATTGACATACCAAAATTACCGTATTTAACCTATGTATTGGGACGAAATTACCTCATTTATCCTATGTATTGGGACAGTAAAAAAATAATTGTTTTTTTAAAATAATATGTATTGGGATAGCAAAACATTATTTGTTGCTGTCCCAATACAAAGGGTAAATATGGTACTGTAGTATTTTATATAGCAATATCAGATGTGATTGGAATTAAAATGAAAAGAAAATGAGTTGGCTTCTTTAAAAACAAAAGGGCCAGCAAGTTAGTTCATTAGGGTTGATTTTTGTCAAAATATGCAATGGGTCCACCAAATGGCTGTCTGATTGATAAAATCAGATTTTAAGGTCAGTTAATGTGTATGTTCACATAAACAAACTAGACTAAACTTATGATTTTTTCCAAACTATTTGACTAATAGCAACAGTCATGCTTACCATACATAAAATATTAATCCATTATGTACAATAAAATTATATGCCCAGGTTAATGAAACGTACAGTAGTGTTTTTTTTTGTTTTTTTTTACTGAGCCTGCACACCAGCACAATCTAGACTGTGTTTCTGTAAATTAATCCACTAGACATGATCGAAAACGGAACACAGTCTCTTTGATTTTAAGAATTGTTATTTATCTGTTCAGCTCCCAAAGAGGATAAAAGAGGACAGTGCGGAGACAGAGATGATTTTTTTAAAACAATTTTGAGTTTGTTTAACGTTTCATGGAGCACATGGCTCAATGGTAGAGCATCAAACTTATGATCTGAGAGTCACGGGTTTGATCCTCTTCCACGGCTATGTGTGGTGTCCTTGTGCAAAACACTTTATGCATACGCTTTGTTCTAGTGCTACCCAGGAAGACTTCAAGTATGACTTGTATAATTTGTAATAACTCGTTTTTGTTCTTGTTTTTTTTATGGTATTTAACACCATCTTCAACACATGACATGTCATAATATAGCATATCCAGTTTTAATGTTGGAAGAAGATCTCAGAACGAATATGAGTAGAACCACTTTCTTTCCGCAAGTAACTGCCAAACTTTTTCATATAAAGTTTTGGACTGAGCTGGGCTTCAACCTCCATCCTCAGCGTATAGACCACTTGGCCACTGAGGACCCAGTACCATGCTTCTACTGTAGCAGTTGATACTTTGCACTGCCAAATTAGTAAAGTCCGTCAGTTGATACTTAGCACTGCCAATTTAGTAGTCTGTCAGTTGATACTTTGCACCGCCAGTTAAGTAGAGTCTGTCAGTTGATACTTGGCACTGCCAATTTAGTAGAGTCTGTTAGTTGATACTTGGCACCGCCAATTTAGTACAGTCTGTCAGTTGATACTTTGCACCGCCAATTTAGTAGAGTCTAACAGAAGATCAGTTAATCACCTCAATGAACCCAGCCACACATCACAGGTTCAAATTTCTATTTTGGCACTTCAAGTACCTGGTACAGAAATTGCCAAAATGAACATTTCTTTAACTCCTGGTCCTCAGGTTATATCCCTGCATTAAGACTACAGCAAAGCATGGACTAACACTCGTTTCATTTCCTTAATAATAATAATTAAATAAAAAAGGTTGTATTTAGGCACAAAGTTGACAAAAAATGCTAATCTCTCTACCTTATATGTAAATTTATGTAAAGTTGTTGTTGATTTTATTATTTTTTGTTTGTTTTCAGTGATGAAGAGAATGACAGTTTTCTACATTGGCCGGGAACAAGACTGAAGGATTAGCCTGTGATATATATTAAGAGACAGCCTGAATCCCATAATAAATACCTTGATAATGAAGTTATTTCTGCTTTAGATAAATGTTTTAAATTTAAAACAATAGAACATTACAGAATCACACTGTTTACACTGTTTATGCATGGATTGAACTTATTTTGTCACACAGGTCAGATTTCCAATAGGTGTTCACATTCATCTGTTCACAATGTTTAAAATCACATCAAACCAATAAATGGTAAATAATTTCATTCTATATCATCATTTAGTATACTGCAAGTTACGGCAAATAAAACATTAAAGTTAGTAATAATTTATAGAACATGGACGATATTTCAAAATACTTAAACAAATTTGAATGGAATGTTTTATTATCTTTCTTGTATTCAAGTAATAAAACCAAATAATGAAGTTTGTGTCAATTTATTCGAGTTTTTGTTCAAGTGTGACAATTTCAAAGATTGTTTAGAAATTAAAATTTCATTGAGTTAAAATGTCTTAAGTATTATTTACGTAAGCCATTACATGTATATAAATACTGACCCTACTGTCGTACAAGATTTCAGTTTGATGGAACTGTTTATTAATTTTCAAACTTTGTTGTGAATAGTGTATCAAATGAAATTTTAAAATTGTAAAAGTCTCATATATACATAACAGTAGCACATACGGAACTGCTCAGAATTGATTAAACATGTAGCTATATGTCCCGTATCAGTAACTAGGTTACTGTCCTTTAGACATGATGTTAGAAACTAGTGATGGATAATGATAGAAAGATATTATATATTATTATATAAGTTGTTTGATGAGAAGTCTGGAATATTTGTGACTATTATGAAAAATGAAATATAAAGAATATTAAAGCATGTTTTGATTTGATTTTACTTGTAGCCATATATCATCATTGAGTAAGTTGTATCCTAATGTTTTGTGAGCAAAGTGAAGCTAACTTGTTTGAATAGTTGGAATCATTTTATGCCATTGGGGTCTAACAGATGATCAGTTAACCTAACCACTCTTTCCTGGGATCCTGGAATGTTTACCAGTACACTCGAGCATATTGATCTCCATAAGTAACTGATAACTTTCAAACTTGAATCAGCAGTGAGAGACAAATAATAATGAGACACACTGTTGTATATCGGTCATCATGAAGACTGTTGCCGGACAGGGAATCGAGGTCGCGACCTCGTGATTGATAGTCGGATGTAATGCCAATTGAGCTAACCAGGTCTGGTATCCATCACCCACATATACATGTACATAAGGAAAAACATTCATTTGTGTATGCAGGCATTTAGGCACAGGGTGGCAATCATTGTATTGATGCATTCATTATGTGACTTGATGTTTGGGTTACCTTATTGTAACTATTATGACTCTATTAAATTATGTCCGATTGTTTTCATTCTTATGTTTTATAAAAAATAAAATAATTATGTAACATTGTGTTCAATTTTCAGTGAAATATGTCAATATATGACAGAGATAACAAAAAAACAACAACACCCAAGTGTGGAGTTAGAAAAGTGGTTAAATATATATAACCAGCATGGGATATCTTTCATTGTGCAGCGTCCAGACTTCAAAACATATTTCTGTCTCTGATGTTACCAAGACACAATGATACAAGAGTTTTTCATACATCAAATCAACCACTACGTAATTCTAGGCCCAAGTTGAGATGTCATTACGACGTCGAAACCTTGTGGTTCCTTCTTAGGCAGAGGGAACTTCAATATTACATTACGCTAAGCCTGATGACTAAGGACTTCCTAGTTATATCAGCTACTCTCGATTCAAAAGATTATTTCTTTCACAAGAGACATATACAGGTAATTGTACTTAAGTTCCTACTTTCACCAGATCACATAATTTTATAGTAGTCTACTCCTCCAGGATGTCAAAAGACGCTATGGTTTTGATTAAGTTTATTAATGTTTGTTTAAATATTTTGTGTTATTTTTATGCACCCGGTCACCTGACCTCTCTTTCCCAACTTTGCAAATTAACTGATAACTTTCCCACTGAGTCATTGCTGAGCGATAAATAACAATGAGACGCAATGTCTTATATTTATCATCATGGCGTTTGTGACTGGGTGGGGATACAAACTTGTGATCGCTGGATTGGTAGTCAGACATGCTACCAACTGAGCAAACCGGGCCTGCCACTTAAGTTTGAAAACGGGTGCTTTCACAAATTCACTTTCAAAATGAAGACAATGTTAGACTAGAGGATTATAATCTAGCAGTTAATTATGGCCATAACTAAATGTGGATTGTATTAAGCTGAGGGGTGGGAGAGATGCCCATAGTGGGGGGTAGGGGGGCAGGGTGCATAGGTGGATCCAAGTTTATTTTAATGAAAATAGTCAATTTTGTTTACTGAAATATTTCAGGAATACTTCGAGGTATCCCAACAGCATGCCCTGCTTTCTGGATTTGCCAGTGGGGTGGGGGTATACAACAAATTTAGGTGACCTAGATTTTCATTTATTTTGAAGTGAGGGGAATAAAACAATGATTTTAGAGTGGGCATAATAGAATTTATAGAGATGTGATGCATGTATGTGTGTAAACTGTGTAAGTAAGCTGTAAGGAGACAAAGGTATGACAGTAATCCATTTAGCTCAGTGTGTAAAGCATTCGCCCAGTCAGCGAAACATCTTCGACTTACACATTCACTTTCAGTTGATCTCTGGTCTGTTGGGAAATTTTTTGATAAATAGCCAATTGTGGGGGAATATGTCACAGTGTGTGTGTAGCTTATAGGGAGGGAAAGTTATACAACAGCAGCCTGGCTAGCTCATTCACCCTTACAAAGAAAGGTTCTGGGTTTGAGTTGGGACTGGATACATCTTTTTCTCATACTGATACATATTTTGTATTTTAAAGGTATGTGGACAGGTTCTGGTACCAGTTATTCAATTTTAATTTAACTATACTCAACTACTTGTGTGGAGCACATGGTCCACTGGTAGAGCATTGGCACCATGATCAGTGGGTTGTGGGTTTGGTCCTCTGCTACGGCTATATGTGGTGTCCTTGAACAAGCCACTTTTTCCGCATATATGCTTAGTACTGGTCCTACCCGGGAAGATTTCAAGCGTGATTTGTCTAAGTTGTTTAATTTGTTTCAAATAAAATAAGTTACTTTAAACTCAACTACTTTGGGGAGGGTAAGTGAGGGCAGGTGGTATGCGATTGTCACGTTTCCCCTATTAAAGATCACACTCTCTAATAAAACATCTCCCTATAATTGTTAAACTTTCAAAAGTAAAATTTACCAGAATACTAGAGACCCCCCCCCCCCCAGTCCCCCACACACCACATATTGATTAGGCTCTCCCAGGGGGGTTGTAGCTCTTGGGAACATGGCCAATTATTTTAGAGATCTTGGGAACTTTAGCCATTACTTTCAGTGATCAAAGTCCTAATTTTAGACTTTTGGGAGCTATGGCAAATACTTTAGGGGATCTGGGGAACAATGGTTATTACTTTAAGAAATCCAGGGATCAGGGAGTCCCCCTTGGGAGGGCCTTATTGATTAGAGCAGGGTCTAGTTAAGAGTGGCATATGCAGGGTTGTAGCCACACTGAGGCAAAGCCCCAAAATATGAATTACTCTTGCAATAGTATGACATATTCTTCACATATATGTGTCATAATACACAGCAAATACTTGTCTTACAGTGTATTACTAAGTGTTGTACTGTATTGTTATGTTGGCTCTTAAAAGCTACTAATGTGCCCGCCGGCGTGTATTCATTCAAGATAATAGTGTAAAAAATGGGTAATTTTGCAGTTTGTGAAATATATTTGAAAGGCTTTGAAAATATCGCTCCCCAACCCCCACCCCACCCCACCCCACCCCACCCCCAGACACCTCCAGCAATATGTTGGGTTTGTGTCCCTGTAAAATCAGACCTTGGCTACGACCCTGATATGCATACAGGCATTTATATATAATTGGCTAAAATAGCATACATACAACAAAACTAACCGCAGTTATGAACATTTCGTTCTAGAACTGTATGTATTTGCTACTTATTTAGATCTAGTAACACCGAAGTGAGGTGATACAACATCAATTCAACGAGAACACGTATCTCGGAATATATACAACATGCTAATAACTCAATGTCATATCGTATGTCACTTGCACTTTAGGGCGGGGGTTCTAATCAATAATGAGACTTCAAAGTGATTTGACATATGGACGCATTGTTCCTTGGTTGTTTGATTGCCAGGTCACGTGGTACGATGATTAAGAAGTAGGAGGTGCTTCGAGGGAAATTTACAATTGGCAGATGTCAGTTTAAACTGTATCTGGCAATTTTATGCTTGTAAAGTAAGTTGTCATGGTAAAAAAATAAATAAGAGGTAAAGTTGACATTAGTTTACGGTAACTTATTGTAAATAATGGCAGAAATACGGAATAATTTCTAATCGCTTTACCCGTATGGAACATATGACGTCATGAAGCACGTGGTATGTGGGCAGTATCGATGATCTGACGCCCGCCATTTTGACGAAGAGTGACACTGTCGCTGAAATAGGTAAGCTACCAATTACAGCCCTAGCTCCTTCAGTTTGTGTCGGATTGATGGGGATCGATGTTTTTCTTCTTACATGATTTACGCATGATTCTTTGTCACAAAGCTGAGACCTCTCGTGTATTGCCATAATCATTTGGACTGCTAAATCAACAAATAAGGGTATTGCCGATTTGACCTACATTTAATAAAACGTGTTTGTTTTGAATTTAGGTCACAAATGAGCGGCAATGGTCAATTTGAAACCGAAAGTAGAAAGCGTGTGTTTGATTTATTTTCAGAGTTAAAAGAAAACTACGGAAACAACTGGTCCCACTTCAGTATTATCAATTAAAATTATCCAATTAGGTCAACTTGAACATAATTGGATAGCGGTAGACAAATATTATAAAAAAGCATATGTTTTGATTGCTTCTGCTATAGATGACGGAAATTTAAACAACTTTGAATCGGACAGAAGTTTAATATTAAACATTGTCAGAGGGTTGTTGTGAAACCACTTCCCGTACTGTCTTCAGTATTTTTTTTTGCTTTATTGCGAAAAAACTCAAGAGGTTGAACAAGTTGCTCTTGAGTCCATTCGTGTGTTGGAGCAGAACTGAGAATTGGTGCTTGAGAAGCTTTCGGGTCGAGTCTGGGATCGAACACACAATCTCTGATGTAAACATTCGATAGTTTATCTACTGAACTACCATCGTGCCTATGGCACCGATAGACAGATTTTACATTGTTTTGATATCCAATGCACATGCTGTCTCTTGAGAGACGCAAATTAAAAACTTGCCAAAAAGCTCTTTATAGATCTACGATATGTTGCACCTACCTACCTACGCAACATAGTTTTTGTGAAGGTTTGCCTGTTCTCCCGAAATCTCAAGATGTCACATTTTTATATATCACAGCTTCCATTCATTTCAGAAGTACAACGAAAATTCCCAGAAATAGATACCAATAGATTTTCCAGCATGTTGATTATGATTGTGTATAAAATTATCAGAAATAACTAAATTTCTTAAAATGTGCTTCAACTGCAAGGTTTCTAAGACCATTTTTGTAAGGAAACATACATCTTAAATTTTATATACAAGAAAAAAGTGATTTTTTATGTCTAATTTGCCAAATTACTAATCATTCTAGTACAATTTTGCAAGTTTCCTAACCTTTATTTCTCTTATTTATTTTATTCCATTTGTGAAACAAGTTATTACAACTAAAGCAAATTATGCTCAATATTCTCCTGGGTAGAATCAGTACTAAGCATGTTTGGATAATGTCTCTGCTCAAGGACACCACACATAGTGGTGGTGGAGGATCAAACACATGACTCGTGAATCTGGATCTGATGCTCTAACACTGGACCAATTTGTTTGTTTGTGTAGTTTTTATTTACCGTCGCAGCTTTTCTCTAGGCATTTTGGCGAGCAATACAAAGATGATCAGTTCATGAAGCCACTGGACAGCTTCGGCAGGTTCGCTACTCCTCCCGGTGCTGCTCCACTGGCTGGATCAGGATAAGATGATTGTGTAGATTTGTCGATTATATATACTCATAGATTATGTTGACTCGTAAATTGCGTAGATTCGTCGATTATGTAGATTTGTAGATTATGTAGATTCGTCGATTATGTTGATGCGTTGGTTTTTGTTAATGAAGATGATGACTTAATAAAGATGCTGTCTATTTTCTAGTCGATTTAGGTACCGTCCTTTACCGCACTTGAAGAGTGACACTGGACTAAGCATCGCACATATCTTTATATACCGGTTAATCCTTGACCTAGATGGATGTTTTCAAATTAAAGATAATGTTTTTCAGGTTACCAATAGTACCTGATGTGCAGAGTTGCCAACGGAGAGAATGTCGGTGGTGACCCATGTGATCCCACAGTCGTTTTCTGATGGACAGTTATTGAACATTGTCACACCAACAATTGCCCAACCCCAGGAACTTTTAGTGGCACAAGCAGGGTAAACTCTTTTTCTTTCATTCCAACTATAATGATAAAAAAAAATTATAATTCGACCATAATGAATTAATTGCTAGATTATCATCTCTGCCCGTCACATGTGACAAATTATGCCATTTACTTGTGAAAGGATAGACTCTGACACAAAGTTAATCAGCCTTACTAGATCCAGGGTTTAGTAAGAATTCAGGATAATAGTAATAATTAACTCAAATAAGTTGTGTTTCTTCTCCAATCTCTTTATTTGCAAGATTAAACTGAATAAACAAGCAAAAACTTCGGAAATATATTGGATAATCATTTACGTCTCATTACACAGTTGCGGCTCTTTTTTTGTTGCGGTTACATTAAAAAAAAGTCCTTTGTAATATTGTTGGAAATACTTTCAAATTGATTCATTGGTGCTGTGATTTCTTACTGCAGATGAGTAGAACAAACGCTGGAATAGCAGATACTGCAACAAGACATCACAGGTGTTATATATAGAACAAATAACAAAATTCAATTGTTTAATTAATTGTTTACAAAGAGTTCTATAATAAAATTAATCTCTAATTTTATTGTTATTTCAGATATGTTTATTCACAATATCCTTCCCGACTCTACACATCAAACATAAAATAACAATTAAACATCCCTCCTTCTACTGCACTTCTGTCTGTATTTTTGGTTTGTTAAACAATTGAATGAAAAAATAAGGACCTTGAAATACTGGAAGATGATTAATTAATGATTAATTAAGTTCTCACGCAAAATCTAGAGACTAATGTTTGTTTGTGTGTGAAAACGCTTCAATTGTAAATGACCTTTAACTTTGTAGAGATCCAGGTCAAGTTATTCCGATGACCCTGACGACTGCAATAGCTCCAATACACTTAGAACAGAAATTAGATGCCAGCCTGGAGAGAGAGAAACAAGCAATTTACAAGTACGCCTCTGATTCATATATTGTATTTTTTTACATGTGTCATCAATCAATTATTCTTTAGGTTGTAATAGTTTAATTTTTAGATTTTCATCTTCGCCCGCCACTGGTTTGTTATGAGATTTTGTTGTTTTTTTTAGATGGGAACATTATTGTTACCTTGTCTGTCTGTTCGTCCATTTATCTGGGGTTAAAAAATGTTTTTTTAAATCAATAACTTCAGAAAGAGTCTATGTGTTTAATTAATATTTAGTATGTATGAAATACAGTACTTGAAAGTTAATATTTATCACCTTTGGTTGAATTTAACAGGAGTTGTGTCCACTTTTCAACTAAATTTTCAATAAAAATTGATTGGCAATCAGTAGTGGGCCATTTGTGTCGCTAGACACATTTCTACTGAGATATGTTTTGACAACAGACTAATTGTGATTATAAAAGTTTCTTGGGGAAGTACCATAAGCAATATAATCTTGAGTGTCCTTCAATGAATACAGCTGAACTAATAATAAATTATATTTAAAGTGTAATTCCTGACATATTTATTTAAATTGCCAATTTTTACTGTTTTGTTGTTTACATCTTTACCATACAAGCGACTTCAGTCACTTCTTATCATTTACTAGATCTGAAATTTATATTTTAACATTTTCTAATGTGAATAACATAAATGATAATGCATCATTACACAGTATATACAGGTAATATACTTCCAATCAACATATAACTGTTTAATGACTTCACTTAACCTTTAACTTCATATAGATGCCTTTGGACACCTCTAATATAGACACCTTTGGACACCTCTAATACAGACGCCTTTGGAGACCTAATACAGAAGGCTTTTGAATTATTGGGTGAATTATGTTTATATTAACTGACAGAATGGAAAACATGCAGGAAGTGTTTAGATTGCTCATTACAAGCAGTCTGAACTCTTCCTGCACTGTTTTCAAAGTCCTTCTGTGATTGGTGCGGGAAAATGCGTATCTATGGAGTAAAGGGATAGTATACTGTATGGGACAGCTAACCCGACAGTTTTGTATTTCCAATATCTTCGTCAAAATACTGGCTAGCATTATTAGAATTTGTGTACAATATTAACAATGTATTGATTTTGCATAGTCTAAATATTCTGTCTTATTCAAGTCCCAATTTCAAGGAAATTGCTTTGATACTTTTTTAGGAAAAACTTTAAATGTCAGGTGGCTAATTAGCTGTTCCGTTCAATATATTTAATGCCATCTGTGTTTCAGGCATCCATTATTTCCATTGATGGCTCTGATGTTTGAGAGATGTGAACAAGCTTCTGCCAGTCCAGATTTTCCATGCGAGAACTTTGATACGGATATTCAGGCATTTATACTTCATCAGGAGAAAGAAAGGAAATCATTCTACAGTAATGACCCAGATCTCGACACATTGGTGAGATTACGAGGCCTGACATAACAAGGCATTTATCTCTATTTCTGAAAACTATATTTCTACTTGGTTTATACTTAATTATTTAGCTTGTTTGCAAAGTAAGCTCAGAACTTACCGTATGTGAACTGCTCTCGAGTCATTTTCCTCGGTAAAACCAGTACTGGTTGTTGTTTTTTTAGAGGCCATTGGGTCGAGCAGGGGATCATAACCTTGAGTGTGAGCAGTCAACACTATCCATTACACATGATCCAGATTATATGTCTACTTTATGCAAATATAAAAATAAAATCCTCCAGTTTGTATACAGACTCGTTAATTTAATTTATATTTTTGAAAGGGGCATAACTCCAGTAAATGATGACATTGATGATGATCTATGATAAATATATTGTCATTACAGTAAACAAATGGTGTAATTGTATATTTCTGTTTCTTTCTAATTTAGTAATAACAAGTAATTGCGACTGCTTCTGACCATTGTTAAAGTGTTGTCATGTATTGTTATTGACATTTTATCAGTCACAGCAAGATATTGCACTCTTAAGTTGAGATATTGCACTCTAAGTTTAGATATTGTACTCTTAGTCAAGATATTGCACTCTTAGTCAAGATATTGCACTCTAAGTAGAGATATTGCACTCTTAGTCAAAATATTGCACGCTTAGTCAAGATATTGCACTCTTAGTTAAGATATTGCACTCTTAGTCAAGATATTGCACTCTTAGTCAAAATATTGCACTCTTAGTCAAGATATTGTACCCTAAGTCAAGATATTGCACTCTTAGTCAAGATATTGCACTTTAAGTAAATATATTGCACTCTTAGTCAAGATATTGCACTCTAAGTAGAGATATTTCACTCTTAGTCAAGATATTGCATTCTTAGTTAAGATATTGCACTCTTAGTCAAGATATTGTATATTAGTCAAGACATTGTACCCTAAGTCGAGATATTGCACTCTTAGTCAAGATATTGCACTTTAAGTAAAGATATTGCACTCTTAGTCAAGGTATTGCAATCTTAGTCAAGATATTACACTCTAAGTAGAGATATTGCACTCTTAGTCAAGATATTGCACTCTAAGTTTATATATTGCACTCTTAGTCAAGATATTGCACTCTTAGTCAAGATATTGCACTCTAAATTTAGAAATTGCACTCTTAGTCAAGATATTGTACTCTTAGTCAAGATATTGCACTCTAAATTTAGATATTGCACTCTTAGTCAAGATATTGCACTCTTAGTCAAGATATTGCACTCTAAGTAAAGAAATTGCACTCTTAGTCAAGATATTGCACTCTTTGTCAAGATATTGCACTCTTAGTAGAGATATTGCACTCTTAGTCAAGATATTGCACTCTTAGTCAAGATATTGTGCTCTTTAGTCAAGATATTGCACTCTTTAGTCAAGATATTGCACTCTAAGTCGAGATATTGCACTCCAAGTTAAGATATTGCACTCTAAGTCAATGGGTAATTTAAAATTAAGGAAGTGAGGAAACTAGTAAGCATAGTCCATAAGGCTGTTTGACAGCCATTTATCCATTACAATAGTCCCTCAAGCAAATATAGTCACAATATGAAGGGTAAATTATTGTTTAGTTAGTTTATATTATCAGATAATGTATTTAAGCTTGATTGCAAAAAAGCTCAAAACTTGTATAAACTGCTCACAAGTTCCTGGGTGGTACCAGTCCTGAGTGTTATTTTCTTTAGAGGCATTGATTAAAACTGAAACTGCTTTATTTGATAAAATGCCTGTTTCTATACAAGTTCATATTCAATGGCATTGTACAGTAAGGTATATACATAAAAACATAAGTATAAATCTGAATAATTACAACGTATAAAAAAATGTTCAAATTACATAAAATCATTGCATAAATTGCAAGTAAAGATTAAAATAAACCAGATTGTTGTGATTAAGCTGGGGATTGAACCTGCAACCTCTGGCATGAGCAGCCAACACACTTATCCACTTCATTACCCGAGTTGATTGTTTGAATTGATACTTAAGACCACACAATGCATCACTACACCTCAGCATCTTTATATACAGCAGACAGTAAAACCTGTATGAGTGATCACCTCTATTAAGCAACCACTTGTCTTAAACAGCCAAAATTTTATAATTTTAGTTTTAATCAACCTGCATTATGCAACCACCTGCCTTAAGGGGACATTTTTGTTCTTTCCCTTGAGTGACTGCTTAAGACAGGTTTGAATGTATTCTATACATCTCAGTTGTGCTTTTTTGTTGATTCCAGATGATCAAATCTATTCAAGTGCTACGGATACATCTGCTAGAGCTTGAAAAAGTAACGGAACTGTGTAAAGACTTTTGTACTCGGTATACTAACTGCTTAAAGGGTAAACTTCAGAGTGAAAATTTGTTACGGACAGAGTCTGATTATGACCAGTCTATGTTTGATGAACCACCAAAGGAGTCGCCACAATCTGTCCAGAATATTGTGACAACAGTGGCGGGAGGAGTGATTCTTCAGCAGCCCTTTCAGTCATCTGTGCCAGCAATGCAGACCTTAGGACCTGGTCAGATTATGTCTGGAGGGACAGTTTACCAGATGGTGCAGACACCACAGGGTCTGGTGGCACAGCCTATTCAGGTATGGTGGTAGGAACACTACGTTTGCTTACATACTAGTTCAGATAAGAACATCAACAACAATACGACCATCTTGCCCACCACACACGGTGTTGGTCTAGAGGTAGAGTGTCAGCCTCGCATGCAGAAGATTGTGGGTTTGATCCCTGGCTGGGTCATACCAATCCCAGGCTGGGTCATACCAAAGATGATACTTTAAGCTTCCCTCTTTGGTGCTCAGCATTTAGAGGATAGTACTAGGTCTGGTCGGCCCGGTGTCAGTATAATGTTACTGGGTGGGGTATCATACCATGTGTCTGGGGCATGATACTTCAGTGTGGCAGCGCTCATAATTCTGTCTTAAGTAGACTGCAATCTTATTGAAAAATTGTTGAAAGTGACACTAATCACCACATAACAACAACAACTTTCTTGCACTTCGATCGAAACAAAAGTAGTCAGATGTTGAACATTTCTTGTTTGCTCGTGAATACAAGTTACAAATAGCTGATAATGTGTCAAATTGAATTCACTCTTTCGATGGGACAAGGAACTTCAGAAGGTTGAAATAAAATATAATATATACAATAAGTCTGCTTGAAAATATTAATTTCAAAGTTGTGCACCATAAAAAGCAAATTGTAAGCAAGTTTTTAAAGGGAATTTATCAGGGTTTTCAAAAGTTTAAAAATGGCTATAAACATTTTTTCCCAATATATCATGCCTATATATACTCATTGACCCCGTATTGCCAAAATATATCTATTTAAACATGCCAAATTAATAAATTGAAAAGGGGTTTCCTAACTTGGGGTATGCGCCTAGGTACGTGGTGCGGCAAGAAAGCACATGATTGACACAGAAACCATTTACGTAAGGTAATCTATACCATAATACATCACACCCATCCGATACCACCTGTTGGTAATATGTCCATCTTTCACACCCTTCTTCCAAGAAGTGTCAGCCTCCATCACAAAGGAATACAAAGCATGCTTCAATTATAAGACATTATTTCTAAACAAGCTAATTATTTCACTTCCATTGCTACAGGACCACCCAACCTGGTTTACTGCAACATTACATATGCCAGAGAAAACATATGATGCATAAAAAATACTGGATGCCAACTTTGGTAATTGTTTATAAACCCCAAAATATGTATTTGTTTACTTTCATGCTTTCTGGTAATAAAAATAGAAATAATTATATGTTATTCAGTTCGATGAAAACATAAATGTATAATTTTTTTTTTTTTTTACTGAAGTATTCTAATTGGGAATGATTGTGTACAAGTTCCAGTCATCTCAGAAATACAAATCGAATTTCTTTATTTTTACAGTAGAATTCTTTACAAAACGAGACCATTCCCAGCAAATTGTGTTTACAATTCTTGAAGTACTTATGATTACAAAATTTGTATACTGCAACTAAAAAATCAAGGAAAGTTCTTGCAGTATTTTAAATTCAAGGTAACTTTGCATGTTAAAAGGGAATTTATCGAGACTATAATTTTAAAATTGGCTATTAACATTTTTTTCAGATAGATCAGGTCTATATACGAGGGGGGGGAAAAGAAAGTTTGTAGATTTTTGCCATAACTTATTTATATCAGTAATACAATGCACAATATTGTTATTGTTTTTGAAACAACATATATGGGATATATTTTGAAAATTTTAGCATGATACGTCAACTATTAAGAAAATAAGGCGCTATTCAAAGCATAGCAGTTTGATATGTCAGGGCAAAATGATGACATTGCATTCAACAAAAACCGACGTCAGAATCTTAAATAGGTGTTTTTGTATCTAATTTACTGAGTCACTCCTTCTCAAAATACTCTCCTCCGTGGTCTATACGTTTTTGCTACCATTTACACCATTGAGTGGACATGTTAACTAAATCCGAAGATGGTATACTAAACACAAAATTATGTAGAACATGCTTTAATTCTAATATGTCTTCAAATCGACTTCCCATTTGCTCCTTTTTAAGGACTGATTACCGGCCATTCTAAAAAAACATTAATTTTGTGAAATTAAAACACTAGAGACCTTGAAACATAAGATTCACCGTACATACTTTTGTTTCTCTGTTTGAGCAGGTGTATTACCTAACATGGAGCAGAAATTCACGGAACTGCGGTATTCCAAGTGATAATCCATTTTCAAGTGCCCCGACTTCATTTTGTTTCTATCAAAATGGCATACCGTTATATCGTTATGTTGACGTTATTTTGAGGTGTGCATAATTGGTGCCTTTTTTTTAAAGGATGTAAACAAGCATACAATACAGCATACATTGGTAATTTTTATTTAAAAATAAAACCTGTTTTAGCAACGCTACGTTTGTTTGAATAGTAGAGATAGGAAAAAAGTAAAAGCTGCCCCGACTACGAAAATCGACGTTTCCATAGTTACTATAGAAAATAAAGTTATGATGAAAAATTATAAAAAATTGCAAAATTGCTGCAAATACGTAGCAGCACGGGCTCCCTGAGAATTATTAGAGTACAATAATAAATAAAAAAAATTATGGTAAATGTCTACAAACTTTCTGATCCCCCCACGTATACTCATTGACCCCACAAAACCAAAATAATATCTATTTAAATGTGGTAAAATAATATATTGAAAAGGGGTGTCCTAACTTGGGCTATGCACCTAGGTTAGACTAAAATAGATTTCCCGCTTAACAGTGACAGCATTTTAATATTGATTTTGGCCCAAATCTAAACTACTTCAGTTATATAACATTAATTTCCTTGCCATATGTACATCTCCATCCTTAATATTGTTATGTTGTAACTCAACTGAGGTGGAAGATATGTACCACTTCATTTTTATCTGTTCTTGCTACAGTGACTTAAGGAGGATATATATAAAAAATATTTTTTCAAAGACCTTCCATGTACCAGCCTATTGTATTGCTTAAATCAAAATGACAAAAACATTTTATCATATTTGCTCAGTATATAAAGCATTCTCTGAAAATAACAAATGTTTAATGTGAAATTTAAATATATTTGACAATGAAAGAATAATAATCATTCAAATGTTTAATTAATGTGTTCGTCCTATTGATTCTGTGATTGATTTCCCTTGTGATGTTGAAGGAACTGTCAGGTCACATGGCCGGTGCACCTCCTACTTACGTGTCAAAAAGTGGATTCCAACCTTTGTTGCATTGATTATAATCAAGTGCATCACTACATGCATTAACAGAACTTCCGATGGATGTGTTTAAAAGTACTTTATATATGTTGTACAGATTCAGTCAACGCTACCGTCCCTCAGCACACCTGTGATACACGGTGGTACCCCGCTGTCACAGATTGGTGTCGCCTCCACACACTCGCTCGTCTCTACGTCCTCAAGTAATACAGGTATAAATATTTATTCTACCATGAAATTAATGTGTGGTTGTAAGAGATTTCTGAGTGAATTATTTTTGATTAATTCAATGTTAGAAATATTGGTAAATGTATTATAAATTGGTATTTCACCATTTTCAATATGATCATGATCATATGGCATGAACACTGAAATTGGCATGATCACTTACAGCTTCGCAATTTGTGACTTTATATTAACTTGGTGCTCTGTTAATGATATAAAAATGATATTAGGTCACAGTCTTCGTGATGATTGATATACAACATTGCATCTTATTTTTATTCCTCTCTCACTGCTGATTCAGTGAGGAAAGTTATCATATGTGGAGATAGGGCCATTCTCAAAAAAATATTTGTTTGCTGTGCTGTGCACTTGACCTGAAAATAGGTAGATGTGTGCCCTGCAAAACTTCAAAACATGAGCACAAACTCTATATTGCAGTCTAAAATTTGGTGGTAAAAAAAATCTATATTCAAACCAATTACAGACATTGAAACTGTACATTCAAACAAATTATACAGGGGTCAAAACTCTACATTTAATCTAAATAAAACTTTGTCTATACATTGCATAAGTTCTTGAATTTCAGTAAGAATAAAATACATGTGTCTGACTCTTATGAACAACATTTTTTTTTTTTGTAAATTTTGAAGAAAATGTTTAGCATCGAAAAAAAATTGACACAACTATATATTTCAACAATTTTATTAAGGATTGAACAAGGGGTCAAAAGTCTACATTACTTGGCCAGAAAGGATGGTTAAAGCTCTACATCGCATTATGCAAAAGAAATAGGAGTCAAAACTCTATATCATATGTTCAAAAAGAGGGGTCAAAATGGTGGCACAAATGTACTACCTAATAACCAAGATATATATAGGGAACAGTTACATGGCAGCGACATACTGGAACTCTGATTGGTCTGTTGCCTCAGTGGCGGTACACATTCTTTACAGTTTGGTGAATGTATTGGAGTGCTATTAATTGTGGGACAGACAATGAAATCCATGCTTTTACATTAGGGTATAAAAGACCTAAATCTGGTGAATGTCAGATACTGGAAAAGACTTCAGTTTACAGGATTCATCAATTTCAAACAAAATAAAACACTTATCAAAATTTGTACTTTATGATAAAAATATTAAATATTACAGTTACTTAACAAGAATATAATTTTGAGATCTACCTTGCAGTTGTAAACACGATAGGCTCCATGAATTACGATTCCGACGATGACGATTGTGGAAAAAAGAAGAACAAACGTGGAGTTTTACCAAAGAGTGCTACGCAGGTCATGAAATCTTGGTTGTTTCAGCACATTGTGGTATGTATTGTGCTACATCACTATACATTTTGTGTAGTCTTGATCATATACAATGCTTGCTTTTCTAAAAGACAAACATCTTGACATATACATGACATACACTAATACATGTGTGACTAAAATATACACACTCTGAATTTTATGTAGATGTTACAGTTAGGACATATGCCACTATTACAGTACAATGTAAATATTAAGAAAAAATGGTGTAATTTTATTACTACAATGCATTTGTTGGTGTCTGAACTATACATTTACATAAGGTGATGTTGATAGTGAATTGGTAAATTGCCATGGTAAATTGTCCATCAGTGATTCAGGCCCTTTTGGGCCTATAGTTTTTTTTCATGGAGATTTAACGCCATTTTCAAGACATGTCGGGTTATATATGACATATCCAACTTTATTGGTGGAGGAAGACCTCAATAAACTGAGTAAAACCACCGTCCTTTCGAAAGTAACTGGCAAAATTTTCTCTTAAAGTTTTTTTGAGCGAGCGGGACATGAACCTACAAACTAAGCGTGAGAGGTAAGTGATCTTGAGACGTCATCTTAGACCACTTGACCAACGAAGACCCTAAAGCAACAATATACAACACATTGTTACATATTACAAGACATTGACCTGGTTTTTCTATTTCAGCATCCATACCCAACAGAGGATGAGAAGAGGCAGATAGCAACTCAAACAAATCTCACATTATTACAAGTCAATAACTGGTGAGAAAATTACATTTGATATTTTGGTAGGAGTTAATTATTGGCGGGAATCATTCTTTTGTTAGAAGCTTAGTAGTTGGTGAGTAGTTAGAAGAATGGTCATTCTTTTTTTTGGCGGAAATGCTACAGTAACTTTAACACCTCATATCAAATGCAAATCACTTTTGTATTATTGTTCTTTGTTATTTTCCTTTACGTAAGCTGGTGAAATTAGAGTATATAACATAATAATTCTTTTAAAAGTATAACAGTCCAAATTTTTTGTATCAGAACAAAATTTGTGATTTTAAAATGAGCTTTTTTTCTACTATATTGCTGTTTTTTCCAGGTTTATTAATGCGCGTAGGAGAATCCTGCAGCCAATGTTGGATGCTGGTAACCCGGATCAGGCAAAAGCCAAGAAGGCCAAACCACAAAGCAAGCCTCCACAGAGATTCTGGCCATTTGGTGGTGTTCCTGATAAGAGCACAACCACCAGTGTATCAAAACAGGATGCAATCACAAGTTCACCGCCGTCCACAACAAACGTGACCACCATGGGTCAAACAATAGTTCTACCTCCCGGTTCTTGTAAGTAAATCCCACAACAAAGGTGATGACCACGGGTCAAACAATAGTTGTACCTCCCGGTTCATGTAAGTAAATCCACCAGCAAATGTGACCATCATGGGTGAAACAATAGTTCTACCTCCCGGTTCTTGTAAGTAAATCTCACAACAAACGTGACAACCATAGGTCAAACAATAGTTCTACCTCCCAGTTCTTGTAAGTAAATTGCACAGTAAACGTGACCACCATGGTTCAAACAATAGTTCTACCTTCCGATTCTTGTAAGTAAATTGCACCGTAAACGTGACCACCATGGTTCAAACAATAGTTCTACCTTCCGGTTCTTGTAAATAAATCCCACAGCAAACATGGCCACCATGGGTGATAACAGCAAACATGACCACCATGGGTCAAACAATAGTCTACTTTCTGGTTCTTGTAAGTATATTGCACAGCAAACATGACCACCATGGGTCAAACAATAGTTCTACCTTCTGGTTCTTGTAAGTAAATTGCACAGCAAACACTACCGCCATGGATGAAACAATAGTTCTACCTCCCAGTTCTTGCAAGTAAATTACACAGTAAACATGGCCACCAAAGGTCAAACAATAGTTCTACCTACTGGTTCTTACAAGTAAATTGAACAGCAAACATGGCCACCAAGGGTCAAACAATAGTTCTACCTACTGGTTCTTGCAAGTAAATTGCACAGCAAACATGGCCACCAAGGGCCAATAATAGTTCTATCTCATTGTTCTTGTAAGTAAATCACACAGCAAACATGGCAACCATGGTGAAACAATAGTTCTACCTCCTGGTTTTTGTAAGTAAATCCCACAACAAACGTGACCACCTTGGGTGAAACAATAGTTCTACCTCCCGGTTCTTGTAAGTAAATCCCACAGCAAATGTGACCACCATAGGTGAAACAAAAGTTCTACCTCCCGGTTCTTGTAAGTAAATCCCACAGCAAATGTGACCACCATAGGTGAAACAATAGTTCTACCTCCCGGTTCTTGTAAGTAAATCCCACAGCAAATGTGACCACCATAGGTGCAACAAAATTTCTACCTCCCGGTTCTTGTAAGTAAATCCAACAGCAAATGTGACCACCATAGGTGAAACAAAAGTTCTACCTCCCGGTTCTTGTAAGTAAATCCAACAGCAAATGTGACCACCATAGGTGAAACAAAAGTTCTACCTCCCGGTTCTTGTAAGTAAATCCAACAGCAAATGTGACCACCATAGGTGAAACAATAGTTCTACCTCCAGGTTCTTGTAAGTAAATCCCACAGCAAATGTGACCACCATAGGTGCAACAAAATTTCTACCTCCAGGTTCTTGTAAGTAAATCCCACAGCAAATGTGACCAACATAGGTGAAACAATAGTTCTACCTCCCGGTTCTTGCAAGTAAATTGCACAGCAAATGTGACCACCATAGGTGCAACAAAAGTTCTACCTCCAGGTTCTTGTAAGTAAATCCCACAGCAAATGTGACCAACATAGGTGAAACAATAGTTCTACCTCCCGGTTCTTGTAAGTAAATCCCACAGCAAATGTGACCACCATAGGTGCAACAAAAGTTCTACCTCCAGGTTCTTGTAAGTAAATCCCACAGCAAATGTGACCAACATAGGTGAAACAATAGTTCTACCTCCTGGTTCTTGCAAGTAAATTGCACAGCAAACGTGACCACCATGGGTTAAACAATAGTTCTACCTCATGGTTCTTGTAAGTAAATCCCACAACAAACATGACCAACATAAGTGAAACAAGTTCTACCTCCCAGTTCTTGTTAGTAAATCCCAATGAAATATGTCTGTCTGGCATTAATAGAAATACTGTGGCTCGTGTGTGTTAGAGCATTATAGCCAGGAATTTTGGGTGGGTTTTGTTCATACTTATTTCTTTTAAATCAATTGTGAAGTAAGTTCAGAGCTTATATGAATTGCTCTCGTGTTCACTTCCTGTGGAACCAGTGTTTTTGAGAGGCCATTGAGTCAAGCTGGGGACCATTAACTTCTAGCATGAGTGACCAACACTATCTTCTAGGCAACCACCCCAGCTATGAATTGGTCGGGTTTGATCACCCAGCAGAAATATTATTGTACTGTTTCCTTTAGCAAGGCACTTTAACCGTACATTTTAGTATATTAAATGGTAGAATGTGTTTTATGCTCAATTTTAAATTTATGAATTAAAAGTTTAATCAATGCTCTAACATAGAAACTCAATTGTTTTAATTATACAATCAAACCTGTGTAAGCAGTCACCTCTATTAAACAGCCATTTGTCATAAGCAGCCACATTTGCTATTTCCCATTTCTATGCTTTCAGAGCAAATTAACCTATAGTAAGCAACAATATGTGTTAAAAAGCCATGTTTACTTATTCCCTAGACTGGCTGCTTAACACAGGTTTTACTGTAGTTATTATTTTATAGATCTTAATGTCTTATGTGTTTAGATATTAAGTACATGACATTGTATGTATTTTAACATGAAATCTGTTTCTTTGCTTCCTGTGTTCATATGTATATGTTTGTATATTATATTTTACAGTTGTGATGCCAGACGGTCAGATTATGAACCTACAGGGAGCTGCCAATATGGCGGCCATGTTGAATCAAGTGAAGCAGACGTCTCCGTCACCCTCGAGTGACAAGGATTTTAGTGATAACAATAACAATAGTCATAATACTGACAATGACGACCTGGGTGACAGTGAAGATATGACATGATACACACTTCATGGAGGACAGGCTGTGACGGAGTGTCGTATGCGTGAGAATATCCACTGATAAACACCAAACTTCACTGAAATGTTTCAAATATAATTAAGGTTCATTTGGATCTGACCCTGTATTCACAAAATGTCTCAACTGTACTCAAGCTGAAATTTTAAAACTGCTTTTCAAGTTTTTACAAATACATTTTGTTTATAATGTTCTGAAGTCGAAACTAATCTATAACTACGGGTATGTAATAATCAACATTGCTATTCAAACTGCTTAACAATAATGTCAATTAAAAATAAGTATGATCTTTAGTGCATTCTCAAGCTGGGATGTTTTGTGAATTCAAGGTCTGAGCTTGAATCCAACACATTTTGAGACTTAAACGCTGCATGTTATGAAAACAAACCATAAAATTCTTGCACTCATTCAATGTGTTGACGTAGCTGTTCTATTGATGACATTGGCTTTGCCATTTAATGCATAATATAGGCTGTTATTAAAATATCAAAATGAAAAAATAAGGTTATAGTTTTATCTCAAAAATACAACGTAAATATGAATATTAAAACCACAAATTTGAGTTTTCTTCATGTAATAAAAACATAGGTCTAGTTCACTATTAACAAGAATCCCCATGAACATTAAACTTCCCTTATGTTTTTCTTCACCCTGTGAAAACTATAAATGACGTTTGTAATCGTAAAATATTAATGCTGTATCGTCAATAAAATCATTAAAAATTAACTGATGCTGGATATAACAGGGTAGCCACATACTTTGGATACAACAGGGTAGCCACATGCTCTGAAAAATGACATTGGTCAGCAGGAAAATCGAGGAATTTAACCAAATGTAAAATCATTTAGTAGACCATTGAAAACTGCTATGGTGTCTGTTAATTTTCTGGATCTGTTATATGAATAGCTTTGTACCAATTTTTACAAGTTGTATTGTGCTGTTGGATGTGTTCTTAAGAAGGACTCATGGTCAGCAATATTGAAATCTGTAATACTATCTAAATATTCTTGTTTAAAATATTAACATTTTTAATCCTGCTAGATTTGGAAATGAGTAAAAAAATAACATTAAAAAAGACTTGATATTTTCTAGCAAATGTTTCTGTCATTACGATGAAAACTGATGGAATATAAATATGTTAAGTCTTTTGTGTCACATGTGACCACAAATTTGACAAAAAAATTTACAAGATACCACTTTTCAAAATAGCAACAAAATATGTCTGAATACAAACTAGAGTTATTGTCACCTTGTAGATGTGGAGCGCATATCCAGTGGTAGAGCATCGGACTCGAAACCTGCTGCGGCTTTATTTTTTGTTCTTGAGCAACATACTTCATGCCATATACTTAGTACTGGTCCTACCCAGGAATTCTTAGAGAGTTTGTTTAAGTTGTAAGAACTTTCATAATTTATGCAAAATAGATAAGTTTAAAACCAAAAAAAAATTGTAGCTAAAAATAATTTTTCAGAAATGGTGTTAAGTGCAATTGATAAAAATTTCTGTGTGTCCCTTTAAAATTGATCATTCAGATTAAAAAACTAACTTTCTTTAAAGAGTTGATTAAGTTGAACTACTAGTCTGTTTGTTATTCATTTGAAGCAGCAATTCACGATTGTATGTGTGTGTAGATATACTGTGAAACAAATTTGAGGCCATACCATGCATTTTGATTTGAGATTTCTATTGCCTTTTTGAGCAATATTTAAACAATTTGAGATCTAAAAAACTATGAGAAAATTGTTTGCAGTTTACAAATTAATTTTATAACATTTATTTTCATATTCTTTGTTATATAGTTCAACGCATTATACAAAATGGCTTTAAGAACAAATTAGTTTAATGTAACCATCCGGTACATTGAATATATTTTGATTATAAATTACTAATTTATTGAAATTATAGATTTAGTGTTTAATAATGATTTGAATAGATACAATTAATTTTTTCTAGTGTTTGAATGCTTTGATGGCTTTAATTGAATATATTTTTTGCACAATTCCAAAAGGTTGTATGTAACTTAACATGTGTCGAGTTTGACTACACAAAAAAAGTACTTGCTCTTTCTTGATACAACTTTGGGAGTCAATGCTTTCAGAAGTGTTAAAAAAACCCTGTTCCTTGCCATAACAGTCAAACCTGTCTTAAGCAGCCAGTTAATGGAAGGAGCAAAGCGACCTTTAAAGACCGATTATTGCTTAATACCAGTCGATTTGCTCTGAAAGCATAGAAATGAGAAATAACAAAAGCAGTTGCTAAGGACAAGTGGCTGCTCAAAAGAGGTGACCACTCACACAGGTGTGACTATATTTCAAACTCTACTCTCGTCTCGGTTCCTTTATATGTAACTAGGAGATTATATAAGTTGTATTAAGCAATATTCAAATAAATAGCTTTCTTTTTTGGAAGGTGAACGAAGCTGTCTTCTATAGTCATCATGTAGCACATTTATGACTTTGTTCTATAATCTTTGTTATACTTTTGATGGTGATATCATTTCTTCCGACCGATAAAAAAGATCCAAATAGTTTCAAAATGCCATTGCCATAACAGAGGAAATAGAGATCAAAGTGTTTTTTGTTCTATCAACACTTCATATATATGGTAGTCAAAGCATACAGTTTCCACTAAAATGACACAAAATGCAGACAACTATTGCGCATTACTATGGCAACAGAAAAAAAAGTCCCTCCACCCCTTCAGTGGCCCAAGGGACGATAAACATATTTAGGCTGCCATTTTTTTTATATAATGCAGGGAAAATAGAAACTGTTGTCTCAATACCACGATTTCAGGTTGACGTTCGATTTGGAATTATTTATATTAATAAAAGAAAGGCTGATATACTTTAAAAAAATAGTGTACTTGCTTGGTTTATTCAAAATATTGATTTGAACTCACACAAAGATAAATGTTTCTTGTTTCCTCTTTCTTCATTCTGAAAATCAGTCATTTTCTATTGACGTTTACGCTTTTATACAAATGTGTTTTTTCCCCATTTTTTTATACAGTCATGTGCTATACAATAAGAACTTCTAGTATGCCTGCCAAATTTAAGGTATCTATAATGACGAAAAACATACAAAATATTAGATTTTTTAAAACCACTTGTTTGATTATTTGCAGTGGTGTTGAAGTCAGAAACATTATATTGGGGTCATCTCAAAAGTATAAGGGAGGCAACACCTGTTATACTATTAAGTGCTTCGAATAAGCTGCTTATTAGCATATTTCACAGTAAGACATTTTAACTACTTTCATTCACTGAATTATTGAAAGCTTAATGAGTGAAAATCACCCTAATAATTCTTTGGTTATAAGATTTCACTGTCAGAGTTATTTTATTTTTAAGAGTTTTCAGTCAGTTCTTATCTAGGAGACTGATACTATGTTGTTTGTTCCTTTCTATCACCCACCACTGTTCGGGTTGTTTGGTTTATTATAAAAGAAATTGCATCTGTCTTTCAAATATTTTGTTTTATATGATTTTATGCTCGTAACTACATTATATGAAAGACTTTTGTTGCAACTAACATAACAACTATGATCATATGTGTGATAGATCATTCATGAATGTGTTGGTTTATGATATCAAAAAGGCATACATAAAAAAGAATCAAAACTGTATACAGTTATGTCATATTAGAAAATATCCATATTTGAATTAAAACAAATATTTTTTTTTCATTATTAAAACATTTCTTTTATCTGTCTTTAGATCTGTATGAGCTCATTGATAAATCTGTATGTTATAGTCTGACAAGAGATTAAAGAAGGACAGCATGATGGGCAAAACTGTGAACAAGTGAGCCTTCCCTCAGGCTGTTCAGGCCTTTGAATTTTTGTTTTCTGTTTATTGGGCTTCTTGCATTTTTATATAAACCTGTATACCGGTAGTTTATATTGTTTTTTACCAAATGGTTCAATGGTAAGCTTTAATGGTAGAGTCTTAGTTAGGTGTATTTTTTAAATATTTTTTTTGTGATCAGGGTAAATTATTTTACTTTCAGTATTTCATTTATAGATTACCAAATCATTTATTGTGTTGTAGACTAGGTAGAATTTAAAATAGTAAAATTCTGATTTGGTATTCTATTATAACTGTCTATATATTAATGAATCTTTTTTTTTCCATTTTGGTGACCTGGTATTTTGACCAATTATTTGACAACTGCAATTAATAAAAACCTGCAAGATAATGATGCTTCTAGAGGTACTTTCTGAACATCCGTCTTATTTCTTCAAGTGTTGATGTGATCCAAGAACTTTTTATATCCAACTTGATGTATATATAAGAATAGTTTGGAATGCTGAGATTTAAGAGAACAATTTTTTTACTGTAAAAGCAATAACACAAGAAGGTTACTGATCTTAATAGTTAAACATTCTCTTGTGCTACTCACTTACGCCCTGCTTCTGGTTTGAGTCTGTCTTTGATGTTAAACAAAAGGTGCTTTTTTCATCTTTATTCATCGGGACAAAGTTGTAAGCCATGTCATACTGCCAGTTTGTTTCAGTTAGTGTTAATTGTTTGTCAAGGTTAATAGTCTAGCTAGTTGATCAGTATTTGTAGGACATTTGTTTGTCAAGGTTGATAGTTTAGCTAGTTGATCAGTATTTGTAGGACATTATTTGAATACTTGCTGTTGTCACGAATGTATAAAACCAAAGTGCAATTATTGATTATTCAAACTTTATTTACATTTATCATCTGACTTTCATTTCATTCATTTTAATTGTTTAGAAATATTCATATCATTTATCACATGCATGTAAAGCTGGTAAAACTGTCAGATAGTTTTCATCCCATATTGTTGCTTAAGATTGATATTAGTAAATATTTATAGGTGATATATTTTGAATTTTATGAAATAAATAATTATATGGGTTTTTAGTTAATGGAGGTGTATGGTTGCTGGTATATTATTTTTGAATTTGTTGCTTAAAATGGTTGTCATTTTTGAATACCAGGACTTTTTTTTTGCATGTATATGCAACGTGTCTTAGTGAATGGTTAAAGATTTCATGGAATCGATGATGTAGATATACTTTCATCACAGACGATAGAAAGTAGGGGACATCATTTCGATATAAAGTTGCGAATATGTCCAGAAGATATCTGGAGATTCATGGTTTGTTGGAATAAAAGTTTCATTTGAGAAAGTTTTAATAATGATGACCTATATTTTTCTTTAAGAAAATCAGCATTTCCATAAACACCACCACCATAATAGAGAAATAAATGTTAATAAGTGTAATGGATTTAAAGTTATGGATTTTTTTATTCTTTTCATATCATGTCACCTGACCCAATATCCAACATTAGTGTGTAAAAATGGCCAATCATCCTTCACTTGGGTCCTCCATTTTTTTTCCAGAATTTATTAAAAAAAAAATTTGCCAATGGTTAACTTGTTTTACTTTTGAAAGTTGTGTCACATGGTTAGTAACAGGTGATATTTAAAAGAAAAACATTGGGATCATGAGCAACAATTAAAAAACTTCAGAATTGAAATTGTTTATTTATTATTGAATTTATTAAACAAGTTGGTAAAAATATATTATGCAAGGCTTTGTCGAGCATCATATCATTTTTGCCAACAGGTTTAATTCATTCATTGGTAAAAGAGCACGACTGTAAGATTCTCTTCATCATATAACTTATTTTTCAAATCACCTCTAGAAAGAATGAGAAAAGGCACATATCAGTTTCCGTCAGTCATTGTATGACTTAACATTTGAAAATAACATCATTTATCATAACAAATCAATGTCATTAATAAGTTACGGCAAGTTGGAAAGCACTTCAGCATTTTACGTACGGCAGCCGAGTTATACGGAAAATGTCAAACAAAGACTTGGTAGTGATATAACACAAGGTTAATATCAAAAATATAACATGGGTTTATTACACTCCTGCAGCGTAAATTATGTGATAAAATATGTATTTGATAGCACTTCTTCATTTACTACTGAAAGTATACCAATTTGGACAAACACTTAAGGGGGAGGTGTGTGTCCGTAGTGAAACTTTTGTCATCGATAAATTGACTTCAACAAGAAATAATGGCAGCAGAAACTGCCAGTTATACAGCATCATCTACCATTATATTCATTTCATTATTTTTGTTGATTATATCTTTTTATGCTATTCAGATTGTTATGTTATTGTACATTGGATAAATTGGGGGGAGATAACTTACATGTTCACAAAATGTGGTTTCAAATAATTCTATGAATAAATGATTTTATCCGTTTATCAGTGACTTTGTCTTCTGTATACGCCATCTAAACCCTGTAATTATTTTTAATTCTATTTTTAAGGCTCAGCTGAACTTAATAATAAGTACAAATTTGTTTTATAGTGTAATTCTTATATTGAGGTCTTATAGTTATAGTGCGTTATGAATGTTCTATGGAAAACAAATCTCAGTATTACTTGCCTCGAAGCATAGGTTCAAGTTGAATATTTATGTAAGAAAGAGTTAACTTTTAAAGTTGTGTGCATCATATAAACTGCATTTTTTATTGGATATTCACCAAACTTGCATAGTTGTCGGATAACAATAATATTTCGGACATGTTCTTTTAAACCCATTTTTAATACATAACAGGTCATATTTGTCCAATGATATTAATGGAGAAAGACCGTAAGATGAATCTCAGTAGAGCTACCATCCTTTCGCATGTTATTGGCACAATTTTTCATTTAGTGTTTTGGCTGAGTTGGGCTTGAATGTTCGATCAGACAAGATCTTCAACAGGCCAAATTAGATGATTACTGCTGGGCAATGTGGCATTTGAATTACCAAATAATGTTTTATGTGACCTTGCTTGCGCTCCAGACCTGCATACTATTGTCTTCATTTAACTTACAGTTGTATAACCATATCTCAGACAAGATCTTGAACTTGCTATATTGGATATAATTAATGTCACAAGTTTTGGCCCTTAAAGCACACGCTGCATAATTTCAACTTGTGTTCACTCCAAACACCAACATTTATCATCGAATCTTTTGATAATTATATTCAATATACTGGTATATCAATATTCTATAATTTCTAATAGGAAAATTAATGTTGTAGGAAGGGACAATTTGAGTAATATGATAGAATTTGCTAAACTTAACAGGTATCAAGGTTCTAGGTTCATTCTGCATATTCATTGGTTGATGTATTTTTTCTTTAATCTGTATGTTAATTTGTTGTTTTTGTACATGTGGAGTGAACCCGGAATCTTCCTTCCTGTTGACGTCGAGTAACCTATAATGTGTTGGTATACTATAAAACCCTATTCATTCATTCCTCTGTCACAGTTGAGACAATATAACTCACATGGGTATACGTCTCACACCACTACATTTCCCATAGGGCTCCATTGTAACATTTATGTCCAAAACAGAGTGAAAAATTAAATTCTGCAGCATGTGTCTGGTCTCAAATTCTTCACTGGTTCAAGATACGCAATTATAAAGAAAAAAAGTATACCTTGTCCAGGTTTTTTTTTTTTTAAATTCAATGCTTTTGTGAGACCTATCAATTTCCAGAGTAATAATATGTCAACGATTCGCCCTAGATGCCGTTCGCACCAACAGTTCTGAAATGACACAGAATTGTCCAGAAAGCTGGTATCAGCATCAAATTTTCAGTGGTGATTTTTAAAATACTGACCATTTAACTCATGCTAGCAAAAAACAAAACATTGCAGTACAAAGCCCTGAAAAAAGAAGAAAAAAAGAACTAAAGTTTTATTTCTACCTCCTTCATCTGTAGGTCCGGAGTACTTAAGGGAGATAATAGTGGTGTGAGTCCTATATCGAGATTTACTGGATGCCATCCTAAACTTGCCAGTTTGCGTTTGCATTCATTATAAGAATTTCTATTCTCACCGATTATATAGGAAGCTACAATGAAATCGATTTGTTTGTATGGGATTTTATGCCTTTTTCAACAGTATTTTAGTAATTTGATGGCTGTTAGCACTTATCTTTGTTCCCGAGATCTGCTCAGTGGTTAACAATTCCAACCTTACAACTGCTAGTCATCAGCTCATTCCCCACATAATCAGAGTTGGAGGATTTGTGGCTATACAACCATGACAATGTCAAATGTTTTTTTTGCTGCAAGCTTAACAGCCCATGCAGCATGGTTTTTTACAGATAAATGTTAACAGAACAGTATGTGAGTTTTCATTATCATCTTAAGTATTTCTTCATTTGTACAGTTAGATGCATATTATAGAAATATCTAGAGCATAGATAATATGCATGAACCAAGTTCATGGCCAATCATTATGAATACCAAGTTCAATTTCTTTGAATATTTAGTGTCATTTTTATGTGATCCAGGGCTAACAGACCATCAGTTAATCTGACCACTTTATTCTGGCATCCTGTTAGGTTAACCACCATTGAAGCAAATCAATATTCACAAGTAACCGATAACTTTCACACTTGAATCAGGTGTCACAAATCGATTTCACAACTCCTGGATTAATACCAAGAAAAAAAAGAGATCAGAAGAAATTTTTATATAATAAATATCTTTTAATGACATTCATAAATGACTTACAAATAAATCAGTAGAAGTGTAAACATAAATAGAGCACATATAATGTATGTTGTACAAGTCTCGTAAGAATTTTCAGGCATGTTTGTTTCAACATACTTCTAGCAGAGCAAGCTCATCTTGTTACACATGGAAAATACATATTATTGCATTTAACACTGGTTTCAACAGTTATTCAGATACAAAAACTTATTTCATTACAAACATTACATACAATGTACATGTATGGAATTTTATTTGTTGAAATACAATTCTTCTAGAAATTGTAACAAATATTTTTACATTTTTTTTTTTCGAATCGAAGTGTCAGAAGTGGATGTGCATAATTGCAGGTTTATACTCTCATTAACACTTTATACATGTGTAATTAAAATTAATTGCACAATGTGTAAAATACATTGTTTTTTTAAATTTGCTACAAAACATGTGCATGCTTTGATGCATGCTTCCATTGACATACATTCAGCACAATACAGATATATACAGTATGTACAACATATCACAGATACTTTTTAATAAAAATCTCCCAAAATCGTGACAACTTTAGGAGGTACAGTTACATATATCACCATGTTTCTTAATATTCTTTTATTTAGTGTTTTTTAAATTAAATTAACTCCAAAACAACTTTTTTCAGGTGTACGGTACTTCACTTATAACACAAAGTACTTCTTTCCCACTGATGGACCATTTACTCTTGGCATCTTCAAACAAGTGAAAAATGGAAAGACATTAGGTGCCCGTTTCACTAACCTTTGTAAGTCTAAGATTTTTGTACGAAAAAAAATAGCAACACCTACAACTGTTTAGTGAATGCAAAGTTATTGTACATTTCAAGGAATATCGTTTACACAACTTTCGAAAGCTTGCATGAAGATGTTGTAGAAACACCATAATAATTATGAATTTTGTGGCTATTTATCGTGACTAAATTTAATGTTAAGAATTTCGTAAAGTGACAAACGTTAGTGACACAGGCCCCAGCACTGTAGAGTTCTATGTATAAATGTATATGACAGTTTAGTAGTTTGTCAGTATTGTGTAAGAATGAGCTGGATAGAAACATATTTTATACCAAGTTATCACAAACACTGTCCACAATTAGCAAATCTGATAAACATTATTTTTTTAAACACAATAACTCTTTTCTTTTTTACCTTTTTTTTTTATTACAAAAATGATCATTTACTCTTTAACACAATTATTGTCAATACTGCTTTTTTTATTACTGCGGGAGTTGTGGTGTGGGTGATGAACTAGGGATTTGGGCTGTTTTGGGGGCACGGGGATGCATGGAGATTATGTCTTCACCGTCTTTGTTGATTTCCTTGTGAGCAGCTAGTAGGAATTTTCTTTGATCTCTCCTCACTGAAAACACAGATATTTAACATGTAAAAATATAGCAAACAGAAAACATATGTTTGCACTTTTGATAAATAAGTACCAATTGGTTGTAAAATAAAACGCTCAGAGAACATATTTTCATTGTAGACTTTAACATTATTTAGTACCAAATCAAAAAATTGAAAAGAATGTAATATATGTTCCTATGCAATATACCAATATGTTGGTCAATAGCCTAACGTAGCTAAAGTTTTGTATTATAAATACTTGTCAATATAAACTTAAAATAAAATGTTTCCTCTTGTATTCAAAAAAATTTATTTCCTCAAGAGGCACTCAAAGATTTACCCAAAACATGTATCTCAATACCAGATTTCATCACACTTGATAAAGGGCTAGGAGTTACTGCATGGACAAGATTTATGATGGACGGATGGTAGGGTAGGACAATGCATTCGTGTAATGGGGGCATAATTACAGATCAAGTGTTGTCAATGTTATTTTCTGTGGCTTCTAACTTTGGAATTTACCAGTTCATGTATCAGATTCATTTTATTTATTTGCATAATATTGAAAATTACATTTTTTGATGACTTACCTTTTTCTCGCACCGTCTGTTTTTGAACTTCAGGTATAAGGAAACAATGAACTAAATCTGCAACAATTTCTTCAGAATCCAGTTGTGTACGTCTGTAATTGAAAAACGTGGATATGGAATAAAACAAAACATGACATGGTACAGAACAAAAAAAATAAAATTATGTAGCATACCACAGAAACGGAGCTCACCTTTACATGTTTTTATAAATTGTATGTTTCAACCATCTGGAAATGATGAACTATTATGTTTGTAAAGGCACAAGGGATCTATGACTTCTTCCTTTAAAATTCATTACAGTAAGGAGCCCTTCACAGTACCCCAAATCAAGGAATTATATAGAGAAGGACATGCAACTGTCTGAGGTGTTATGAACATTCGTGTATTCACGAAAAATCTAGCAAAATCTTGTTTTCAAATATCTTTACATTCATTCATCTCTGAAATATAAATCAATTTTATTTTTTCTTTGCACAATTGAGTTATGTACAAAACGAGACCGTTCCCAGTAACTTGTGTTTAAAAATTGTTGAAGTACTTGTAACAACAAAATTTGTATACTGCAGCTAAAAAATCAAGTAAAGAACTTGAAAATTTACTTCAAACTGCAATATTTGAAATTCATGATCATATTGCGTTTAAAATATTATAAAACATCTAAGGTTACATACATGTGCACCTTATATTTTATGTAAAAAATTGCCTGTGACACATGAACGATTAATTTGCCACATTATTTATTCTTCGCATGCCGTTTTATCAACATGTAGTAGAGATATACTAGTTTCCTATCCTTCTATATAAGTCCTTGCCAAAATGAAATCTACGTAATGAGCAAATTCTGTAATTTTGTGTTTATGTTAAATGTCTGAATCAATTATCAGAGTTCTTTTTAATCATACAGAAATATCACTTTTTGAGAGGACTTACTAAAGAAAAGGTCCATTGTGGTGAAGTGGGCAAGTCCAATTTTTTGGTTACAAGTGTTATCCCCTGCTTCATTTAAAAAAGAGTTTTGGTAATAAAATGACTTTTCATCATTACAGTGGTTCTTGTTACATACATGTGCCCAGGATTATTAAAACTGGTTGTCTAACCAAATGTATACCATAATTTATAAAACCCAATTCAATTCAGAGGTGACATGAATTTTCTACTTACTTGTCCTCCATCTCATATGCAACATCGTTAATCTTTGTTGCCATCTCTGAGATCTCCATACGAGCCTGGGCGTCTGCTGTAGCATCCACAGAGTCGAGGATAATTGTGTGAAGGTACGTGTCAACACTGTTCTGATGGACCTTGACAACCTGCATTGAAGACACACAAGTTTCTGTATTCCAATGTTGATAAATTTAAAAGTAACTGTAATGTTAGCAAACATTTGGCAAGTTTTACATGGATTTTCTCATCATGGATTTAGTAATTTTTCTTAGTAAATTTTGCTTAAAGAAAATATTAAAACTTATTCGAATTACTAATATTTTTAACTGAATCAAAAAAAAATTCTGTTAAATGTTTTTTAACATGTGTTTGTATTGGTTGTATCATACTGCACTTTATTTTAATAGGTTTTGCCCGATTTTTGTAAAAAAACAAATTGTAAATGACAAACAGCGAGGTTTTACAGAGTTTTTATACATTATGTACCTTTTTCTAAAACTAAATTTCACTTGTAAACCATTTGACCTTGTTGTAAACCATGACTTTTGACCTTTTTGTAAACCATGACTTTTGACCCTTTTGTAAACCATTATTTTTTACCTTTTTGTAAACTGTGACCTTTGACCTGATTTTACAGGTATATGTTTTGTTTAATTCTTTGTAACTTTCTTAAACAACTTCTCACTTCTCCTTCAACAACCAACCTGTTTAAATATTTCATCTTCCTCTCTCCTTCTTCGTTCCTCCACCTGTCTCCGTCCACTTTCCTCTGCCTCACGGATCCTGCGTTGACGCTCAGCAAGCATGGAGAAGGCGTGGATACGACGTTCTTCCTGTAGTCTAATGAGCTCCTTACTCAAGAAATCATACATGTCACCGAGACTTTCACCTTCAACCTTGGCTAATGCCTCATCAACTAGAGATTCCTAAAATAACAAATAAATAAAATCTTTGCACAACTTGTCTTTTATCTCCGGTGCACTCAGAATATATCTAACATAAAATATTTATCAGTATACAAAGATGGTATCTGATGTCTCCCCATAGTGACTGTATAAAGATTTTTGTGGCAAAAGAAAAACTGCTGTTAATAGTGTAACCAATTTTTTTTTCAAAGATCACTTATATTCATCATATATACATCTCTCTCTGCACAAGACAAAATTGAAATCTGTTAATGAATTCAGCCAGTATGAGTTATATTTTTCTAATATAACATACTTTTTTTTATGTACTATTTGATAGCAGTCCTTGTCGATTTGTTCATTAATTTTGATTATTTGTAAACTTTCACAGTTTTAACTTTATTTTACATTCTATCATCATCATCACAATCTTTAACTTTTAACATACAGATTGACCTATTTATGTGTCCATGTGCAGTAAAATGTTTGTTTTTCGTTCATTCATTCTTTCACGAGTCATTCATTCATTCATTCCAACTCTGACTGACCTGGTGTTCATGCAGACGTCGTTGTCTCTGTAATGCAAGTGTGGCTTGTTTTTCCTGTTTCTTCATGTTCAGTTCCGCGTCTTGGAGAGCGTGCGTGCTACGTAACTCCTTGATCAACTCCATACGCTTCTCCTTCCCTTCGTACATCTGCAACACAAAATATGGATGAATGGCAACAAGCACAGTCAGCATATCCTGATTACAAAAAATAATAACTTCAGATGAGATGGTATGAAATATGTCATTGTATTCTCAGTGTTATGTATAAATGTATATTAAACAAAAAAAAAACGTGTACCATTCTGTCAAGATTTTTCAAACATGTTGAAAACGGCAACTTTCAGAGAACATTAATAATTCAAGAGAAAAAAATACAATGTATACCATAAATAAAAAAAAAAATTCTTTTGAAGTAAATAATTAAATTTAAAAAAAGAGAGAAAATTATTACTTCATTACCGCATAAAAGATTACATTTTGAAATCTAGAACTGGTAAATGAATGGATTACAAGAATGGCCAGTTCCTGTCAGAGAGTGTCTTACATAACAGACAACTTAAATTATATACTTTGACATCTTAAAAGTGATTGTGGTAAAAATAAATAACAAATCAAATATTCTTAACAGCACACAAAATTACTTGACAAAAATTGGGGAAAAACATTCCTTGTATATATTTCAATTTCATTCTAACATTCTAATTACATTGCAAATGAAGTAACGAGTTTGAGATGAGAAAAAACTTCCATATAAAAGCAATTTTTTCCCATTTCAATGCATGAGAAAACCAACAATTATTAAACAATTAATAAATGTGATATTACCATATTCTGTATGGCGCGGCCTCGTATGACCTGTTGAAGGAAGATCACTCCTAGTTCTCTCTCCTCTTCCTCCTCTGACGGCACCTCAACTGTTGGCGTCGGTGGTCGAGGTATAGGCTTCTCAATCTTCTGTAGAAAGCGTAGTGGTTTCGGCTCCTCTGCACCCTTCAACTTTTCTTCTTTGATAGTCTACATGTACAATGTACAACAGATATATTGTTAAAAAATTAATTCACTACTTAAGTTATGTTTAATGTATGGTATTTTATAGACAAGGTACAAAATATTACTGATTTTTACTGATTTTCACTTTGAAAACAACTTATGATTGTAAATAAATAGTATCAAAGAAAACTAAGAACACTTAAAATCTAGTGAGACCTCTACTTTTCAATTTTAGACAAAATTCAAATTAAATTTGACTGGGCTGATTGATCAAAACATTTGCTGTAATAATATGACACTACTAAATACAGTAAAACCTGTCTTAAGCAGCCAGTCAATACAGGTTAATTTGCTCTGAAATCCTATAAATGGGAAATGGTAAATGTGGCTGCTTAAGACAAGTGACTGCTTAATAGAGGTGACCACTTACATAGATTTGACTGTATATAAGTCATGTATGAAGGTAAACAAAAACATTATCCTGTAAATAATGCCATAGTTTCAATGCGACCCTTTCCTGTGAGACTTATTTTTGAAAGGAATGGTAAGACTCCCTTTCCATGTAGTCCAAATTCAAAATGTGTTTGTTTTCACTGTATTCTAAATATTAATGAATCATACATTTGGAAACAAAACTTTTGAGTTTAGTCAGTATTTCTAGAACACAATCAAAATAAGTAATATAGAAAGACAATGTTGTTTGTATGTGCATATTAATAACAAATGGGTCATAATACCGCTCAAAAAAAAAAAAAGAAAGACAACTCTGTTTTTTTGTAATCTGCCTTGTTCGAGGCAAAACACCTGTATATGTTATGCCAATAAACCATTGAATTAAATAAGTTTTGAACACGCTTCACCTCATGTATATCCATCAGCTCAATCTCCTGGCGGTATTTACGTTTGACAAAGCCAGATTTTGTAACTGTTTTAGGTTTCGGAGCCTTGATTCTTGGTTGAGTCACGAAGGTTGGCAATGATGCCTCGAGTTCCAGCAGACCCTGGTATGTGTTCAAATGTCGACTCTTCACCACAAACTGCTCCGAGCCGCGGTCCAGGAACACTCCTACACGTGTCAGTGGTGCATATGACTGGGAGTTGAAATTAGAGTATTCCTGGATGACATCACGACGCTCCAACTTCCCTTCAACCTTCCGCCTCTTCTCTGTCAGTTTTCTGATGGCTAAAAAGTTACAAAGAAATATTAAACATCCTGAAGTTGGTTAAGTAGGTTACACAAAAAAGCAAAAATTAGACATCATTAAGTTGGCTAAGTCAGTACAAAGGAAAATTAGACTTTATGAAATTGGCTAAGCACAATTAATACAAAGTTTGCTACCAGGGCAAAAAGTAAAATTAAAAATCTTAAAAAATATCTTACATGTAAACGTTAAGACTTTTCTTGTATTGCAATTTTTTTCCACCTCACATTTCACATTTTAGACTATGGCTTTGTCTGTTTTCAATACATTCTAAATATTAATGAATGATACATTGTTGTCACTTTACTATTTACCAGAGATCATTTTCTCAAGAAAGAAACTAAGATAATGGTTCCAGGAGCGTAAGCTTATTTTTGAGTTATTATAAATTATGTTACACCATCCAGCATTGATTTTAACCTTCATTGCATGTATGACTGCTTCAGGTCTAACAGTTTTATTTTGAAAATGATGCACAATATCTCATTGTTTAAAACTGATATTATCACTCATAATGAGCCTCTTTACTTTGAATTTTCAATATTTTACTAACATTCTATGTAATAGTAGTCAAAACATTGATTATTTGAATATTTATAAGCATTTTTATGCCATCGAGGGCTAACAGACGATCAGTTAACCTAACCACTGTTTCCTGGGATCCCGAAAGGTTAACCAGTATTTGAGCAAACCCCATCTCCGCAAGTAACTGATAACTTCCCCACTTGAATCAGCGGTGAGAAAAATGATAATGAGACACAATGTTGTATATCAATCATCATGGAGACTGTTGCTTGGTGGGGATTCGAATTCACGACCCCTGGATTGATAGTCAGACGCGTAATTGACTGAGCTAATCGGGCAAAGCTAGTCAGAACATACAAAAATAAAATATCACTCTTTTTTACTCTTTGTCTTTGTGATATGTACTGAGCCTTAAATCATGATCACCATGTTCATGTTTGAATAAACTTATCATAAAACTGGTGATGATATATACTCAGGTAACAGAAATAATACCGTACTCAATCACCATTTGCAACTTTCCGCCATTTTTCATTTTATTTCTTTGATATTTCTGTGTACAGTTGATTAAAAAAAGCATTTACATGTTTGGGTTGTATGGATGCCTAGTTAATATCAACATCACAACTAAATAAAATCATCTTACTTTTAATGTGTTCATTCCTAATTTTCTTTATCCTAGCTTCTTTTTCTTTCTGTTTCTTCGACCACAGTTTGTCTAGTCTCTTGATGTTGAGCTCCTGGTGATTCTCCTCGCGTTGCTTCAATAACTGTTTCAATACCTCTAATCTTGCCTCCTGTAATCTGAACAATTAAACAACATTTTCATGAATTGGTTGTTTACTATATGTTTTATTTTTTCAATATTTATAAATGAAATATAATGCTCTGTTGTTAGTCATTAGCTCCGCCTCCCTATCTGTCAATCATGATACTGTGTGCATATGCCAATTTGATAGCATGTATAACCACAGCGCATGGTCCAGTGGTAGGGCATTGATCGGAAGTGTTGTGGGTTCAGTCCTCCTCCACGGCTATGTGTGGTGTCATTGATCAAGAAACTTTTTCCCCATATGTTTATAGTACTGGTTCTACCAAAGAAGACTTCCAGTATGATTTGTATAAGTTGTAATAACTTGTTTCATACTCAATGTAAATTAAATCAGTTTAAACTAATCAGTTCCTGTTCTAGCCTCCAGTAGTAAACATCATATAATGTAAACTTGGCAGGTTCTTGTGTTATAATAATGCCAGTACAACAAAATAACATTACAGGGAAAATATACCTTTAAAGTTAGGAACGTGCATGTATGATAAAAAATATTCTGATAACTATGTGTCAGGTTCTATACAAGCTGGGAGGTGAGATGAATACCCAGTAACTATGTTCTGTTCAGACCTTCGAATATTTTTTAATGTACCGGGGGTAATACAATGTACATCAAAGTTTATCCTTTATTCATCATTTGATCAACTTTAAGATATGTAGTAAAAAATGAAAGTGTTTTTTCCTTGCCTATTGTGATGCTTTGCGAAACCGGACGCAGACTTTTTGTATGAATTTCTGCTCATTTTGTTTTTTTATTACATGTAATTATAATGTCAATTTAGACAATTTTGGCTTTCAAGGTAAAATGTTGTGAAGTCGAGCCAAGTAAAGATTGATTGATTGATTGAATATTTAGTGCCATTTTAATGCCATCGAGAGCTAATAGATGATCAGTTAACCTAACCGCCGTTTCCTGGGATTCTGAAAGGTTCACCAGTACTCGAGCATACCCAATCTCTGCAATAAACTGATAACTTTCCCACTTGAATCAGCAGTGAGAGACGAATGATAATGAGACACAATGTTGTATATCAATCATCATGGAGACTGTTGCAGGGGCCAAGTCAAGAGAATCCAGAAAATCAAACGACATATTCACAAAAAGCAGCTTTTTTTTTTATGCATTACATCTTCTGTGACTGCATGTAAGAAATCAGCTGCTATGATGCTAGTCTGAAAGCTTATCTTAGTTTCTAATGTCAATCTTAATTTTCTAATTGCTTGTCATAGTCATACAATTTTAATTATTATTTGAAAATAGAATGCGTGGATGATTTTTACTCAAACCAATACTCCATTTACTGATTTATAAGAAAAATCATCATTTACAACTCAGTTTGAGTGTCAGAGTCACTAATAAGTAAGTGACAACTAACTTTTCAATCTCCGACTCTCTGAGGGCCCATTCCTTCCTCTCCATCTCATCCATCATCTTCTTACGCTTCTCCAGCTGGGACACATCATTCAGTGGTGGCAGAGTTGCCTCCCATGCTCTCTTGGCTCGAGCACGCTCAATCATCTCCACTTCAGCACGACCTGCTGGCAAACCTCGACCTGAAATGTACAGATGGCAATTTAAGGCTGGGAGTATTCACAATTTACCTTGGGTGAAGCTTACACTTTTAAGTTAAATGAGTTTTTTCACACATTCAGCAGAGCACTTCAGGTCAACATGATAGTGTATGAATTACCTATTTATCCTTATTTTAAAAGATGATATATCAAAAATCATCAAAAGAACAATTAACCTTTTTTAATAGTTCTTTCCTTTTATATGGATTAATCATTCATGTACTCCTACACGATTTTCATGTCTGTTTTCAAAGCAATTAATAATTTAATACATTCATATATATGTAACCTTATTTAGTTACCCATTAACACTTGTTATAATCTATGCTCAATTTCAAACAAGAACATTATGCATCCAAAGGCTAAAACTGAACTTCTTAAACATGCATTTTCTTATTCTGCTATGGAAGTCTGGAACAATATATAATCAGAAAACTGAATAACATAGCTACTTTTAAATATGTGTACAAAGAATTTCTGATAACAAAACATCTTTTGCTTGAAAATAAAATATTGCACTTTGTCATTATTAACATTGTATTGATTTTAGCAGGTATCTGCTCCAAATACTGTTTTATGTAAAACATTGTAATCTTGATATTATTGATTTTAAATGTGTTATTGTGTTATTCAGAGAAAATAAGATTTATATTGTATGTAAAACTTAATGAGTTTACCCTCTCTAAATAAAGACATTATTATTATTATTATTATTATTATTATTATTATTATTATCAAACTATCCTAAATCAGTCAAATGTTAAATGAGCATTAATTACAATATCCATAATTTGTCTAATCAAGAACAGTTTGTTAATTTTTTTATTTTCACATCTGTAACACCGGCTCCAACTCACCATATGATAATGTGGCGAGAGTGAGGAGTTCTGGAGCTGAGCCAGGTCTCACCACATACTCTGGGGTGAAGGGGTCTGTCTGGGCTTCAGAATCTCTATAGTCTGTCTGTACCTCTACGGTACGGGTCGGTGGTGTTGGGGCTCTCTCTACCTGCATCTCAGGGCCAGCCAGGGGGTCATGTCTAAATAAACAGATTATTTTGGTTATTTTATACAAAAAGTTCAAAATAAAAGCAAACAGGAGGAGGTGTGTAACTAAAGTAGCAGAAGAAACTGTAGGTAAATTAAGTGTTGTCTTATTATGGTACAGAAAATCACATGAATCCTACACACCTACTGTATCAAGGATATAATATGTTTTATCTATATATTTCAATGAACCTTAGTGTATAGAAAAGCAACAAAGTATCAGTATTTTCTGTCTGAAGTTGAGCTATATAATTATACAGGTATATGAAAATGATAAAAAATTAGAATTATCTACTGTTTCTATACATTTTCTGTATACACCTACTGGGAAAAAATACATCTCCTGCAACTTTATGCATGATACCATATTTGAAAAAAATTCCAAAAAACGAACTGCTAACATAAGACAATACACTACCTGGCTGTGGCAAGTAGAACTTCGGGAGGTACTTGTTGAAGGAACGGGATAATAGGTCTGAAAATAAGGACACACCAATCATAAATGTTATAATATAAAAGATTTATTGAAAAAGGGCATAATTGCTCAAAACTTTATACCTAAACAACAAGCAACATTTATAAATATCTAATGCTTTGTTTATTCAATAATCAATATTATAACTTTTTTTTATCAAATTTTAATGGTACATATATAACCATTTATCAAGAAACTGTCTTGTAACAGACCTACCGTCTATGGAACTTAAATCTGTCAGCACCGCGAACATCCGCTGTGGAATAATCTTTACTGGGAACCTGTACACTTGGGTCATAGTTGAATCTGCAAACATAAAACAAAATTAAACAATCAGGGACTTTATTCTGAAACTGTATATACATATTAACTGATTATAATAAGAATCATATCAAATCTAGTTTGTTGAAATTAAATAAAATATGATATAAGGCAAAACAAGACACTGGAGTATTACAAGTCCACTACTGGTTTACAGGTAACAACCACAATTTTTGTTTGACGGAAAAATAAAGTGACATGCATTATCTCCTTGTTGCCTTCTATCCATATGCAAAGTTTCACAAACCAAGCTTGGATACTCTTTAAATAATCTTTCCGGACTGACAGAAACTGGACAGACATAGGATATTTTAAAACCTATAGTTCTCCCTGGTGAAACTGGTAGGAGAATAATAAAAAACAGAAAACAAACTCATTTTTTATATGGTACATACTTCAAAATAATACTTTGCTACTGTCATCGCAAGTTAGATCTTATAATTACTACTGATTTTGATCCGTATGTTTTGCAGAACTTAATTTGTTAGTTAACAAACCCTATTCAAACTATTGATTCAAACTATTGATATCAATACATTAAGTAACACGTACATTTCTTCAGCTGTTATATGCCAGAATATAGACACACAGATAATTTTGAGGTATTTTGAAATTAATGGGGTAACAGCACAACATAATTTTTTATATAGACATAATACATGAAGGTGTAATAAGCTGCCACTATATGAAATTAAACTTTAATCCAGAAATCCAAACAGTTAATTTCTACATATACAGTAGAATGAATGAAAAAAGTTGTGTATATCTGTTTCAATACTAAATAAAGGATTCTTTAAAAAAATACTTCCTTTAGTTGTAACATGGACTATAAGTTTTCTTCTTTCTACATATACAGAAGTGATAATGAATTGTTATTGAATACTTACGTTGTGTATCTCAGAACCTGTTCACGGTGTTGATCCGCGTAACCACGCCATTGTCTTGAAATGAACTTGGGAACAGGATCTGTGACATCAAGACGCATCTGGAACTTTGGGTGGTGTCGCAGCTCACTAAACATTGTCTTGTAAACTGGCACCCTTTTCTGAAAACATATCAATTATATTTTTTTATAGATACATGGTTAAAAGCTTGAATAATGATTAACCAACTTGTGGTGGTATATGGAATAAAATGTTAAATATCTTGATGCATAGAAAGCTTTTTTTTTATTACAAGATTTCTTGCTAATAAGTATGACATGACTATTTCTTGTGGTGATTATCAGGTAATATGTTTCTTCAACATAATTTTGAGAACAATTGAGTCTTTTTATGAATTTATACATTAATCAAAAAAAAATGTAAATGAGTTCTGCAGGCATCATGCATTTATAACCGCATGAAGTTAAATGATATCAAAAATAACAAAACTAACCACTACATTCATTTACATGTGTCAGTTATAACATTCATTAAAGTTTATTTAAAACTGTTACATAAACAAATCTGAATTTTGGGAGCACAGAGAAATCAGATACTTACAACTCTGTCTGTTCCAGTGTGGGCCTTAAACGTAGCTCTTGCATGATCTCGTTCACTAGCCAATACAAAATGCTTGTCTGAAATTGTATTAACATATCAAATTTAGTGACTTTCAACACTTTTATCATACAATCCTATAAATCTGACAACATTCTTCAGGTAACGAACAAATTTACAATGACCCCTAATGAATTAATTTTAGCAACTAGCCATTGGGTGACCATTATAGATTGGTTTCTTCTTCTTCCATTACTTCAAGTTATCAATTTCTGATTGTTACAGGAAGTCTTGTTACCGAGGGAGGTTTTTAGCCATTTGAATTACTGATTAACATAAATGTTCAGTGAGATATTTTAGTTGTACTGGGTACAACTCTCCCTTTACACAGGACCGATTGCTTTAAATCCCCTCCAAAGGTTTCCATGGTTAACATTCCTTGCCTGAATAATAAAAAAACGGACATTTATTTGTATTAATTCATTTTTGTCTGATTGCGAAATAAACAATGAATTATGTTAAACCCCTCGAGTCAACTTCCTTAGTAGAACAAGTACTGAGCTGGGAATTGAACTCACAACCTCTAGCACAAGTTCAGTATATAGATGAAGATTTATAAAATCAAGATTAGAATTGTAATGATACATCATTCAAACTACGGATATATACTGGTCATACCTAATACCCTGAGTCTAAAAAATGTTCATCCATGTAAAGGATGGCATCAATACTAAACAATAATAAGGTTACTTAAGTGTGCTGAGTAAAAAACAGTTGCTGATATGAAATGCAAACAAATGCCTATGCTAACGGAAGTTGGAGCTTTATGCATGTCTTCCCAGATTGTTATTATACTGGAATTCGCGGTAATAGGTTTATCACGGTTTTAGGTATACAAGGGATAATTGTAAGAGATAGTGTCTATTACAAGTATTGTTTACATAAATTATGGCGCACCAGCTGCACAACCATATAAATTTTGGTAACAACATGAAATTGCATTAGTCATGATTCATCATTGGCATCAACATGTAATAGTCACTGCTTATCATGAAATGTAAGTGCGTTCTTAAGATTAACAGTTTTCTCAGGAGTCAACAAACATTTCAACTGGCAAATATGTACCATTAACAATGTTCTCGGTCGTCGGTAGATACTTCAACTGGCAAATGTGCACCAAACTTTGACCTCTACTTTGTCATACTGAGATTTTATTAATAGATTTTGAATTCAATACATGGCAAAAATAAACTTCATGTCAACAAATTATAAATGGAATATATCCGTATCTCAAGAGAATTTAGCATAAATTTATCCAAATAAAACACATACCATACAGATAATCATGTGTTCTTGATAATTGGGCCGGAGCCTTACGTATTGTCTGCGTCTGAGTGGCCATTGTCACTCAGTTTTTGTTTCGACCAACCAAATAAAATATTTTTTTACAACTTTAACAACAACACTACATTTTGTTCAATCCGATCCAACATGGCCGACGCTTTCATGTTGCCATGGGGATGAACCATAAAATTTATATTATTTTGTTATAATCAGTAAGATATTGAAAAATTCTAAATGAAATTAAATCTTAAACAAAGATATAAATATATTTGGTAAAAATAAAATAATTAACAAGAAAATAAAATAGACGGATTATCAGAAATATTTTGGACTGGTTTGCTTGTTTCACGAAAAAAAAACACTACCGGGTTACTTCCCTTTGACCAAAAAAAAAACGTGCGGCGGGAAAGTTTGACAGCATGTGCCGACAGCTGTCATGATATCGTGGTATTCCGAAACTACCCTTTTCTTGTTCTTTTAGTATCACTATTTAAAGCATATTTCCCAAGAGGATACCTCAGCCTCAACAAAGACGGATTCAGAATTTCAGATTTGGTGATGGAGGTGTAACCCCACCATTGATTTTTGTTCTTTATTCTATAGTTAATAATAAAAGTTTGAAGGCTTGTCATTCATAGAGGGTCCCAAATGAAAGAAGTGAAACCTACATTTTACTGTTTGTCAACCTCTGCACTATCAAAATATGATGAGAAAAGTAGGGGTCATGTGTCATATAAGAGATTTTTTTTCTGCTCAGTGTGTACACTGGTGACAAAGTGAAAGTAGACTTCCGAAATCATGAATTCATACCCCAATTTCCAAGCATCATTTTTTTTTTCTAAATTCACAATTCAAACATAACAATGCTATCCAAATGTTCAAAATACATCAATAATGCCATTCAAATAAAAAAATGAGCATTAAAATAAGGAAAATGCATTTTTAAAGAAGAAGAATTGAGGATTATTTATAACCGCCATTATGCGACTACCCCACGGAAGCACTTCCTATTTGCAATGGTGGCACTATGCCTGGAGGTGTCCTCGTCTGCAGCAGCCGATCCAAGAATTCATTTTAGGGGGTGGGGGAGAGAGCGTACTTATAGGCGGCGCAACACAAACTAACAACGACGGGCAAACATGTTTTCGGTAATTTAGTGAATTTTAATAAAATCGGGGGAAGGGGGCGAACGCCTGTTTTTAGCTCTACTTGCAAAAGACCAGCAGGGCCTTTGTCACAGTAAACTGTCTGTCGTCCGTCCGTTAACCTTTTTCTTGTAGACGCGATAGCATCTCATTTTTCATTGAATCTTAACGAAACTTACACAGCAGAAAGAGCTCGGACGAGTTCTTGAACCAGCGTCATTCAATCACAAATTTATGCCCCGGCCACGGCTTGTAAGCACATTTTAAGCGAAATTTGAAAAAAAAATTGTCTAAAAGTTCAAGGCCTAGACCTTAGATATTTTACATGTATAGCATTGCATGGAGGTCCTGTAAAACATTTGTTGAAGTTGGGTCCCCGGGGTAAAATTTGGGGCCGCCACAATCGTGACCTTTTTACATAGAGTTATATAGGGGAAATGTTGTAGATGCAATAGCACCTTCATTTTTTCATTGATTCTTAACCAAACTTGCACAGCAGTAATATAACCACAAGATCTTGGACGAGTTCTTGAACCAGCATCATTTGGCCACAAATGTCCCACCAAAGGGCTTATAAACACATTTTAAGTGAAATTTAAAAAAAAAAACTTTCTCTCAAAGTTCAAGACCTAGACCATAGATATTTTACATGTAGCATTGAATGGGAGTCCCCTAAAAGATTTGTAGAAGTCGGGTTCCTGGGGTCAAATTTGGGGCCGTCACAGTGGGTCACTACTGTTTAACATAGAGTTATATAGGGAAAATGTTGTAGATGCGATCGTACCTTCATTTTCCATTGAATTTTAACCAAACTTGCACAGCAGTTATATAATCACAAGATCTCGGATGAGTTCTTTAACCAGTTTCATTCGACCACAAATGCCCCTACCACAGGGCTTATAAGAACATTTTAAGCGAAATTTTAAAAAACATTTTCTCTGGAAGTTGAAGGCCTGGACCTAAGATTTTACATGTAGCATTACATGGAGGTCCTGTAAAGCATCTGTTGCCAGTAGAGTGTTCAGGTCCTCTTAGGCCTCTTGTTTTTAAGTATACTGTTCGAGAGCCTTAACCTCCATTAACCATGTAAATGACGACATCAGTAATAAACAGTATCAAGTTACTTTATTGTCTTGAATAATCCTTCTAAAAGTTATTTCTTGTAAATATACCTTTGAAAATGATAAACTCATGAAAAGACAGTGGTTATCAGGGGTGTTTCTGACAAAGATAGCTCTTTAGTTCATATGTGCGATTTACAGTCAAAACGGCCCAAAACAAAACAGCCCCAGTCAAAACTGCCCCATATACCTTAGTCAAAACAGCCCCATTATAATTTTTTAGATATGTGTGTCAACGTGTTCAAATAAAAAAAGAAGAAGAAAATATATTTGATGATTAACTATAATCAATTGAGGTGTTAATATGGTCGTTAATTAAAACAAGTATTAATGTTATTGGTTACTTTAATTAGTGTGTTTTTTCACTTGGTTAAAGTCGCTAACTAGTTTAATTGGTGTTGACAGTTACCTCGGTAGGCGTGAACATAATTTGTGTGTAAATTGGTGTGTATTAATAATTAATTGATATATAATATACTATTTGTGCGAAATGGTTATGTATATATATATATAGCATGTTATATAAAAATTTAAAACAAAACAAAAAACGGTTCAAACAGTTGTTATTTATGTACATAAACATACAAACATTGACAAAATCAAACAAGTACAGAAAAAAGCTAATTAACACACAAACATTGACTCAGTCAAACAAAACAAAATACGGTTCTAACAGACATTATTTATGTATATAAAAATGATGACGACGATCAAACTAGTTTGTATCAAATTAAATGTATGTAAATGTTTGATGACAACAAGCAATTAAAGATTTCTGTTAATCCATGATTCAATTATCTACCTATTCACACCTACTGATGGTTATTGCAATTTAAGATGAAAGTGAATCTTTCTTTTAATAACCGAGAATATTCACACCTGCTGATTTTAATCGCAACGCCAATCAAACAAGTAAACACATTTATTCAAGACAAAAATATTACTGAAAGGATAATTTCTAATTACTAGTAGTTATAAATAAACTTACATCTTACAAACATTACATTTCTATTGATTCACATCTAATCGTAACACAACAAAGTAAGCTAATTTCAAACAACATTCTTGTAAATTTATCATCATATAATCATAAGAGAATATTTACATTATATTTACTGACATACATTATTATATTGTATAGAACCATTTAATTCAAAATCTTCTAAACTCAAGTATTTTGTCCCATTCATGGCCTATTAGAATGCATTATTCCTTGTACATAGATAATAACGGCCTTTAGTATTTCCATATTAAAACAATGTCAAACTGGCATTGTTAATATTTGATAGAGGACATCGGAGATGCTTGATACAAGGTGTGAATAATTTCTCGAATGTTTCAATATTTTGGGACATTAACAGAACCTTATTTTACTCGTAAGAGACAATGTCCTTTGGTAAAAATATGGAAATCTGAACAATTCATAGCAGAGTGAATATTTTCCACTCCACATTATTATGCACGTTCCATTGAAATTTTACTTTGGTATATGAGTTAAGAATTTATATGTTTGAGAGTTTTCTAAAAAAATTAAATTTTATCAAATACGTTTTAATTTTTTTCTTTCAAATAACGTTGGCGGACATCACCATTTTTCTATGCAAAAATGTAATATCTCATAACCAAAATAAGAAAAGCTACATTAAGTACCATAATATATAGTAAAACGATAAACATGCACACACGATTGTATGCAATTACTTACCATTATTCTTCGTTTTAACAGTTTGGTATGGCTTTATTGTGAAGATGTCTAATTTTCGGGACATTAAGCATATGCATGATGAACTGCTTGTGAGTAATGGGCATTTCGTTTGGTGTAATGAAATATACAAAGTCTGTTACCGGAAATGATGCCACTTTCTCTTGTGTATAGAACTGTTTTTTTCTTTCGCACCGTATTTAAACATTACATTTTAGAACTATTGAAATACTAATTAAGCTTCTAACTAGAAATGCTTCAGTTTGTTGCTATTCAAATAGTAAACAATAGTTTGTGTCATAAATTTTAGTAAAAATTATGATAAAAAAATGTTTAAAATAAAGCGTTTGCAAAGCGAGGTTACAGAATGGTCATACAATTAAAAATATCTTGTATAAAAATAGAATAGCAGCTCTTTTTCAGTGAGTATTGAAAATTTGAACGCTGACTTTAATGTAAAAAATTAAGCATAAAACCCACCCCTATATACTTGGTTTCCTAAAACTGTTGCATACAGTGTGCTAATTTGAGGTTGAGCCAGTGTCCATGAAACGGTATCAAACGTTTAACCCAACTGAACGCAACCCAGAAGTATCAGTTCAATTTATGTACTTAATTTGCACTGAACTGTACTTAATAATGTTTTACATTACAAATAAGAGAGTTAAGGAGTCCACAAGTTCAAACATTAATCAAAGTGGGATGGTAGGGCAGTGGATAGGGTGTTAGCTGCTCACCCTAGAGGTTGTGGGTTCTATCCCTGACTCTACCCAATTGCCTCTCAAAAAGAGGACTCGGTACTGGTTGAAATGGATTTTAGAGTGGTTCATATAAGCTCGGAGCTTACTACACAACTGGACTAATATAAATAGAATTTTAAATAGAATTTTATTTATTAATTTATGAATAGTTGCTAAATATAACTTGTTGTGAAGTTGCTTAGCAATGACACATTTCTTTACTCAATAATTCAAATGTGATAATCAACAAATGCACATTTGATTGGATACTTTATGGTCATGTCCAGTAAACCAACATTTTATTGGTTAAATCTGTTTAAATGGTCTTTGTTAAAGAATTGTAGGAAAACACAGATCTTGGGTCAGTGGTTAGTATTAGCATACCTGACACTTCAGATGATTTAGCACTGGTCAGCAGTCAAGGTCAATGGGTTTCATGCATGTCTCTTGGATTTACCAGCAGATTTAAGATTTTGATAAATCATTTGACTTTAGACAGCTCAGTCGTGCCAGATGTTTCCTGCAATATAATGAATCTGACCAAATACAGATTGACGATGAATACGCTAGAACTACGCTAGAACTACCTACCTGGAAGTATGAGTTATGTTCCTTCAGGCATAAAATAAATAAATAGTGCATATCAATGTACAATGTCGAACAAGTTGATATTTTTTATTTGATCGTCTGCTAACCTCACCACTATTACAGTGATTAAATGAGGCTATCCTATACCCATGAACAAGAGTTTGATTATTGATGGCCTTATATTGTGCCCTGTGGAAAATGTTGCAGTGGAGAAGGGTCCCTGGGAAGTTCTAAATCATCAATAACAAAGATATTACAAGGGTTTTCAATGTAAAATAACCGTGATATTTATGTAAATATAGAATCATCGAGTCCTTGGACAAGTAGAATACTTCCATAACAATGTTGACATACTTGTTCTTGTTTCTTGATGAGCTCCTGTGTGATAAGTTAAAAAAGAATTACCTCCCTTACATTGAAATAAAAACACATTGGTGAATAACCAGCAGAGAACAACTCATAAAGCAAAAATATTTGTATAGAATACAGTAGACAGACCATAAAAAGGTTGATCATTGATGTTAATGGAAAAGGATTCCAAAACATTTGTGGAAGATCCGCGAGACTGGTTTGTAAGCATGTCTTAAGATAATGACTGCCTTACTACCAGAGTTATCTTTCATTGAATGAATGAATAAATGGGGTCTAACAGCGTACCAACACATTATAGGTTATTCGACGCCAACAGGAAGGTAGAATCTAGATTCACTCTACATGTAAAAAAACACAAATTAAAATACAGATAAAAAATCATCAACAATTGAATATGTAGAATGAACCTAGAACCTTGATACTGCAGAACTGCAGAGTTTCAGCAAATTCTATCGTATTACTCAAATTGACGTTTCTTACAACATGCATGAGCCACAGTGATCCTTTTCTTGCCATCAATCATATGGCTCCCTGGAACCACACAGGGGTTGGTCATTTTAACCATAATAATGAATATGACAAAAAATGATAAAATGAACACGACACCTATTCTGAGGATTCAGATCTGTCTGTAGAGATTCTATTCTTAGCTGGAACCACATGGGCTATCTGTTGTTGAGACAGTGTTTGGTTGCACATATGCCAGTATTCTGTGGTTTAACCTGCCTGTGAAGCTGAGAAATGTTTGACTAGTTGATTGAACATGCTTTTGATCAGGGCTTGGACCGCAACTCCAATCAGAACTGAAATACCCAGACAGATAAGTTACTGCCTCATGACATATTTTTTTCAATTTCAGAGCTCAAGGACATTTCTAGTTCCATGTTTGATGCCTAATGGAGCTGTGAAGAAAAACATGCAGCCTTACACCCAGGCTGAAACACAAACTCAGAAGGAAATCCAACTGCCCTCCTGATTGGAGCTCTCATACCAGTACCGGTATGTCTCACTTACATGCTGTTTTCTCACATCATCGTTTATCTTCTAACTCATATTTTTAGTTTAAACTTATTTAATTTACAGTTCTTACAATTTAAAACACATTAAAACTGTTCCTGTGTGGAACCAATACTTGGCATACAGTGTCTTGCTGACGGACACCACAAATGGCCATTGCAGGGGATTGGCCCCGTACCCTCTGACTACTGGGTACCTTAACCACTTGACACTACTTATGTATTAAAACACTAAAAACAAGGCAAAAAGAATTTGCCTGATTTTTTGGGGGAGATAAATATCTGACTAGTTTCTTGAGACTGTTTATATGTTTTAAAAATATTTCTTAATGCCCCTGGCAAACCAGCTGTGGATACTTCTGAATGCCCCTGGCTGACCAGCTGTGGATGCTACTGAATGCCCCTGGCTGACCAGCTGTGGATGTTTCTGAATGACCCTGGCTGATCAGCTGTGAATGTTTCTGTATGCCCTTAATTGACCAGCTGTGGATGTTTCTGAATGACCCTGGCTGACCAGCTGTGAATGTTTTTGATTGCCTCTGGCTGACCAGCTGTGGATGCTTCTGAATGCCCTTGGCTGACCAGCTATGGATGCTTCTGAATGCCCCTGGCTGACCAGCTGTGGATGCTTCTGAATGCCCCTTGGCTGACCAGCTATGGATACTTCTGAATGCCCCTGGCTGACAAGCTGTGGATGCTTCTGAATGCCCTGGCTGACCAGCTATGGATGCTTCTGAATGCCCCTGGCTGACGAGCTGTGGATGCTTCTGAGTGCCCCTGGCTGACCAGCTGTGGATGCTACTGAATGTCCCTGGTTGACCAGCTGTGAATATTTCTGAATGCCCCTGGCTGTCCAGCTGTGGATGTTTCTGAATGTCCCTGGTTAACCAGCTGTGAATGTTTTTGAATGTCCTTGGCTGACCAGCTGTAGATGCTTCTTATTGCCCCTGGCTGACAAGCTGTGGATGCTTCTGAATGCCCCTGGCTGACCAGCTGTGGATGCTACTGAATGTCCCTGGTTAACCAGCTGTGGATGTTTCTGAATGCCCCTGGCTGTCCAGCTGTGGATGTTTCTGAATGTCCCTGGTTAACCAGCTGTGAATGTTTTTTAATGTCCTTGGCTGACCAGCTTTGGATGCTTCTGAATGCCCCTGACTGACCAGCTGTGGATGTTTCTGAATGCCCCTGACTGACCAGCTGTGGATGTTTCTGAATGCCCCTGACTGACCAGCTGTGAATATATTTGAATGCCCCTGGCTGACCAGGTGTGAATGCTTTTGAATGTCCCTGGCTGACCAGCTGTGAATGTTTCTGAATGCCCCTGGCTGACCAGCTGTAGATGTTTTTGAATGCCCCTTGGCTGACCAGCTGTGGCTGAAATATCATATTTACTAGGTACTGTACTTGGCCTACATTTTTGTAACAACCATATTAGAACAAATCTCATGTTTATTGATTTACACTAAATTACATCATACTTTATCTTCGGATCAATGTTTATTTTATGGCTGGGGATCATCTGTACATTAGAAGTTTATCATTGTACCCCTGCATAATCCATGTATGATATACAGGACAGTGATAAACTTGTACAGGGTAACTGTCCAGTAAGCAGTAGAAAATATTTACAACTGTTGACATACTTGTTTTTTCTTGTTTCCTGATGAGCTCCTGTGTACTTAGTTAAAAAAGAATTACCTCCCTTTCATTGAAATAAAACACATCAATGAATAAGAAAAGACTGTACAAAAGTTTTCATTTATAATTTAGTTGTGAGTTACTTGTGGAGATAGGTGTACTTGAGCTTGGTTAACCTTCCAGGCTCCCAGGAGAGAGTGATGATTGTCTGTCAGACCCCAATGGCATAAGCATTACCTTAGATATTCAAACAATTCAATTATAATTCTTACTGATATTTCAGACAAATATAAACACCAGTGCTATAGCAAGCTTCCATCACTCAGTGTCAGTGTGTCAGGTTAATGAACAAATATTGCTCAAAATCAAAGATTTTATGTCAAGTTTAAAAAAAAGTAACTTCAATTTTGGCTACACCAGCCCCTGTACAAATGTGATTTCTAACTTTTAATAGATAAAGAAAATATAAACATTAATTTATGGTAGAAATATGTGATATTTGCTTAGTGGAAGACTCCAAATATCTATGTCTACAAAGAAGGGTAAAAAGGCGCTCTTTCTCTCCCTCTGACTCTCTCTTTATACACCCATTTTTTCTTTCCCTTTTTATATCCCTTGAGAGCTCTCCCTTTCTCCAAATCTCTCTCATTTTTCTCCTGTCCATAACTCCTTCAATATTCCTCCATATCTCCATTACTCTTGCAATATCCCTCCATATCTCCATTACTCTTTTGATGTCCCTCCATATCTCCATTACTCTTTCAATATCCCTCCATATCTCCATAACTCTTTTGATGTCCCTCCTTATCTCCATTACTCTTTCAGTGTTCCTCCATACCTCCATTACTCTTTCAGTGTCCCCCCCCCCCCATATCTCCATTACTTTTTCAATGTCCCTTCATAGCTCCATTAATCTTTTAATGTCCCTCCATATCCCTGGACCCAATTACTCTTTCAGTGTCCTTCCATATCTCCATTACTCTTTCAATGTCTCTCCATATCTCCATTACTCTTTCAATGTTTCTCCATATCTCCATTGCTTTTTTAATGTCTCTCCATATCACTATCACTCTTTCAATGTTCCTCCGTATCTCCTTTACTCTTTTAATGTCCCTCTATATCCCCATTACTCTTTCAGTGTCCTTCCATATCTCCATTACTCTTTCAGTGTCCGTCCATATCTCCTTTACTCTTTCATTGTTCCTCCATATCTCCGTTACTCTTTCAATGTTCCTCCATATCTCCGTTACTCTTTCAATGTCCGTCTATATCTCCATTACTCTTTCAATGTCCATCCTTATCTCTTACTCTTTCAGTGTTCCTTCATATCTCCATTACTCTTTCAGTGTCCTTCCATATCTCCATTACTCTTTCAATGTTTCTCCATATCTCCATTACTTTTTTAATGTCTCTTCATATCACTATCACTCTTTCAATGTTCCTCCATATCTCCTTTACTCTTTTAATGTCCCTCTATATCCCCATTACTCTTTCAGTGTCCTTCCATATCTCCATTACTCTTTCAATGTCCGTCCATATCTCCTTTACTCTTTCATTGTTCCTCCATATCTCCGTTACTCTTTCAATGTTCCTCCATATCTCCGTTACTCTTTCAATGTCCGTCTATATCTCCGTTACTCTTTCAATGTCCGTCCTTATCTCTTACTTTTTCAGTGTTCCTTCATATCTCCATTACTCTTTCAGTGTCCCTCCATATCTCCATTACTCTTTCAATGTTCCTCCATGTCTCCATCACTCTTTCAATATCTCCCCATATCTCCGTTACTCTTTCAATGTCGTCCACATCTCTATTACTCTTTCAATGTCCGTCCATATCTCTATTACTCTTTCAATGTTCCTCCGTATCTCCATTAGTTGTGAACAGAAACTTCTTCCAGTTCATTTTCAAATACTTTCTTTTCTTTAGGGACTTTTTACCTTATAAAACCGAGGCTGAAATTGGCTACCATCCAAATTGAAAGTGATACATTTTTTTCCTTATTGCGACCAAAAAAATTCCAACATTTAAAAAAATGAATTTATATCAACAAAAAGTATTCTTTAATTATCTTTCGCTTTTCTTCCAACCATTAGAATGTATATACCATTATACAGAAAAAGGCCATTTAAACATCTGATAAGGATAACACAATTTTGCTGATTGAAATGAACGTCACACTATTGGAAAAACGTCCATTTTGTCCCACTGCACTATATTTTCCCTAATTGGAAATCCAGCAAGTCTCTTCTAAATAAATCTATTTCAGATCATCTCTCGTGTTGCATTTTAAATACCTATGGCCGTTTCTCTGTAGCCAAATGGTCTGAGCTCTGTCTCAAGATCACTTACCTGTCACCACTAAGGTCATCGCTTCGAATCCAACTCGCTCCAAAAACTTAATGTGAGAAAGTTTGCCAGTTACTAGGGGAAGGAAGGTGGTTCTTCTCAGATTCATCCTGAGGTCTGCCTCCACCTACAAAACTGGATATGCTATATGTAACCTGAAATGTGTTGGAAATGGCGTTTAATCCTATTAAAAAAAGAAAAACAGTTACTGATGTGCCATAAATGACTAGTTTAATTAATAGGGCTGAGGGGAAAGAAAGAAATGTCCTTCTTGCAAGTAAAGCCAAAAGATCAAAATCATAAATTTGCGTGGTTTGAGTTTCGTAATACCTCAAAATCAGTCATCTAATTGAAAAAGAATCTGATAAAACTGTAATATTTTCTATATTCATGCCTTATCAATCAAAACTTTTGTATAATGTACTTGCTTACCATTGTAGGTATTTCAGGCCATGTGATATTTTTCAGGCTGAAAAGCTTTCATTCCGAAAAGTTAGATTTTATCGTGAAAATTTAATTATTTAAAAAAATAAAAAAATTTGTATGTTCTGTGTAGATCTATTGATTAAATCACTGTACTATATGCATAACAATTTTAATATTGTTAAATAAATTTATTGTTGTTAAAAATAAAAAAAAATAAGAAATTAACAGGTATGGTAATAAGTTGTGTCTAGAAATTTACTGATAGATGGGTTGATTAAATTTGCTATAGAATTTTAATTTCTCTATATTCATGCAATTACATGATAATGGTTTTGTATTGGGTGATAATTTCGCTGTTGAAAAGTTTCTTTATTATGAAGTATATCTGCGGAGATAATTTTCTATTATATGTCCATATCATCAACTGGATCCTTTTCAGGTTTAACAAAAACATGTTTTGTCAAGTCGTGCAGGTGGTCTGGGAAGGTCTGGTGATAGCAGTCACGAGGTTTCAACACATTTTTTTTTAAATACATGTAATAGAAATAAATAAAAAATAAAATACATTGTAAATTTTTGTAATACAGATTGTTATTGTACTTAAAAGCTTTTAGCTATTTTTTTTTTCAGTTGTGATATTTTTAAAAGGAAATATTGTTGTGTTTTAAACAAATAAAATTATTGTTTTATCATTGTTGACATTTTGTAACGTATGAGTTGTTTATCATTTATGGTTAATGTTTATTACATGATAATTATGTAAATCATTGTTAAGTGTATTGTGAAAGACAACTGCTGTAATTGTCACATTAAGACAAATTACTTTATTGTGATTAGGTTTAAATAAATTTATTTACCGTAACTAAATTGTGATCCAATACGAATCACTCACATATCTGTTACCTTGGTAGATAGGGATAAAAAAAATTTTTTTAAATACGGGCAAGAAAAGTTTGTAAGTTTACTTGCCCATTGACTACTTGTTCATTGACAAATGAAATTTTGATATTCTATGTTTAAAAAAGAAAGACAAAAGTCAAATGAAAATGGTTTACTTTATAAATCAGTGTTTATGTTTCATATTAAATAAGTTTATCGTAATAATTCCTTTCAATTCACTGAAAAGAAACTTTTCGCTGAGTGGCCTCTATAAGGTATAAATAAAAGGTTTTTTGTCATTTGTTTAATTTACCGTAAGTTAAATTTGCTTGTACGAACATGTAGATTTCATATACAGACAAGCAAAAGTTAAAAATTCACTTGTCTGTGAACAATTAAGTTTTTGCCAGATTTGCCACTTTTGTATACCAGTAATAACCCTTCATATTTGTGTATGTGTCTGACAATCCAGGGGTCGTGAGTTTGAATGTCCGCCAGGCAACAATCTCCATGATGATTGATATACAACATTGTGTCTCAATGTCATTTGTCTTTCACTGCTGATTGAAGTGGGAAAGTGATCAGATACTTGCGGAGATGGGGTGTGCTCGAGTACTGATTAACCTTCCAGGAAACAGTAGTTCGGTAAAACGATCATCTGTTAGCCCCCGATGGCAAAAAATGACATTTATTATTCAATCAACCAATCATATACAGTCAAACATGTCTTTAGCAGCCACTTAACAGAAAAAGCAAAAATTACCCGTTAAGGCAGGTGACTGCTTAAAACAGGTCGATAAAATTATAAAAATGGTAAATAAAATATGTGGCTGTTGGTTGCTTAATTGAGATGACCACTAACACAGGTTTGACTGTATATACATGACATACTAAGTCTAACAGCGAAATTATCACTTTAAATAAAAACAGGTTAAACTTGTATAATCCTTTTTGGTCAGGTTTGATATTTCATGCATTGTGACAGGAGTCACCCGCTGGGACAGCGGACCAACTGCTGACTATTTTGATTAACGATCATTGATCTCTAATGGGGGATAACCCGTGTGACAATTGAGATTAACTTTTAAACCTATGGTTAAGAAAATACCGAAAAGAATCACTGGACAGCTTGGGGGTTTAACCATTTTAAATAGGCTGAAATTTGAAAGAGAAGGATTTTTAAAATGCAATTTGGTGTGAAATGTTTTTGCTTGAAATTATATCTAAAAAAGCATACCAGGGTGCACTTCATTTTATGTTCTATACAATATCTAATATAGGGTAACAAAGGGTATATATTGAAACCTTCCATGTTAAAAATGGGATGCCATATGTCGTCAAAATATTTGAATATGGTTTTACTGTTTAGCACACTTGAGTTAAAGGCTTAGAGCTGAACTCTTTTGATCAATTGTTATCTGTTTTCTGGCATTGTGTGTGCACTTTTTACAAAAACCTCTCTAATTTACAAATACAAGAACTTTGATATTTTTATGTAGTATCAAGAATTAAGAGAGAATTGTCTCCTAAAGGACCTTGATAGTATCAAGAAATGAGAGAGAATTGTCTCCTAAAGGTCCTTGATAGTATGTGAGAAATGAGAGAGAATTGTCTCCTAAAGGTCCTTGAGAGTATCTGAGAATTGTCTCCTAAAGGTCCTTGATAGTATCTGAGAAATGAGAGAGAATTGTCTCCTAAAGGTCCTTGATAGTATCTGAGAAATGAAAGAGAATTGTCTCCTAAAGGTCCTTGAGAGTATCTGAGAATTGTCTCTTAAAGGACCTTGATAGTATCAAGAAATGAGAGAGAATTGTCTCCTAAAGGTCCTTGATAGTATCTGAGAAATGAGATAGAATTGTCTGCTAAAGGTCCTTGAGAGTATCTGAGAATTGTCTCCTAAAGGTCCTTGATAGTATCTGAGAAATGAGAGAGAATTGTCTCCTAAAGGTCCTTGATAATATCTGAGAAATGAGAGAATTGCCTTCTAAAGGTCCTTGATAGTATCTGAGAAATGAGAGAGAATTGTCTGCTAAAGGTCCTTGATAGTATCTGAGAAATGAGAGAGAATTATCTCCTTGATAGTTTCTGAGAAATGAGAGAGAATTATCTCCTAAAGGTCCTTGATAGTATCTGAGAAATGAGAGAGAATTGTCTCCTAAAGGTCCTTGATAGTATCTGAGAAATGAGAGAGAATTATCTCCTAAAGGTCCTTGATAGTATCTGAGAAATGAGAGAGAATTGTCTCCTAAAGGTCCTTGGTAGTATCTGAGAAATGAGAGAATTGTCTTCTAAAGGTCTTTGATAGTATATTCTGGTGGATTTGTTTTAAAACAATCTTCTTTTATACAACTACAAATGATAGTGTGAGTCAGATATGTCATAGTTTTTTTTATCATGTCAACACATTCATTTCTGTTGATAAACTGCCTGCCTGATAGGCATAGGTTTATCACATCAATGCAAGTTTATCAGGCACATGACATCATTATGTATAATTTTGCATTTTGATCTGGATAGAACTTCTTTTAACCCTTCTTAAAATGAATACAAAATGAACTATAAATATTGACATGATAAAGAGAATACCATGTAAGTGTCTTATATTATCAACTTTATCAGGTTCGGCACAAAAAAAAAACAGAGCCTCATCCTAGATTTTTTCCAAGTCTCACTTGATGAAGTTGATAATATCAGACACTAACATGGTATTCTCTGGATATGCCTCTAACAAGTTTGTCAAATCATGATCAAAACAGGTGTTTGGGCTTTAATTTATGCCTTTATAATGAATTCTGCAGGACTTTAATTCACCAGCATTTTGAAGCTGAGATTTAGACTCGGACACAAAAAGTAAAAAATTTAAGATTAAAATAACATCTATTAAACAAGCAATTTACTATATTTATTTTAATTGCAGGCACAAGCAGTTTTTCCTAGGTTACTGAACGTGTATGGATAAATATTAGTTAGGACTCGTTGTTTTGGCGGAGGAATATAAGCTTGCGAGTATTCTTCCGCCAAAACAATGAGTCCCAACTTATATTCATACAAACATGCCGGCAACCTTTTTATTGTCATGTTGTTAAGGACTGTTGATTAACAGTGATTAAATGCTATTTTTTCCTATAAATCGTTCATGTTAATATTTATTTGGTTACACTATAATTCCTGACTATCATACTATCGTGTCATCTTGGGGAAATAGTACATCATTTTGCAATTTAACTGTTGCATTGACGTCACGTCTGGCATAGAAATAACTTTCATCGATGACACTTGTGTCAGAATTATTCCAATCAATGAGATGTAGTGTCTAATTGTATTTTATACTTGATGAAGAAAACCCATTGGGTTGAAATATAAAATGTAACCAAATTTATATTTATATTGCATGTTCTTTGATAAGATGGCGAAAGAAGTTTCTACTCTGCTGCATGTAATAAAGTTTCCGTGCAATATCAATGCATGCAATATCATAAAATACTGCACGCTTTTCCTCTATAGACAGCTATAGGGGCATTATAAAAGTATACAATAATAATGATTATTTAACAGAATATATTTGATTTGAGCATGAAACAAGTTTTATAACCACAGGAATTGGGTCATTATTTGGCCCTGATTTAGGGCATCTTGATTTTTAAAAGAATAACTTACATTTCTTGCCTCACACTAGGGATTTCATCCTTCACAAAGAACTAAATGGATAAAATGCTCTTGACTGTAAAGGTAGGGCTTGGATAATATTATAAATCAGTATTATAGTCTTCTACCAATTTTGTTCAAATTCTGACACTAAGGTCATATTTCTTCCTAGAAGAAAATTGATTTGAAACTGCAAAGACTTTGAATTAAAGGTGTAATGATCCATCGATGGATCACAATTCACTTTTTCGCCAATGTGTGTATCGGGAATTAAATGAAACTTCCAATAGATCGCTATGCAATGCATTCTTAAGACCTTTGAAGATGCATCAATACGATTGTCAGATATCGTGCATCACAATTCCATTCTTGATGAAACATAAAAAAATAGCTAATAAAAACTAACAAACAAAAAAGTATGTTTTTTTAAAAAACATGACTAATTTTTAAACTGGCTAAATACATGAAGAATATTACGAACAGCATCTCCTTCCCATCAGATACTATCCCACTATGTTATTTCATCACTCTCGCTATGCCGTGTTGTAAGTTCTGTTGTTCTCCGTTAATAAAGATACTTTTAGGTTGCATATGAGCATAGTTATTACACACTTTATTAAACAATCATGGTGATTGCATAGGATACAGTTAAAAATCAGTACCATGATGCGCATTGCAATACACAATCATCTTCTTTTATTTTCACAGGCAAGGTGTACCGTGATACGTATTCTGAAAATGAAGTATTGCGATACGCATCACAGATGAAAAAAATGCCAATGCACAGCCCTACTTCGAATATAATTATGTTGCGGTCCTTACCAAGTTGTTCATATCTGGACCCTACGTAATAAATTTAGTCAGATATTGAAGATGGCTTTGACAAAATTAGAGGCTATAGGGATTGTTAAAAAATGAAAACTTGCTTTTGAAAATAAAAGTAAAAATAAACTGTTTGTCTTTCAGTTTTATGTTCATTTTATGATTCAAAGTTGTGACAATTGCTAAAAGATGGCTTAATATACTTCTAAAAGAGATTGCTTTAACAGGATCTTCTTTTAAGTATGTCAGGTCAGTGTTGGACCTTTGTTATTATATTTTGGCTATGAAATGTAAAAAGATTAAAGTATTACTGTATCTGTGTGTACTTCATTGGCTTTACCAATATCACATCAGGTAGACAGATGTTGAACATCTTCATTGCATTGGAACTGCAGCGGTGGTCTAGGGGTAGAGCATCCACCTGACATGCGAAGGTTGTGAGTTTGTTTACCGGCCGGGTCATATCAAAAACTTGAAAAATGGTACTAGTATCTTCCTCGCTTAACGTTCAGCATTTAGAGGATAGTTCTAGGTCCGGTTGGCCTAGTGGCAGTATAATGTGACTGGGTGGGGAATCATACCATAAGTTTGTGGTATGATACTTCAGTGTGGTAGTGCTTAAGTAGACACTGTTGCGTTATAACTGAAAAATTGTTGAAAAATTCATTGCATTTGTACTTACGATAGAATGATAGTTCTACCCGGAGTCCTATAACCAATAAAACTGGATACACCATGGAATAATAAACTGTCATATGTTAATTTGTTTCAATATTCAACATCATTTTTATGGCACCATGTGTTAGGAATTGATGAATTCATTCATTCATTCATTCATTCATTCATTCATTCATTCATTCATTCATTTATTCATTTATTTATTCATTCATTCATATTAAAGCAGCACAAGTATTGTGGAGGTTGTGTACTCATGGTTTCAGCTTTGCAGTTTCCTAATATTGTACGTCAGCAACGTTTCTTGGCCATCGTGTAACAGATTTAATGACCAGAAGAAAGTTAAAAAGGCAAAAGAATGTTGCATGTTAAGCCATTATAAATTATGATCAGAGTTTGGCTTTACTACTTGCTTACTATGGCATTACTTAGATTGGTGAATGATTTGCTTGATGGAATGGAGAAACGAGATATCTGCACTGATCGCAATCGATTAAAGTGCAGCTTTTGATACTGTTGACCATGATATACTTCTTGATGTTCTTTAAAGCCAGTATGGTGTCTGTGGAAAAGCGCTATGTTGGGTTGACTCATATCTCAGACCACATAGCTTCAACCTTAAACGTAAATTCAACCTTATCATCCCCGCGTTTGCTACAGTGTAGTGTCCCCCAAGGAAGTTGTTTGTGTCCTTGGCTCTATCTTACTTACCCAGGAACGCTATTTGATGTTATTCCACCAAGCATTTCAGTCTATGGATTTGCAGATGATCATATTGCAAATAAACGTTTCCAGCCAACATCAGTCAACAAGGAAATACATGCGATAAAAGAACTTGAACAATATGCAGAGACAATTAACAACTGGATGAATGAGAACAAACTAAAGATGAACACTTCAAAAACTGAGTTTATTATGTTTGGTAGTAGAGCACAGTTGAATAAATGTTATATAAAGGAAATAAACATTGCTAGTGATAAAATTAGATCTAAGAGTTGTATAAGAAATTAAGGTGCTTTTCTAAATGAAACTTTGAATTTCAAAGAACATGTTAAAAGGAAGTGTCGTACAGCTATGTTAACTTACTAAAGGATTAAGAGTATACGTAAATATTTAACTAAGGATGCCACAGAAATTCTCTTTCTGTCATCGGTTATTTCTCACTTGGACTACTGTAATGTTATTTTATATGGTATAGCAGAAATGGAAATAGGCAAAATGCAACGTATCCAGAATATGTGTGCAAAACTTGATTTAAACAGGAGAAAATTTGACAGTTCTAAGCAAGCTCAATATGACTTGCATTGGTTACTTATCAAATTAGAATTAAATTTAAATTAGTCTCTTTCATGTACAATTGCTCTATCGGCAATGCTCCAGTCTATTTGTATGAGTTGTTTACAAAATCTATTCCCAAAAGACCAGGTTTGAGGTCATCAGACTCCACATATAGGTGCTATGTTATTCCATTTAACCCTTTACTTCATATAGACGCCTTTGGACACCTCTCGTGTAGACGTTTTTTGAAACCTCTTATATAAAAGGCTTTTGAATTATTTGGTGAATTATGTTTATATTAACTGGCAGAGTGGAAAACAGTGCAGGAAGTGTTCAGATTGCTTGTTACGAACAATCTGAACTCTTCCTTCACTGTTTTCAAAGGCCTTCTGTGATTGGTATCTATAGAGTAAAGGGTTAACAAAAGAAAGTGTTTTAGTGACAGAAGTTTTGGTACAGTAGGTCCTAGCCTGTGGAACAGTCTTCCGTTGAGCATAAAGATGTCTGAATCTGTAGAAAGTTTTAAAAAGAATCTGAAAACATTTTATTTCCAAGATTTCTATGCATTGTTTTTAAGGCATAACAGTCTGGTTAATTTTAATCTTTATTTGAAATTTATGCAATGATTTTATGTAAGTTGAACATTTTTTATACGTTGTAATTATTCAGATTTATACTTATGTTTCTATGTTTTATACCTTAATGTACAACGCCATTGAATATGAACTTGCATAGAAACAGACGTTTAATCAAATAAAGCAGTTTCAGTTTTACTACACACATGCAAGTTGATCGTGGAACTTCTGAGCACTAGAAAAATTAGATATTATTATGATGGCAAATAGAGCAATGGTTGTTAAAAAAAGGTATTCAACATTTTCATTTTTCTAATACATGAACTACAACTGTAGTGTGGCATACTCTTTTGATTCATATGAGAAATGAAATCTAAATGAAATCTGAATGAAAACTTTTATGTTAGAGCCCTTTTATAAAATAGTTGTATTGGTATACAATCCTTCATATGGAATTATTCATGGACAAATTATTATTTTTTTGATCCTTGACCCCCAATCTGCAGGGTTATCCCATCCCACACAAGCCTGGTTTGCTCAGTTGGTAGCCTGTCTGACTATCCAGGGGTTGCGAGTTCAAATCCCCATAATGCCAGTCTCTGTGATGATTGATATACAACATTTGTGTCTTGTTATTTGTTTCTCACCATTGATTCTAGTAGGAAAGTTTTAAGTTACTTCTCTCTCTCTCTCTCTCTCTCTCTCTCTCTCTCTCTCTCTCTCTTTCTTTCTCTTTATCTCTCTCTCTCCCCTCCCTCCCTCCCTCTCTCCCTCTTTCTCTCTCTCTCTGTTAATAATCATGTGTTTGAATATTTGAGTGTTTGATGGTTGTATAAAAATACATATTTAACTTAATCCAGCAGCTTATTTTGGCCAGTCCTAAAGGCAGACCGTGATCCCACACTTAATGTTAAAGAGGCAGCATGGCCTCCGTACAAAGGAACTAAAATCCACAAACAAATATTTACACATTTCAGAACTTGTGCATTATGACATGTTGATTTTGCGTATTATAACAACCGTGGTATTGTTATGATGTTTATAAAACAATGAGATAACAGTCATAATGCTGATAATATGCTGCTGTTATTTACTGATACAATATTGGAATATACCGGTAGGTGGTCTATGGCCAGTGGTGAGTAATTCGTCACAGATGGGGGCCCTGCCAACAGTTTAAGGTGACATTTCTGATATCACTTGTAATCTTTAATTTGTTCCTTTGTAAATATTGAAATATCATAACACAATCTCCCAACAAAAATATCTGGTTATGACAACATTATCAAAATTAATGTCATTGGTCACGGTGGGCTTTATTGGAATTCTGGTCCTTACCTTGTGTTCCCATCTTCTTCTTCTTCTTCTTCTTCTTCTTCTTCTTGTTCTTCCTCTTCTTCTTCTTCACGTTTCAGAACTCAGTCATTCTTCACCACGATTTATGTTCTGTGTGTGCAGGAAATCTATTTTAGTCTAACCTAAGCGCGTAGCCCAAGTTAGAAAGCCTTTTTCAATATATTATTTTGGCATGTTTAATAAATATTTTTTTGGCAGTACGGGGTCCGTGAGTATATGATATTATAGGCATGGCATATTGGAAACAAATATTTGAGCAAATTTTAAAATTTTAAAAACTCCTTATATATTCCCTTTAAACATAATTAACTTATGATTTAAAAGTACCTTGGTGAGATCTCGCATTGTTGACATTACATGTCAATGGGGTCAAGGTCACTGCAAATAATCAAATCAGAAAGTATGGTTTATGCTTAATAATTTAGAAAATACATAAGAATTTCCATGTCAAATAAATGTTTAAATGATGTAAGAATTTTTATACTTTTTTTCACAATTGTGGTTTGCTACATTTACCCAATTTCCACTAAATGTAAGTGACGTTCCAGTAGTTTATATACTCATGAATTAAGGCTCCGGCAAGATGAAACAGTGATGAATTAAATGAACAGATCTAAAAATAGATGTTCAGGTGTTACTCAAATATCTTGGCACATAAAAAATACTGATTGTATTTCATGCCACTTAACACAAAGTCAAGGTTTCTGTAGCACTACCCCTCCGCAGAGATGGACAGTACAATTCTCATGCTGTTACCAAGTGGGGAGAGAAGTGGAGGGGTCTTGATGATATTAATGAGTCCTCAAGATTCAGGCATTCACAATTTTACTTCATGGCATGGAAGTTTTAGTTCCTTGATAAATTATAATTGTGATGTTTTCCTTTCAGATTAGTCTATTTTATTATCTAGTGTTAAGTCAAAATTTAGTGTCAACTTTGTAAATATTGTTGTTGACAAGTTATGATAATTCCTGATTATTTGGCTTTGACAGGCGTTAGTGAGTTCATATACAGTCGTGAATTGACCCAGCATATCTTGGGTAAACATTGTCACCAGCAATTTTGTAACAATATAATCATATCTACTACACACGGCAATATTGGCTGTCGAATAAATTGTCATCTTTCAAACTTTGAGTGGTTTAGAAATTAGCAAAACATTTACGTACAGTATGAAAACTTTGGTATCTTCTTTTACGTTGATTGTAAAATATCTTATACAAATCTTTCTAGATGTCTTTCTGAGAAGAACCAGTGTTAATGCGGTAAATGTTATCAAGTTCAGAACACATGGTCTTGGCTCAAGACATGTGGTCCTGGTTTATAGATCAGATCATGTTGTCCTGGTTTATAGATCAGATCATGTTGTCCTGGTTTATAGATCAGATCATGTTGTCCTGGTTTATAGATCAGATCATGTGGTCCTGGTTTATAGATCAGATCATGTTGTCCTGGTTTATAGATCAGATCATATTGTCCTGGTTTATAGATCAGATCATGTTGTCCTGGTTTATAGATCAGATTGTGTGGTCCTGGTTTATAGATCAGATCATGTTGTCCTGGTTTATAGATCAGATCATGTGGTCCTGGTTTATAGATCAGATCATGTTGTCCTGGTTTATAGATCAGATCATGTTGTCCTGGTTTATAGAACAGATCATGTGGTCCTGGTTTATAGATCAGAACATATGGTCCTGGTTTATAGATCAGATCATTTTGTTCTAAATTATAGATCAGATCATGTGGTCCTGGTTTATAGATCAGGTCATGTGGTCCTGGTTTATAGATCAAAACATGTGGTCTGGGTTTATAGATCAGATCATGTGGTTCTGGTTTATAGATCAGATCATGTGGTTCTGGTTTATAGATCAGAACATGTGGTCCTGGTTTATAGATAAAAACATGTGGTCCTGGTTTATAGATCAGATCATGTGGTCCTGGTTTATAGATCAGATCATGTGGTCATGGTTTATAGATCGGATCGTGTGGTCCTGGTTTATAGATCAAAACATGTGGTTCTGGTTTATAGATCATATCATGTGGTCCTGGTTTATAGATCAGATCATGTGGTCCTGGTTTATAGATCAGATCATGTGGTCTTGGTTTATAGATCAGATCATGTGGTCCTGGTTTATAGATCAGATCGTGTGGTCCTGGTTTATAGATCAAAACTTGTGGTCCTGGTTTATAGATCAGATCATGTGGTCCTTGTATATAGATCAGATCATGTGGTTCTGGTTTATAGATCAGATCATGTGGTTCTGGTTTATAGATCAGATCATGTGGTTCTGGTTTATAGATCAGAACATGTGGTCCTGGTTTATAGATCAAAACATGTGGTCTGGGTTTATAGATCAGATCATGTAGTTCTGGTTTATAGATCAGATCATGTGGTCCTGGTTTATAGATCAGATCATGTGGTCTGGTTTATATATCAGATCATGTGGTCTGGTTTATAGATCCTGGTTCTGGTTTATAGATCAAAACATGTGATCCTGGTTTATAGATCAGATCATGTGGTTCTGGTTTATAGATCAGATCATGTGGTTCTGGTTTATAGATCAGATCATGTGGTCCTGGTTTATAGATCAGATCATGTGGTCTGGTTTATAGATCATGGTTCTGGTTTATAGATCAGATCATGTGGTCCTGGTTTATAGATCAAAACATGTGGTCTGGGTTTATAGATCAGATCATGTGGTTCTGGTTTATAGATCAGATCATGTGGTCTGGTTTATAGATCATGGTTCTAGTTTATAGATCATGGTTCTGGTTTATAGATCAGATCATGTGGTCTGGTTTATAGATCATGGTCCTGGTTTATAGATCATGGTTCTGGTTTATAGATCAGATCATGTGGTCCTGGTTTATAGATCAGATCATGTGGTCTGGTTTATAGATCAGATTGTGTGGTCCTGGTTTATAGATCATGGTTCTAGTTTATAGATCAGATCATGTGGTCCTGGTTTATAGATCAAAACATGTGGTCTGGGTTTATAGATCAGATCATGTGGTCCTGGTGTATAGATCAGATCATGTGGTCTGGTTTATAGATCATGGTTCTGGTTTATAGATCAGATCATGTGGTCCTGGTTTTTAGATCAAAACATGTGGTCTGGGTTTATAGATCAGATCATGTAGTTCTGGTTTATAGATCAGATCATGTGGTCCTGGTTTATAGATCGTTGTACTGGTTTATAGATCAGATCATGTGGTCTGGTTTATAGAGCATAGTTCTGAATTATAGATCAGATCATGTGGTTCTGGTTTATAGATCGTGGTTCTGGTTTAAAGATCAGATTGTGTGGTCTGGTTTATAGATCAGATTGTGTGGTCTGGTTTTTAGATCAGATCATGTGGTCTGGTTTATAGATCAGATCATGCGGTCTGGTTTATAGATCCTGGTTCTGGTTTATAGATCAGATTATGTGGTCTGGTTTATTGATCAGATCATGTGGTCCTGGTTTATAGATCAGATCATGTGGTCTGGTTTATAGATCATGGTTCTGAATTATAGATCAGATCATGTGGTCTGGTTTATAGATCGTGGTTCTGGTTAATAGATCAGATTGTGTGGTCTGGCTTATAGATCAGATCATGTGGTCTGGTTTATAGATCAGATCATGTGTTCTGGTTTATAGATCGTTGTTCTGGTTTATAGATCAGATCATGTGGTCTGGTTTATAGATCGTGGTTCTGGTTTATAGATCAGATCATGTGGTCTGGTTTATAGATCATGGTTTTGAATTATAGATCAGATCATGTGGTCTGGTTTTTAGATCGTGGTTCTGGTTTATAGATCAGATTGTGTGGTCTGGTTTATAGATCAGATTGTGTGGTCTGGTTTATAGATCAGATCATGTGGTCTGGTTTATAGGTCGTGGTTCTGGTTTATAGATCAGATCATGTGGTCTGGTTTATTGTTCATATCATGTGGTTCTGGTTTATAGATCAGATCATGTGGTCTGGTTTATAGATCGTGGTTCTGGTTTATAGATCAGATCATGTGGTCTGGTTTATTGATCAGATCATGTGGTCTGGTTTATTGATCAGACCATTTGGTCCTGGTTTATTAATCAGATCATGTGGTCTTGGTTTATAGATGAGGTCATGTGGTTCTGGTTTATAAATCAGATTATATTGTAACATTCCAGGTCGTGTTATTAGATAGATGATGAACAAAATATGAAAACAAAATTGGATGATATAGCTGATTTATACAGTTTATATGATTAGTTACTTATTAAGGCAAGACTATCTGATATACAGTCAATGAATAATATACTTTATTCACACGAAGGTTAAAATACCAGAAGTGACGGAATTGCTTTTCTTGATGTCTGAAACTAAAGTTAGCTGAAATCTAAAGTTTCTAAGCATTTATATTGACAAAAAGTCTGGATTCTTGCACTTGTAAACCAATCAAAACTGTGCATTTCGTAACACGTGTTCCCAAAATCTGGCTGATCTGGCAAATGTCCGCCATGTTCCAAGATTTGATACATGAAAAGTTCATTTAACGCAATAAAAACACAGTTTCCATATCATAAGTTAGCATGAAAAGGATGTCACAATATCATAGTTTAAATGCAAATCATGCAAGTTAATATTAAAACTTGAAATAAAGTAAAAATAAAGATGCCAGATTTGAGGTGGACAGATTTTCAAATCAACTTTAACGGAGGGAAATTTAAATACAATTTTCTATTTGAACATACACAGCATTATTTGAAGGTAAGACATTATCATAATTATTCTTAGTGAATAATTAGCAGCATAATTTGTATTTATAGGTTGGGAAAGCTTTACATTAGTCCGGAAACAGATATTCAATATGACTTGTTGACAGCAGAAATCTGGCAACAGAGTTTTTGAAAGGTCATTCAATAATATTTTCATTTATCCTTAAAATCAAAGGCAATGGAACATGTTTAAGTATTATTTAATTTACACATAGAATTAAACTATGCAGATATAATAACTGAATACTAGATGTTTTTGTTTACCCCACCCAGTGCCAGATTTCATGTCAAATCAATATTTGGATTTATGTTGATATTTTAATCTATAGGCATAAGGGGAGTTCATCTATAGTAAATATGGATGATTATGTATATAATCATTGCTGTTCCATGTAGAAATAGTCTTAATAATGTCATATTCTTTTAATATGATTGTTTATGAATTACCTCACTGCGGACAGTGTTACTGGTAATGGCAGTATTCACAAGTAGGTCTTATTTCAGATAGTTAGTATTATCAGGATCTTATTCTGTTACAATATTGTCTTGGTTTATAGATCAGATTATGTTGTTCTGGTTTATAGATCAGATCATGTTGTCCTGGTTTATAGATCAGATCATGTTGTCCTGGTTTATAGAACAGATCATGTGGTCCTGGTTTATAGATCAGAACATATGGTCCTGGTTTATAGATCAGATCATTTTGTTCTAATTTATAGATCGAACATGTGATCCTGGTTTATAGATCGAAACAAGTTGTCCTAGTTTATATATCAGGACGTGATCCTGGTTTATTGGTCAGAACACATGGTCCTAGTTTATAGATCGAACATGTGATCCTGGTTTATAGATCAGAATATATGGTCCTGGTTTATAAATTAGAACATGTAATCCTGGTTTATGGATTAGAATACATTGTCCTGGTTTATAGATCAGAACATAAGATCCTGGTTTATAGATTTGAACATGTAATCCTGGTTTATAGTTCAGAGTACATGGTCCTAGTTAATTGATCAGAACATGTGATCCTGGTTTATAGATTAGAACATGTGATCCTGGTTTATAGATCAGAACATGTAATCCTGGTTTATAGATCAGAACATAAGATCCTGGCTATAGATTAGAATACATTGTCCTGGTTTTTAGATCAGAACATGTGATCCTGGTTTATAGGTAAGGCAAAGTAATAGACTTGACTTGACAACTGGTAGCTTGCTCAACATGTGGAAGAAAGTTGTGTGCATACTTCCTCCACCAATAAAACTCGATGCTTCATATAGCCTGTCCTGTTGAAAACCATCTGAAAAATAAATTTACAATACACCTATACCCTGCTTTCTTATGGTAGATGTTGGAAGGCAGCTGTTGAAGCTATATAGAGTCATTAATCAACAATAGACAGCATGATCTTTATATAAGATGTCATCCATATATGGTACATTCAAAACTATATGTAGTTTTTTATGATGCATGATAGAGCATACTTAAGGTGTCAGTAGTTGTTTGAACGCTTCACTATAATGTCACATACATTATGTTGTCGCCTAATCAGCGTATAATCTTGTCTAATTTATTATTTAGTAGTGTCTTCAATCTGCTCAGTGTCACATGATCATGTGCGTAGTCACTCGAGTTTTAGTTTAAGTTTATTCGCCAAATGTGACAGATGGTATATATAAGGCATTAATGGTTTTACAGATTAACAATTACAGTCAGTGTTTTTATTTATGATTTAAAGCAATTAACGAGTGTTGTTAATGGATTTTGAAATATTTTATCTGTGTGGCAGACATGAAAATTGATAATTCAAATATAAATTACCCTGATTTTCTATGAGTATCATACCATGTATCTACAGCATGATGCTGCTGTGCGACAGTGCTCAGAATATTGTCTTTAGTAGACACCATTGTGATATGACGGAAAAGTTGTTGAAAGCAAAGCCATAAATAAAATATGAATAGAATAAATTCTTATTTAACACATAAGTAGAACCGACACAACTTTGTTTTGTATCCATTTAAAATACATATAAACATTTTTTTAAACAGATTTAGTTATTTTTCTCATAGTTATGCTGTATTTAAAATGAAATGAGTGGAAGAGACAACTGTAAGAAATTGGGAGGGCCATTCAATGTTCCATAATTTATAGAAAGTCAGGTATATATATAAAAAAAAATATAAGTGTTAATTTTAAAATCTGGTTTGAGTGGTCACCATGATTAAAAACATGTACATTGTTTGATCATGGAAACCTCTGTTAAATGGCCAAACTGTTTATTTATGCACATACCAAATTAAGAATACAAGTAGTGTAAGTGTTAACTGTAATGAGGAGAGCAGATGCAAATAGTTCATGGTAAAAACACAAGTTGACCTTTAATCAGATGATTATTGTAGCTTCATTAATTTGATATAATTTATTTTAGTAAGTTCCATTCTTTATTAATAGCTCTTGAATTATTTCCCTGTGCAGGACTGGTTTTTGGTGTTGTTTTGTCATAAGGTCGAGAGTGGAATCCAATGTGAGACCTCTGTCATGAGTGACGGACATTCTATTTATTTATCCTCCACCCTGCTAGTTAATTGGTTGAATCAAAATGAAGAAAAATGATAAAAAGATTTTTAGGTAGAGTTCATGATTTTTTTTTCAAAACTTAAACTAAACCATTTAAATGTGTGGGAGGAGTTACTAATACTAAAAATAATCATCGTCAAATAGAAAGTGTTTATGACATGGTATCATGCTCGTATCTAATTTACCATACTTTCTTCAAAATGTCTGTTTGTTAAAAAGGAAAACTTTTTTTGGTCTATAGGAAGAGTAATATTTCTTTCAGCTTGCACAAAGCAAATCAGTACAACAAATCAGAAAAGCAATTTAAAACAATTAGTGAAGAAGCTAACAGATAATTGGCGATAACTATCGTAGGTGTATCTCTTACAAAACGAGCCCCAATGTTGATACTTATCGGTCATGATTACCAAGTGCATTATGGGTAGGCCATGTGTGCGACAAACCACAATACGTGTCTTGAATCGGTCTCACCACACGGTTTAAACCGACACAATACGCAAATTTGCCATACCATACGTTAATTGATTTAAACAAGTCTGAGGTCATTTCGGGGATTATAGTTCCTGTTGTGGAAGACTGAATGAAATGATTAGTACCTCCGAATGAAAGAATTATTTTTTTGAAAATTGATTTATTTGAAAGGGTGGCATTTGTTATCTGATGAAAAATCTAGATACCAATCTGACGTTTTGGTTAAGAATCAATTAAGATTTTGAAAAAATTCACTTGTTTGTAATATCAACTCTTGCTCACATAAGATGAAGTTTTTGACATCATTTTGATTTTTTTGTGAGTCACAGAATACTTATACGGTATTGCAGTTTTCAAGCGTCCTGCCATAATTTGTTTGTCTAGTGTTCTCTTGTTGTACTTATGATTTTTTATTAGTCACGAAATACTTATTGTAAGTGACTAAATTTGAATTATTAGTGTAGAAAATTTGTTCTCTTGAAAGACTAATTTTGCTTCATTTTAAATATTTGTCGTTCATTATTGTTCAGGTGGTAGTCTGAAGAACCACGTGAAGCGAAGATTTTTCGTAATTATAAGGTTAAATAAACGTCTTTAACAATTGAGAAAAAGGAAGATGAAATATAAATAGATGTTGAAATAGCACTTGAAATGAAGATTAAACGTATAAGTGTGGTGAGCTGAAGAAAAAAATCTCTTTGCTGGAATGAAGTATTTGTTCGTCCTTTGTAGGGCCTTCCTAATACTGTCAATATCACTTACATGTGAACCTTTCTTAGAGGATATCACCATCTTACAAGGTCGACAGTTGGAGTTTCTTTAAAAGTTTGAAGATGAATTATATATTCCATTACCACTTCAAAAGAAAGAAGTTTACATTTTTTCTCAAGGTTTGATTCTCCCCTGCAGTGATTAAAATCAAAGTTGTAAATTAAGATAAAAAATATGTAAAATTGCTTAAATAACCTGCAACAGCTGCTGTTGTAAGTCCTACGTCCATCACAACTGTGTATTGTTTACAATAATTATGCATTATGAATAAAATTAGTTTGAATATTTAAAGAATACTAGTCACCCTGGTGTTTGTGTTACATCTCTTGGGAGATGTACATTTACACAACGTTTAAAATCCTATCTCTTACATTTTTGCCCAAGCTCAGAAGCTGGACATTAATTTTGCCTTACTTACAGATAAGATGTCCATTTCACTAATGTTCGCATATATACAATCTTCTTAGTGTAAAATTTGATGTTACAAAAAAGAATCGGGAATTCATTTAGTGTGTCGATTACATCATTAATTTTTATGAACTTTCAATAGTAAAAAGTATTTTTTTTAACATACAATGCAAGTGATACGTTCCTAGGGGTCAATTTTTGATATACGAAAGTCTTAAAACTTACAAAGGTTAGTGAAATAGACCTTAGATAACTATCTCAAGGATGTAATCAATTACTTGGTCCTTGTCTGTTGTTTTAGCACTTTAATATCATACACTAAATTGCCTGTCTGTTTCTTTATAGAAAAAAAGCTATTTACATAATTGTATTAAGGATGTTTTTTAAGTTTTTCATGTGCACCAATGCGCACGAAGGGAAGCAACTTCGTCGAGACCTACATACTATTATACTACAACTGACCCTATTTCAGATGGAACACTCATTAACAGATATGTCTGAAATAGGTATCTAATATTGTGTTCAATATATGAAATATACATACTGGTATAATATAATTGTTTATAGCAATTTAACCTGAATATAAAATATAATAGAAATCTTAATATTTATACAAATATGCTCATTTAGTATAAAAATGTTGATTTTGCAACTGCAGTTTATTTAACATGTGTTTTTTTTTTTTTCTGATATTGCATGAACTTAAATACTGGGAAATTCATAGAACTCTATCCATAGGAAAAAAATGAAAAAAACTATAGAAATTGTCTTGAAATTCAGAGTCAATAGTATCAGACCATTTTCAACATATCATAGGTTATATCAAATATGGCAACCAGTTTTAGTAGGGGAAGAATACTTTAGAGTGAGTCTTGGCAGAACCACCTTCTGTAAGTACTGACTGGAAAAATAACAATGACGAAATGATGAAAATGGGGAAAATCTAAAACAGTGAAATATCGTAATTATGTGTGTTTAAAACAGTTAACATGTTAACATCCCTGTTCTTCATTGTTTTAAACTGTCAAACTGGCATTAAACCCCATTATCAAACATTGAAAATAAATAACGACAAAATAGTTTAGGAAATTTCTTTCCTCAATTTGGGGAAAAACATATTTTAGGGAGAAGAATGGGGCTAATTTTCAACCCAAAACTGCCCACTTATTTTTACAAAATAAATGATAGAGCTGCACCAGTCTCCGACAGCCCTTGTCTTCATGGCAGTATTTACAGAGAAGTTCAGTATTTTATTATAGATGATAACAAAATGCCTGCAATAAGAGGAAAAAGTAGATTTTATAGCAAATATATCAAATTTATGGTTTAGTGGTAGACCATCGGACCATGGATCTAATGGGCTGTGGGTTTGATCCCCCAACCTGGCTGTGTATTGCGTCACTGAGTCCTTTATCCATATAAGACTTTGAGCATGTTCTGTCTAAGTTGAAAGAACTTGTTTCACAATCAAAGTAAACTGTAGAAAACATAGCACAGTTATGTGATGGGAATTAGATATGAAGAAAATATTTTTATAAAGACATGAATGAATGTTGCGATATGTGCGGAGTTCATTTATCTCTACCCAACTCCCCTGCCATTGTTGGTAAATATTCTATTTAACAATATTCTCTTTACAATACAAGGTTTCAAAATCTATGTTCGCATTAAAACATAATTAACTACATTTTTTCACTGTTTGGAAGCAAAGTCTCTGACTGCAAGCAAAAAAATCCATTGCCTAGAGAGTGCCTAATTGTGCATAATTTGCTTTAAAAATTCATGATTGGTAAGGAGCAATGCTTTTGAAGTGCCAAGTTCACAACCATTGCCTTAGGCACAGTGACAAGTCTTACTGCAGTAGGCTCTGATCAACACAAACAGGGTGTAATTATGCCTTGAACTAATTGTTTTAATTCTTTGATCTTTGAAAGTCGGAGATTGGCCCTCAAGATGGCAACATTTTACAATACTCTTGATGATGTTTTTTTAAGATGTCACAGAAAATAAATCAACCTGCAATTTATTGCCAGCACTTCATGTCAAACAGTTGAATTGGTTTCATTGTTTTCATCAGCAGTATGGTCCATCATGCAGTCTGGTCCATCATGCAGTATGGTCCATCATGCAGTCTGGTCAAGCATGCAGTCTGGTCCATCATGCAGTCTGGTCCATCATGCAGTCTGGTCCATCATGCAGTCTGGTCCATCAGGCAGTATGGTCCATCATGCAGTCTGTTCCATCATGCAGTCTGGTCGTCCATCAGCAGTCTGGTCCATCATGCAGTCTGGTCCATCATCAGTATGGTCCATCATGCAGTCTGGTCCATCATGCAGTATGGTCTATCAGCAGTATGGTCCATCAGCAGTCTGGTCCACCATGCAGTCTGGTCCATCATGCAGTCTGGTCCATCAGCAGTATGGTCCATCAGCAGCCTGGTCCATCATGCAGTATGGTCCATCAGCAGTCTGGTCCACCAGCAGTATGGTCCAACAGCAGTCTGGTCCATCATGCAGTATGGTCCATCAGCAGTGGTCAATCATGCAGTCTGGTCCATCATGCAGTATGGTCCATCAGCAGTCTGGTCCAGCATGCAGTCTGGTCCATCAGCAGTATGGTCCATCAGCAGTATGGTCCATCATGCAGTCTGGTCCATCACACAGTCTGGTCCATCAGCAGTATGGTCAATCAGCAGTATGGTCCATCATGCAGTCTGGTCCATCATGCAGTCTGGTCCATCATGCAGTCTGGTTCATCATGCAGTCTGGTCCATTAGCAGTATGGTCCATCAGCAGTCTGGTCCATCATGCAGTCTGGTCCATCATGCAGTCTGGTCCATCATGCAGTCTGGTCCATCAGCAGTATGGTCCATCATGCAGTCTGGTCCATCAGCAGTATGGTCCATCATGCAGTCTGGTCCATCATGCAGTCTGGTCCATCAGCAGTATGGTCCATCATGCAGTCTGGTCCAGCAGGCAGTCTGGTCCATCATGCAGTCTGGTCCATCAGCAGTATGGTCCATCATCGGTTTGGTCCATCAGCAGTATGGTCCATCATGCAGTCTGGTTGTGCAAGGCGAGCATGCTGGTACAAAACATTCTATTTTCTCAAAAATCAAAAATCAAATGAGCTTTTAAACAATAATTTAATTAAATCTAATGACACTTGTTAAAATTGGTAGATCGATGATAAGTTTAAACTAAACATTTCTTTTTATGCTCCTCCAAAGGGTGGAAGCATACAGTCGCCACTTCGTCCGTGCATGCTTGTGTCCGTCCGTGTGTCATCAATTCTTGTCTGGGCTATTTTATTTCTCTACAACCTCTGGTCGGAATTTTATGAAACTTGCTATGATGCATCATTACCAAGTGCAGATGCGCATATTGTCTTTGTGTTCCGGTTTGATGATTTTTCACAGAGTTATGGCCCTTTGATTCTGTTTGTGACCAAATTCTTGTCAAGGCTATTTCTCTACAATCTCAGGTTGGAATTTTATGAAACTTACTAGGATGCATCATTATCAAGCGCAGATGCGCATACTGTCTTTCTGTTCCGGTTCGATGATTTTTTACGGAATTATGACCCTTTGATTCTATTTGAGACCAAATTCTTGTCCGGCTATTTCTCTACAACTTCAGATTGGAATTTTATGAAACTTGCTAGGATGCATCATTATCAAGAGCAGATGTGCATACTCTCTTTCTGTTCCGGTTCGATGATTTTTTACGGAATTATGGCCCTTTGATTCTATTTGTGACCAAATTCTTGTCCTTGCTATTTCTCTACAATCCCATGTTGGAATTTTATGAAACTTGCTAGGATGCATCATTACCAAGTGGAGATGCGCATATTGTCTATGTGTTCCAGTTCGGTGATATTCACAGAGTGATGGACCTTTCATTGAGTCTGTGACCAAATTATTGTCCGCGCTATTTCTCTACAACCCCATGTTTGAATTTTGTGAAACATGCTAGGATGCATCATTACCAAGTGCAGATGTGCATATTGTCTATGTGTTCCGTTCGATGTTTTTTCACAGAGTTATGGCCCTTTGATTGAATGTGTGACCAAATTATTGTCTGCTATTTCTCTACAACCCATGTTGGAATTTTATGAAACTTGTTAGGATGCATCATTACCAAGTGAAGATGCGCATATTGTCTGTGTTTCGGTTCGATGATTTTTCATGAAGTTATTGCCCTTTCATTGAGTCTGTGACCAAATTATTGTCCGCGCTTTTTCTCTACAACCTCATATTGGAATTTTATGAAACTTGCTATGTTTGTGTTTCGGTTCAATAATTTTCAAGGAGTTATGGCCCTTTGATTCAGTCTGTGACCAAATTATTTTCCGCTCTATTTCTCTACAACCTGTGGTTGGAATTTTATGAAACTTGCCAGGATGCATCATTACCAAGTGGAGATGTGCATATTGTCTTCATGATGCTATTTTCCTACAACCTCTGGTTTTAATTCTGTAAAACTAGCTAGGATCTCCGCATATTGTCATTTTGTTCCGGTTAAATGATTTGCGAATTAGTTCTGTGAAGTGCAGAGCCACATATTGTTCCTGCTATACAGTTTGTTATTCTTCAAATAAGTAGCCCGTACAGAGGCAAACACTCAATTGGGGAGCATCCTTCGGTTCCACCGATATTTTCTTGTTTATGGAATGGTTGCAAGTCTCTTGAGTAGCGGAAAATAGTGCAGTAATGATGCTGTAACTAGGTATAAATATAACTTAAATAATTTCATATTTCTTTTCTCTGTAAATATGCTGGGTCCGATTAGCTCAGTCGTTTACACGTCTGACTATCAATCCAAGGGTTGTGAGTTCGGCAACAATCTTCGTGATGATTGATATATCTCTTATCAATGTTTCAAGTGGGAAAGTTATCAGTTACTTGTGGAGATGGGGTGTGCTTGAGTACTGGTTAACCTTTCAGGATCCCAGGAAACAATGGTTAGGTTAACTGATCGTCTGTTAGCCCTAGATGGCAAAAAAAGACGCTTAATAATCAATCAATCTCTTCTTTATGAAATGTAATCAATAGTATATTATATCCAAATCAGTTTAAAGAAAACTGGCTTTTTAAATGTTGAGCTGGCTAAATGACCATTAACATGTTGGTTAGATATTGGCACTCTCTCCATAAATTATTTTAGACATTTTTTAAATAAATGTTTAATTGATTGATAACTGTTAATTCTGAACACTTTTCTTTCTGTTATTATTGAATGGAATAACACTTTCACTACAAAATTTGGCCATTTTTTTGCCCCTGCCATTAAAAATGATGATGTACGTATGTTCGTCAGTTAGTCCGTGCCATGTGACCATCTGTTCAATTGGTTTCTGATAAATATTTTTTTTTATTTAATTAATATTGGCCTGAAGCTGTGTAATCAAAAATACAGGCCAAGTTCAATATTTTTCAAAGTCGGTCAGATTAATACAGAACATAATGGTCTCTTTTAGTGAAATTTACAAATAATGTAGCAGGGACATCCGTGTCCTAGAGACACATTTCTAGTTCTATTTTAAACATCATGTCATATTTAATTGTATTTTATCATTTTTTTTTACCAGAGTGACCAGTCCTAAAACATGACGTCAGACTGGCCAGTCCTAAAACATGATGCCAGACTGGCCAGTCCTAAAACATGACACCAGACTGGCCAGTCTTAGAGTATTCACCAGGCTGACCTGTCTGCAACATGACACCAGGCTGACCAGTCCTAAAACATGACTCCAGGCTGGCTAGTCTCCAGAACATGACACCAGACTGTCAAGCCATAGAGTATTCACCAGGCTGACCTGTCCTAGAACATGACACCATACTTATATGCCTTCCTTTGAAGAATTCAGGGCATAGGGCTTTGCAGAGTGGTTTGGTTTGGTAAGTATTATTAATACTGGGTCAGTAGGTCAAATGTCAAGGCCATGTCTTTGAAGAAGTGGAGGTATATAGCTTTGCATTTTGTGACCACCCAACAAAATGCGAAGCTATATAACTCTACTTTGTTAGACATCATGATTTCCAGACAATAACTGAATATCAGTTGACCTACAGTCCTGTAACTTTGCAGGGCTGTTTGTCATTGTTAGTAGATTACCCAAAAATATTTTGGGGTTGGTATATTAAAGTTTAAGGTCACAGAGACTATTTATAGAAGATAAAGTTTCCGACAAACATAGGAACAGTTTAGCCTAAGGACCTCAAACTGCAGGGTGATATGTTTTGATAAGTACCGGGGTAGATGGAAGTGATACATTTTGGAATGAATAGGTCAAAGGTAAAGGACATTGGCTATTCATAGAAAATCACTTTCAGACTGAGTAGATGATCATATTCTGTTTGGGGTCAATAGGTCATGAGTCATACTCCAAAGGACCCAGTTATCTGACCCTATCTTGAGGAGCATATATGTTTTACAAACATCTTGTGTTTATATCATTGTATGTCTTGGTATGTAGATGAACTTTTGCTGTCATCGCTGGGGCATTTGTGTTCTGGGAACTCATTTTCTGTTTAATTATTTAGATCAGATAGAGTTCCTATAAATTATTAATTAAAGACTTGTTAACTAACGTTTCATACCACATTTAATCATTAATGTCTCAAAATTGCGATGTTGTGATGAATTTATAGTCTCTGGTTCTCTTGTTATTGTGGAAAAATGGAAAAAATGATATGATCTGATGAATTTATATTTCATATTGGAGAATAAAACAGACCATTAAAACTTCTAATAATTGACAGGCGGGCATGCTGTATAGACAGGTTCATCACCAATTACTTTTATCTTCTTCAGAGATTTGAAGGTAATATGATGTTTAAAATATGGATTGAAATTAACACACGAAATATTGTCTACGCCTGAGCACCTGTCTTAACCCAGGTGTTTTCACTTACCGGTACTCTTTTTCTTTGCTTTATCTATTTTTTTAAATAAATTGATGATCAGATAGTTTTAATGATCAAACACTTCACTGTGTGTTTTTATTCTGAATGTCGGGACTAAGATATTTATATACATGTGTTTTAGTTTAAAATTGATAACTTTTAATTTTTTTGGTCATAAATTTGATTTTCTAATTCATCAATATAAAGACAGGTTGTGCTTTGTTGACTTTTTGTATGGGGAACAGTGTTATTTAATAAATCCCCTTTGTTTAAATATTAACTGATCAGTGTTAGTTTTAATGACAATTGCATCTTTCTCTGGGGTCCTCTGTAGCCAAATGGTCTAGGGCATTGTCATCTAATGAACACTTGCCTCTCAAAGTTTGCCATTTTTATTAGGTAAGATGGTGGTTCTACTCAAATTCATTCTGAGGTTGTCCTCCCCCTGTAAAACTAAATATTCCATGTATAACCTGTGTTGAAAATGGTGTTAAGCCCCAATTCCATCTTTCTTTGGAGCAAGTTTTATATTTTTCAATTGTCATGCGGTAGTATTTCAAAGCTACCAATCTGAGTTTTGTCAGTTGTACAGTATTACCATAGATGTATATCACATGGGTACTTTTTTGTTATATTGATAGAATAATTTGAAACAGTAACATGTAAAGTAAAAAATTTAAATAAAATACAAAATTAGAATCCTTTGGAGGCCAAAATCAGTAAAAGTTGAATAAATAATTATCGTAATTATATTTCAAAACCATTTTTTTTTTATATTTCCTTTAATTGTCAATAAACAACTGTTACTTAACTGTACAGTCATATGGCTTCTATATTTGTTGTCCCCGGCTTTGCAAAAAGCATGAGACATTAATTTGAGTCTGTTTGTCCATCTGTCACACTTTGGTTTCCATGCAATAACTTGAGAATGCCTGAGTCAATTCTTTTGAATTTTAATACAATGTTTATAATGAAAAACACAGGCTAAGACTGATTTTTGGGGTTATGGCATTTGTCTTCTACAGTTATACCTTTTAATTTATGAAAAATCATATATTTGGGTTTTTTTTCGTGCAATATCTTAAGAATGCCTGAATCAAATATTTTGAAAAAAAGTGGCCAGGGGACATAAATTCACTGAATTTGCACATGATAAATCAATGTAGGAGGATGGTTGAATTATACAACCTCTGATCTACCCTTCATGTGTTTATGCTCCTCTTGTCTGTCACATCCACAAAAAAATGTCCTTATAATATATGTCTGGTTGGTGTGACCTAAAAATGGCCATCTGTCCTTTGATTGTAAAGAGAAAAGAATTCCCAAGTAATAGCTTGATTAATATGAAGGCATGGACTTGAATGGGGACCAAGACCTTTAAAGTGTTTTTATTCCAATGAATACTTTAACAATTGTTTATTTGTTTGTAAAATTTAAAAATGTTGAATAAGCATGTTTTCTCATCACCACTATATTTTTTTTACCACACAAAATGCCCTTTAATGGGTTGACATGCACATAAAATATTATTAATTATTTTCTGGGCCCTCAAGGCTGTTGGTTTGAATCCAGCTTTGTCCAAACACTTTATGTGAGAAAATTTGCAATTTTTTTTGCAGAAGATTGGTGGTTCTACTTAGATTCATGTATATACAAGCACATCTGGTGTCTTCATCCGTGATTAAAACTGGTTGCCATGATATAACTTGTCATGTGTTAATCTCTATTCGTTCATTGCTCTGTCTTATAGTGTGTCTGTCTAATTGTCTGTCTGTTGACTGCTGTGAGACCTGCGTGAAAAGTGAAATGATTGTGTTAATACTATGATTCTGTAACAGTTAGGTATTGACAGTAAATTTGCTTCAAATCTGAGACATGTTTCAACAATATCGTTTTGTGAGAACCAGTATTAGGTGTCAGTGTTTGCCAACTGTCTCACCTGTGTTATTTCTGGCTTAATAAGTTTGTCATTACATACTTTTTGGATCAAATTATTAACACTATAATGATCAGTTCCTGCAGTTGTCATGGTAACCAGGTGATTCTGCGACATTAGAATGAATATTGAATAGAATGAAGAACACTTGTGAAATAAGGACGTTTTAGGATTGTGATAAAGTGGCAACTTGTTCTGAAGCATCTCATTCCTTGATGACAATTTTCAAACATGACACACTGAAGACTGTAATACAAATGGTATATACTAATGTATTCAGTGATGTGGAAACACACTTTATTAAATTTATTAGTGTTTAACCTCATTTGACACCCAATGGAATTGCTTCAATTTTCAAAATTTTTTCACTCTTACAGCCTACAAAATATTTTGATTATTAGTATTAAGAAGTTTATTCATAATAATTAGTATTCAGTCGTCATTGTGCATGCATGATTTATATTGCCAAGACTCCTCCCCTTGATTCAATTCTGAACGAGTCATGTACAAACCACAAAGCCTGCGTGAGCTATGCTTAGAAACAAGCATAGCAACGGATGGGCTTTCAAACATCAATCTTCTCAGCTGTCATTGTAGCTCCACCCAGAGTTACATAAACTGTCAGTCAAATTATATTTAACACTAAGCCAGTTAGTTTCCATTATATAACATTTAGCAGTTAAGAAACCCGATCGCTTTCTGCAGTCCCTCCCTTTGTGTTTCTTAATTGTTAAATTTTTACTTAATGAACACTAACTATTACATAATGAATCATATCATTTTTATGACAGTTGAAGACATGTCCAGGGTTTGCTTAGTTCCATCATTGCTGTATATAAATTATACTTATTGCCCAGAAACAGATTCATCAGAGTTGTAGTGTAGTTGATAAAGTGTTAGCCACTGTTACCAGAGAATGTGGCCCAGGTTAGCTCAGTTGGTAGTGCCTCTATCAACCCAGGGGTTGTGAGTCCGAATCCCCACCCAACCACAATCTCTGTAATGATTGATTTGCTTCTGCGTCTCATTGCTATTTGTCTCTCATGTCTTATTCAAGTGGGAAAATTATCAGTTACTTTTGGAGATGTGTGTGCTTGAGTACTGGTTAACCGGCCAGGATCCCAGAAAAGATTAATAAGGTTAACTGATTGTCTGTTAGCCCAAGATGGTGTAAAATGGTGCTACATGTTCAAGGAAACATTGTCAGGAAATTTATTTAACTCGGTTTCCATGGATTAAATAGAAGTTTATTGGGTAGCTGTTGTGCATGTTTCCAGTCTCCAGAGATTCTATCTATATTCCAATTGTCTGCAAGGCGGTCAAGTTTCAGGGCATGTTTAGTTAATACCAATATAAAATTAACAACATCTGTCTGAAATCTGAAAATCTGTATTGAAATATTTTTGTTTTATTCCAAATCAGTTTTTAGTTTTAATTCTTGAGCAATATTGGGTGAGCTTTGTTGCTTGTTTCACTTTTTCACATATCCAATATTCCCTTTACGTTGGCCATATTTCAAGGCGAGTTTGTATAAGTTATATTTTAAAATTATCTGTCTGCAATTGTCTACAATACTGCAGTGAATTCCAAGATCATTTCTGAGTAAATACCCTTGGGGAAAATTCAAATAAAGATCTACGACAACTGGTTCTATCACTTCAGTTTGATGTTTCACCATTCTCAACAAATTATCTTTAGTTGCTTTAGCTACCTACCCCATTATCAGATGTTGCAACTTCAACAAGTATCTTAATGTTAGAATTATGTAGTTGCAGTAAAAAAACATTTAAAATTAGTTTTGGCACTTTTGCAGTATTCTACAATTTCTGTATAATTTCCAATTTTTTTTTTTTAGGGGAGTAACTGCTTCAACACTTTATAATCTGATGATGATATATATTTTATGATTCTGGGAAGAAAACAAGAAGGAGATTTTCTTAAAATCTTAATTTTCATTTGAAAATCTTTTCAGAGAGGCGTATTTTAGGGGTATCAGCTTTCGGCATGGAACACAATTTACAAAATCAAATTTAGTGTAATTCATTTTTCACATTGAATTCTTTGAAAATGATAAATCTGTTTAAATGAAAGAATATTATGGTACTGTATATAAAAAAATTGTGTTATAATGCAGCGGTTGATCAGTGCAAGTTGCCGTGTTAAACAAAACAAGAATCTGTTCACCAACAATTCTCTAAAATATCAACTGAAATATGCAAAACATTAATAACATTTTCAGAATAAAGACTTTTTGAAGAACATAACCACAAAAACAATTGTTAGGAGATGAAATTTTTACTTTGGCTATGTTAAATTTAAACCTAACCATTGACGTCAGTGTGCATTTCTGAACAAGAATCTCTTTTGTATTCCGCTGGCACTTGCAGAGTCATCAAAACGGATGGCAGAAAAATAATTATTATCATTAAAACATGGCCTGTAGACAGGAAAACCATTCTACAAGTAAATCTTTATTCTCTGATATTTATCAAGTTTTATTGAAACAGAAATCCAGGAGCATAAAATGCAAAATGGCAGCTAGCAGTTCAAGATGAAAATCATGGATGATAAATGAGGAATTCTGGGTAATATGTAATATTAATCTTTATGTTGTCATGGCTTATCAGCTATGTTACAGTGTTGGCTGGCTGATGATGAAAGTTGAGGAGAGAAACTTATCTAAGAAAAAATGAGTTTTCTAATCTGGAACATGCGTGCAGGGCAGTCAGTTGGTGGTAAAACCCACAGATGGGTAAAACTTGGCAGATGTATTGAAGATTATATATCATAACATAATTTAGTCACGGTGGTCTGGTGCTTGGGATGCTTGCTTCAAGACCCAGAGGCCCCTGGTTCGATTCCAAAAGAGTTCAAGTCTTGGTATTTTTCAAAAGCATTCCATCAATGCTATATTTGGGCAAGGTGCTGTGATAGAATGTCAATTATTTAAGGAATGTAAAGCAGTCAGACTCATACTTGTTATTAGCATTTTGGTCATTTTCAGTTTCGTGTAACCATTTAAAGTAATTGTTACAAAGGTGGGCATCTAATCTAAGTAATGAAATAAAAGCAAAGTACCGTCACATTCCTGTTTTAAATTCATGTGTATAACGTTAGAGCTGAGCAGTAAAACCAGCGTTCCAAGGTTTTTAGTTGTGCAGGTTCATAGCGTCGTACTGTTATGGAGTACCTGCACAAGTGGCAACTTTCACTTGACCGGGTGTTTATTGAAATTACCAAAGTGAAAAAGGTCTCGTATTTTTGTGTCCATTTACATAAGAAAGTAAAAGTTCAGTGTTTTAAAGTTTTAGTTGTCCTAATTATAAAAGTAATTCATTATCAGAACACTTTTACTTGGTATTTATGTTACTATTGACAATAAATCATCACATTTGCTACCATCAACTACAAATCTGATATTTGGAGACATCTTGGCCTTAATAAAAATGGTATACCATGGTTTTCACTGAAAAAAGGTAGTATACCAAGGTACTTTTTTTTCTCATGGTACCCACCTCTGTATAATATAATATTATGTATTTGATATTTTGTTTGTGTACAAAAGATCATTTCCATTGAAATTCAAAATTACATGTTGTTTTTTTTTACATTTCTTTATTAGGAGACTAATCTGGGACATGAAAATTTGTAGAACATGTATCCCAGTGGTAGAACATGTATCCTTGTGGCAGAACATGTATCCCAGTGGTAGAACATGTATCCCTGTGATAGAACATGTATCCCTTTGATAGAACATGTATCCCAGTGGTAGAACATGTATCCCAGTGGTAGAACATGTATCCCAGTGGTAGAACATGTATCCCAGTGGTAGAACATGTATCCCAGTGGTAGAACATGTATCCCTGTGGTAGAACATGTATCCCAGTGGTAGAACATGTATCCCTGTAATAGAACATGTATCCCTTTGATCGAACATGTATCCCAGTGGTAGAACATGTATCCCAGTGGTAGAACATGTATCCCAGTGGTAGAACATGTATCCCTGTGGTAGAACATGTATCCTTGTGGTAGAACATGTATCCCAGTGGTAGAACATGTATCCCTGTAATAGAACATGTATCCCTTTGATCGAACATGTATCCCAGTGGTAGAACATGTATCCTTGTGGTAGAACATGTATCCCAGTGGTAGAACATGTATCCCTGTGGTAGAACATGTATCCCAGTGGTAGAACATGTATCCCTGTGGTAGAACATGTATCCCAGTGGTAGAACATGTATCCCTGTAATAGAACATGTATCCCTTTGATCGAACATGTATCCCAGTGGTAGAACATGTATCCCAGTGGTAGAACATGTATCCCAGTGGTAGAACATGTATCCGTGTGGTAGAACATGTATCCCAGTGGTAGAACATGTATCCCTGTAATAGAACATGTATCCCTTTGATCGAACATGTATCCCAGTGGTAGAACATGTATCCCAGTGGTAGAACATGTATCCCAGTGGTAGAACATGTATCCCAATGGTAGAACATGTATCCCAGTGGTAGAAGATCGGATTCAGCAGGGGGTCGTGGGTTCGATCCTCAGTCACGGTTATGTATAGTATATGTGAACAAGACACTTTATCCACATATACCTAGTACTGGTTCATCCCATGAAGAATTTGAGCAGGTTTGTTAAGTTGTAAGACCTTGTTACATGATCAATGTAAAATAAATAAGTTTCAAACATAAAAATCAGTTGCTGCAGACTTTAATTAAGGCTGTGTGTTCATTAAGTGCATTATATAAAACGACCCTTTTTATCACCTCCCTTGACCCATGTTTGTGATGGATTGTTTGTTTTGATTATATTTACATTGTATTCATCTGGTAATCATTTTGTGTTGACATGCAATAAATGATATTGTATTATTACTTAAAGCACAACATTTTAAACAAACACTCCTCCCAAAAATTGTGTTGAAATATTTGGTTCACACTGACACAGTAAAAACAATAAAATGTAATACATATACATTAGTTTATTTTTTTAAATTGTGTTGAATTATTTGGTTCATAATTGCACAGTAAAAAACAAAACTGGTAACTATACAGTCAAATCTGTGTAAACAGTTATCTCTACTAAAAGTCTCACCCAGCCACATTTTCTATGTCCCATTTCTCAGCTTTCAGAACAATTAATCTTTATATTTAGCAACAAACTTTCTAAAAAGCCAGTTTTGCTCCTCCGCTTGACTGGCTACTTTAAGACTGTATACATTTTATAAAAAAAAAAAAAAAGTGAAGTTGAAATATTTGGTTCATAATTGCAATAACGATGCATGTATCTTTCCATTCAGCCAAATCTCCCTTAACTATTTCACCCAGCATCTGTTTCAGCTCGTAAACTTCATTTCCTGGGAATGTTATCTCAAATTTGAATTTTGATTGATATATCAAAATATGGTATCCATCCCCTCTATCATTTGTTCTTTGTTCAAGAATATTGAGATTTTCTGCTTAAAAACATCAAATAAAAACTTGATAACAGGTGCATTCTTTTTCTGGTGCATTCCGCATATTTTCAATCAGCCTTGAATAAACAGTTTGTAAACTGTCTGAGAGTCAATGAAAAAGTTGATACAAGGATCATATACGTTATTAAGTGCATGTCGCGAAAATATAGAAAATAAATAAATGATTGAAAAATGTAATTATATCTCTGTGCATCTTTTAATCTTTTGAAACATGAGGCGGATGTTTCTGAAGAGCTGACTTCTCCTTTATAAAATAACAAGGTTAAGATTGTTCCCAGGGTTACGAACGCTGACTTTGATTGGTTCTCAAGTTCTGGATATTTACTGATGATTTTTTGTAATATTTATGATTTTCGCATGTGTTTACTCAAAGAAGTTTATGAAAATAGATCAGGGTGTGTAGACCTTATTAAATTCGATATGAAATAAAAGTGATAAAAAAACAATGCTCTACAGTTTATTGTAGAGAATTTTAAATTAATAAGGCAGACATTTTGATGAATGCATGTTATGAAATGGCAGACTTGATTATTTTGTATATAGACATCTTATTGTTCAGTCATATTTTTTTTATACGCCCAAGCAGGCAGATCTTCAACTCTGCTCAAATTACCTCAAAGATTTTTACAAACTTTGTAGTAGACAAGGAAACTCAGTGGGGAATGTGTCAACTTATTATTTTGGACCCCAAAATGTTTAAAAAATTAAAGTTATTTGTAATAAAACAAAAATGAGCCAAAATCATTTCTTGCATGTTCCTCTTTCAGATTTAAACTATTGGTCAACATTTGAGGTTAATTAAGTGTCATTACAGCAAAACACTTGGTTTTACCTCAGATGAGGGATCTTTGATATGTATTAATAGGCATACTGTTGGTCAACATTTGAGGTTAAAAAGAATACCATTGCAAGTGAATGTTTGGTTTTATCTTGGCTAAGGGATCTTTAATATGTTTTTTTTAATGGGGTCTAACGCCATTTTCAACACATTTCAGGTTATATATGGCATTTCCAGTTTTACTGGTGGAGGAAGACCTCAAACTGAGTCTGACTGAGTAGAACCACCTTCCTTCCACAAGAAACTGGAAACTGGAGCAACTGGGACTCAAACCTACAACTTTAGTGGTGACAGGTTAGTGATCTTGAGACGGCGACTTAGACCACTCGGCCACAGAGGACCTGCTGGATATGTTTAGTGGACATCCTGTTGGTCAACGTCTGAGGTTACAAAGAATGTCATTGCAAGTGAATGTTTTGTTTTACCTCAGATGAGGGATCTTGGATATGTTTAAGTGGACATCCTGTTGGTCAGCATCTAAGGTTTCAAAGAATGTCATTGCAAGTGAATGTTTGGTTTTACCAAAGATGAGGGATCTTGGATATATTTAAGTGGACATCCTGTTGGTCAACATCTGAGGTTACAAAGAATGTCATTGCAAGTGAATGTTTGGTTTTACCTCGGATGAGGGATCTTGGATATGTTTAGTGGACATCCTGTTGGTCAACATCTGAGGTTACAAAGAATGTCATTGCAAGTGAATGTTTGGTTTTATCAAAGATGAGGGATCTTGGATATATTTAAGTGGACATCCTGTTGGTCAACATCTAAGGTTTCAAAGAATGTCATTGCAAGTGAATGTTTGGTTTTACCAAAGATGAGGGATCTTGGATATATTTAAGTGGACATCCTGTTGGTCAACATCTGAGGTTACAAAGAATGTCATTGCAAGTGAATGTTTGGTTTTACCTCGGATGAGGGATCTTGGATATATTTAGTGGACATCCTGTTGGTCAACATCTGAGGTTACAAAGAATGTCATTGCAAGTGAATGTTTGGTTTTACCAAATATGAGGGATCTTGGATATATTTAAGTGGACATCCTGTTGGTCAACATCTGAGGTTACAAAGAATGTCATTGCAAGTGAATGTTTGGTTTTACCTCGGATGAGGGATCTTGGATATGTTTAGTGGACATCCTGTTGGTCAACATCTGAGGTTACAAAGAATGTCATTGCAAGTGAATGTTTGGTTTTACTTCGGATGAGGGATCTTGGATATGTTTAGTGGACATCCTGTTGGTCAACATCTGAGGTTACAAAGAATGCCATTGCAAGTGAATGTTTGGTTTTACCTCGGATGAGGGATCTCGGATATGTTTAAGTGGACATACTGTTGGTCAACATCTGAGGTTACAAAGAATGTCATTGCAAATGAATGTTTGGTTTTACCTTGGATGAGGGGTCTTGGATATGTTTAAGTGAACATCCTGTTGGTCAACATCTGAGGTTACAAAGAATGTCATTGCAAGTGAATGTTTGGTTTTACCTCGGATGAGGGATCTCGGATATGTTTAAGTGGACATACTGTTGGTCAACATCTGAGGTTACAAAGAATGTCATTGCAAATGAATGTTTGGTTTTACCTTGGATGAGGGGTCTTGGATGTGTTTAAGTGAACATCCTGTTGGTCAACATCTGAGGTTACAAAGAATGTCATTGCAAGTGAAAGTTTTGTTTTACCTCAGATGGGGGATCTTGGATATGTTTAAGTGGACATCCTATTGGTCAGCATCTGAGGTTACAAAGAATGTCATTGCAAGTGAATGTTTTGTTTTACCTCGGATGAGGGATCTTGGATATGTTTAGTGGACATCCTGTTGGTCAACATCTGAGGTTACAAAGAATGTCATTGCAAGTGAAAGTTTTGTTTTACCTCAGATGAGGGATCTTGGATATGTGTGTTAAGTGGACATCCTGTTGGTGAACATCTGAGGTTACAAAAAATGCCATTGCAAGTGAATGTTTGGTTTTACCTCGGATGAGGGATCTTTGATATGTGTGTTAAGTGGACATCCTGTTGGGCAACGTCTGAGGTTACAAAGAATGTCATTGCAAGTGAATGTTTGGTTTTACCTCTTTAAGCGGACATCCTGTTGGTCAACATCTGAGGTTACAAAGAATGTCATTGCAAGTGAATGTTCGGTTTTACCTCTGATGAGAGATCTTGGATATGTTTAAGCGGACATCCTGTTGGTCAACATCTGAGGTTACAAAGAATGTCATTGCAAGTGAATGTTTGGTTTTACCTCTGATGAGAGATCTTGGATATGTTTAAGTGGACATCCTGTTGGTCAACATCTGAGGTTACAAAGAATGTCGTTGCAAGTGAATGTTTGGTTTAACCTCAGCTGAGGGATCTTTGATATGTTTAAGTGGACATCCTGTTGGTCAACATCTGAGGTTACAAAGAATGCCATTGCAAGTGAATGTTTGGTTTAACCTCAGATGAGAGATCTTGGATATGTTTAAGTGGACATCCTGTTGGTCAACATCTGAGGTTACAAAGAATGTCATTGCAAGTGAATGTTTGGTTTTACCTCGGAAGAGGGATCTTTGATATGTGTGTTAAGTGGACATCTTGTTGGTCAACATCTGAGGTTACAAAGAATGCCATTGCAAGTGAATGTTTGGTTTAACCTCAGATGAGGGATCTTTGATATGTTTAAGCGGACATCCTGTTGGTCAACATCTGAGGTTACAAAGAATGCCATTGCAAGTGAATGTTTGGTATAACCTCAGATGAGGGATCTTTGATATGTTTAAGTGGACATCCTGTTGGTCAACATCTGAGGTTACAAAGAATGTCATTGCAAGTGAATGTTTGGTTTTACCTCGGATGAGGGATCTTTGATATGTGTGTTAAGTGGACATCTTGTTGGTCAACATCTGAGGTTACAAAGAATGCCATTGCAAGTGAATGTTTGGTTTAACCTCAGCTGAGGGATCTTTGATATGTTTAAGTGGACATCCTGTTGGTCAACATCTGAGGTTACAAAGAATGCCATTGCAAGTGAATGTTTGGTTTAACCTCAGATGAGGGATCTTGGATATGTTTAAGTGGACATCCTGTTGGTCAACATCTGAGGTTACAAAGAATGTCATTGCAAGTGAATGTTTGGTTTTACCTCGGAAGAGGGATCTTTGATATGTGTGTTAAGTGGACATCTTGTTGGTCAACATCTGAGGTTACAAAGAATGCCATTGCAAGTGAATGTTTGGTTTAACCTCAGATGAGGGATCTTTGATATGTTTAAGCGGACATCCTGTTGGTCAACATCTGAGGTTACAAAGAATGCCATTGCAAGTGAATGTTTGGTATAACCTCAGATGAGGGATCTTTGATATGTTTAAGTGGACATCTTGTTGGTCAACATCTGAGGTTACAAAGAATGCCATTGCAAGTGAATGTTTGGTTTAACCTCAGATGAGGGATCTTGGATATGTTTAAGTGGACATCCTGTTGGTCAACATCTGAGGTTACAAAGAATGCCATTGCAAGTGAATGTTTGGTTTTACCTCGGATGAGGGATCTTTGATATGTGTGTTAAGTGGACATCTTGTTGGTCAACATCTGAGGTTACAAAGAATGTCATTGCAAGTGAATGTTTGGTTTTACCTCTGATGAGAGATCTTGGATATGTTTAAGCAGACATCCTGTTGGTCAACATCTGAGGTTACAAAGAATGTCATTGCAAGTGAATGTTTGGTTTTACTTCTGATGAGAGATCTTGGATATGTTTAAGCGGACATCCTGTTGGTCAACATCTGAGGTTACAAAGAATGTCATTGCAAGTGAATGTTTGGTTTAACCTCAGATGAGGGCTATTTGATATATTTTAGCGGGCATACTTTTTTGACAATTTTTTTTCTTTACTTAAATTCTGTATTAAGTTCCTAAGATACCAATTTTGACATGACTGGCAGAGAATAATGTTTGAGAAATAACTTTATCATTTATATCAATGCAGTAAAAGTAGATGTCTATCAAAGAGCAATCATTTCAATTTTATCAACTTTAGGGGCATGAACCTTTTTAATATTTCATTACTTCTGTCAAGACAAAGAATCATTGAAACAGTCTCTGCTATTTCAGTTGCATTGATGTGCTTTCAAGGATCCTTGTATCAGATATTATTACTTCTTTTTCATATACTTAGCTTTACATATCAAGTTAACAGAACGTTCCTTTTTCAAACTGTTTAGAAGTTGATATAATATATAAATTGAACCTGCTACAAGCAAGTGCTGCATAAAGCAAACAGTTTACGTTGGAGCGTGTAGGGTTTGTTTATCCCATCAGTCCTGCCAGATGGCTTATCAGCAGTATGATGACAGACAGCAGCCAGCCAGAAACCATTTATAACATTTATCACACGTTGTAGCAGAAGTTGCGTCTTCATTAGTCTGTTATTTATGTACTGGTGTAACATGAGAAAGCGGAATTAACACCATTGGTACTTATAAAAAATATATGTGCTTGAAAGCTTCTTTGTTTTCAGTTTTGTTTCAATTTTAAACTTATGTATTATACTTCAATCGTAAAACAGTTATTACAGCTTAGACAAATTGCACTTGAAATTTTCCTTGGTAGAACCAGTACTAAGCATATGCGGATATAGTGGCACTATATATAGCCATGGCCGAGTATCCGAACCACGACCCTTTGATCATGGGTTCAATGTTATACCACTCTGGGGCCACATTTCTTCATTGTTTTCAGTGTCATTGCCTCTTGGTTTGTGGGTTGATTTGTTGCCATGCAAACATGGTTCTGGCATATAATTAAAATGAGGGTATAAATATTGGTTTTATAGAACACAATCCATCTATTGACTTATATAAAAAGATCACCAATAAAATAATGAATTAATGTAAAATGAATCTAGTACCTTGACGCTACATCTTGCAGAAATGGAAAGTTTCAGCAAATTGGATGGTTAATATTCAGTATTTGCTCCTAGACATTATAGTAATTTTTACTCTTGCCATTACTCATAATGCACCCAGGGACCACACATGAGAATTTATAATTATATATTTTTCAGCAATACAGTTAAACCTGTGTATGTGGTCACCTCTGTTAAGCAGCACATTTGCTATTTCCCATTTCTATGCTTTCACGGTAAATTATCTTGTATTAAGCAACAACTTGTGTTAAAAAGGTCACTTGCACCTTCCAATGACTGGCTGCTCAAGACAGGTTTGTAATTGTAATCTGATAATCAATATGTAGTGTTTTTACACTTTTCTCACTCGCAGTTTGTCCATCTTTCTGTCTATTCATCTGTCTGTCCTCCTAATAATATTCAAGTAGTCCCTTGTTGAGTATTTCCATGCCCTACTTTTTCTCACCTTTCTTCTCCACATATGCTCGTTTACCATAAAAGTATCTAAATTGGTTTTCCCAATTATCAGAACCTACCACCCCATCAATGTTTTTCCCCAAGTGACTTCACTAGCTCCAATTGATTGGTTGCTTAGACACCTCACCAATTATACCGCGGGTGGTAAGAAGACATGAACTAGTTTAATAGAAATATGCTCATAAATTGTCTCTTATTTCACATTTCGTTAACATAGGTATTGATAAACTTCAGGTAAATATTTTTATACCCCCGACAAACGAAGTTTGAGGGGGTATATTGGAGTCACCCTGTGGTCGGTCTGTCGGTCTGTCGGTCGGTCTGTCCGTTGCAATTTTCCTTGTCCGGAGCATCACTTGAAAAGTACTGGATGGAATTTCATCAAACGTCATACAATGGTAGAATATAATGAGAGGAAGTGCAGTGTACAAGAAACATAACTCTATTCTTGCTAATTACAGAGTTATTGCCCTTTGATATTTTTTCTTGTCCGGAGCATAACTTGAAAAGTACCGGATGGAATTTCATCAAGCTTCATACAATGGTAGAATATAATGAGAGGAAGTGCAGTGTACAAGAAACATAACTCTATTCTTGCTAATTACAGAGTTATTTCCCTTTGATATATTTCCCTTGTCCGGAGCATTACTTTTAAAGTACTGGATGGAATTTCATCAAACTTCATACAGTGGTAAAATATAATGACAGGAAGTGCAGTGTACAGGAAACATAACTCTATTCTTGCTAATTACAAAGTTATTGCCCTTTGATATATTTCCCTTGTCCGGAGCATAACTTTAAAACTATTGGATATAATTTAATAAAACTTCATACAATGGTAAACCATTTTCTGTCATGGCGGCGTTCGGGGGTATTCATCACCTTCAGTGATAGCTCTAGTTAATAAGCTTTATGTTTCTAAATATTATATAGTTGATGAATTTTAACAAACAAACATATAAAGTTCACTCTGAACCTTTTTTGTACTGGAAAAACTGCTAACCATGGCAGGTATTATGCAGCATATGACATTATATAATGGATATATCAGTCTGCTTAACCATTTACTCCATATATACGCATTTTCCCGCACCAATCACAGAAGGCCTTTGAAAACTGCAGGAAAAAATCAGAGCAATTTGAACACTTCTTGCACTGTTTTCCACTCTGTCAGTTAATATAAACATTATTTACCCAATAATTCAAAAACCTTCTATATTAGGTGTCCAAAGGTGTCTATATTAGAGGTGTCCAAAGGTGTCTATATTAGAGGTGTCCAAAGGTGTCTATATTAGAGGTGTCCAAAGGACTATAATATGAATAAAGGGAAGCAAATGCTGTTTTGGAGGAGAAAGACTTCATTGTGATATTCCTGATAATGTTACAGGAAAGGTTCTATATAAAATAGTTCTAATGACAGCTAATCCTAAAAGTCATGTGTTGGGGCCACAGGTCTGTGCTTAAGCGCCACCTAGTGGTAACACAATGACCACCATGTCATTATAAAAATGTATTTTGTATGTGATTTATATAGTTACATAGTACTAAATTAAATTTGACAATATCAAATCCTACATATTTAATTTACTTGATATATAACTATAACAAACCCAAGTGTCCAAGGGAATAGCTACTGGTACTTGAAGGTTTCCGTGTGTACACAGCCCAGTGTCCACTGATCAGACAAGAACAAATACCCATCTGATCTGTTGACACACAGTTTGTATTAGCCTCCCATGTGGTCACTAATCCTTGCCACACAGAAAGACACTTATTTACTCAAAACATTTATCTAGTTATCTGGAGATATATCACTTTTACAGATCAGGGACGGACAATCGACAATCTTGAGACACTTACTTTGGTCTACAATTTTAAAATATTGTAACAAGCTCTTACTTGTTTTGATTCACTGGTATGCTTAAAAAAACTCAAGGATTTGCTTACTTATTTTATGTTTGGATCTTTGCTAAAAAATGTATTAGATACATTTGTCATGAAAAATAACACCTAGTCTTCATTAAGGGCAGCTGTGTGTAATAACATTGTATATTTTCCTGGATCACTACTACCTTTATGTCATCATTGTAATAATTAATGCCATTCTTTTTCAGCATCATTATACTACCACCATCAACCTTATCTTGCCACCATCATCATCATCATTTCAGTCATCATTATAACCATTAATGCCACCTGAAGATAGCCCTGCATTAATCCTCAGCCCTATTATAAAATGTGTTATAACAGTAAGTACCACCATTATAAGCCAACATTTTCTTTATCAGCATCATAATCACCACTACCATCAGCCATATTTTATCATCACTATCATCATCATTTCCATCATTACTTTTTATCATTTTTACCATCACCATCATTATTTTTATTACAACCAACATCAATGTTATCTTACCACCACCATCATAATCATCATCGTTTTCATCATCATTATCATTAAATTCCCCACCCTCACCTGATCATCATTTTTACCACCACCACCATTGTTTACTTCAGCATCCCGTAAATTACCATCATCGTTTACACACCATCATCAGTTTCCAGCATCATTATCTCCATCACCACTCCCATCATTAGCTTCACCACCATCACCATTTTTATTATCATTACTAGTCACAGAATAAGTAAGATACCTCAGTTGTCAATTATATTTTGAAATGTATTTTACCATCATCATCATTTTCACCAGTCTGGCCCAATTAGCTCAGTCGGTAACGCATCTGACTATCAATCCAGGGGTCGTGAGTTTGAATTCCCCCTCCCCCCCCAATATATGTTGATATACAACATTGTGTCTCATCATCATATTCATCTCTCACTGCTGATTCAAGATCCAAGGAAACAGTGGTTAGGTTAACCAATTGTCTGTTAACCCCTGATGGCATAAAAGTGATGCTAAATATTCAGTCAATTAATCATTCATTTTCACCATCATTTTTTTTTCATCATCATTTCAATATTTTCACCAAGGGTCCTCTGTGGCCAAGTGATTTAAGGCACCGTCTAAAGATCATTTACCTCTCACCGCTTAGGTTGTAGGTTCGATATCGAGCCCTGCTCGCTCCAAAAACTATATGTGAGAAAGTTGGCCAGTAACTTGTGGAAGAACGGTGGTTCCACTCAGTCTGAGGTTTTCCTCTACCAGTAAAACTGGATATGCCATATATAACCTGAAATGTGTTTAAAATGACATTAAAAACCATTAAAAAAAAAAAATATTTTTTTTTTCACCATTATCATTTACATTACGATCAGTGTCATTTTCACCATCCATTATTATAATTTTTACCATCATCATCATTAGTTTCAGTGTCACCACTATCATTATTTTCACCATCATCATTAGTTTCATCACTACCATCAGCATTTTCACCATCATCATCATCATCATCATTAGTTTTACCACCACCATCAGCATTTTCACCATCATCATCATTAGTTTCATCACTACCATCAGCATTTTCACAAGCTTTGCTTACTTGTCCAACGACATAACAGGGTTTGAAGTTCTATTGTATTATTTAACCAGTTGTGACCCCTTGAATGTCCCATTGTAAAGTGCCTGTAAATTATACCTCAAATTGTCTATGGACATCTTGTTGACCTCAGCGAAGTCATAACCAAATAAATCTATTCAAGTGTGACCATTAAAAGTGAGGTTACTTCCTGCCCTAACCTGCAACACCTGTTTACGACAATCGAATCTTCAGGCTGCTATTACACAGAGAACTGTACAGCTTAAACAAAATCGGACACGACACCGGCTAGTCAGCTTCATGACAACAGAAATGAATACCTAGTAGGCTCGCATCTGCTATGTGAACAGACTGTTATTGGTGTTTTATCAGTTTTATACATAGATGTAAAGGAAATATTGCAACTTGCAAACTTTATTATCTTGATTAAATTTAATTCAAAAGTCGTATTAAAAATATTTTATCTTTTCAAAAAATGTAAAAAAAAAACTGTAGGTGAGTTAGTCTGCCCTTTGTCTGTTATCTGTCCAGTTGTTAAGTTTTGGGTCTAACTCCTTCTTTAACTTACACAGAAGTTTTATAATCTTGAAAAAGTTCTTAACAATTAGCCAAATCAGGTAATAAATCATAGAGTTGCTGCCCTTGAATCACCAAAATTGCACCATTTGACCTTAATTGCGATGTAACACCTGCATTTACTTTTGCTAAAAGCAGTCATTCCCAGGATTTCTTGCTACCTCTGTCAACATCTTGGGTTGGGGTTGCAAGATTCTGGAAATAGGAAAAATACTCTTGCTTTTGCCAAATTAAGACTTGGCAATTTTAATTTATTTCATTCGTTCATAGCAGTTTGTTAAATTAAGAATTCATTTTAAACTAGTTAAAATTATATGTCCTTTTTTTAACCATTGTAAGAGTAACCTTGTAATATTATGATTGACAGAGGTGAAAGTAAAGGGCACCTTGGTAGAGAATGTATGAAAACATTTTGGTCGATGACTATAAAATCGAATAGTTAATGTTTGAGTAATGTCCCTTGAATTTTTAAAAACTGTACCCTCTTGCGCATACCAAACTTAAACAGTAGTTGTACAGGTATTAAATAAATTCTTTTTTTTTTAAAACATACCTAATTTGGAAATATATGTCAGAGTTGTGACCCTTGAATCATCAAACTTTCCTTCCTTATGCCTGAATTGAGCAGTTTAGGGCATCATTGCCCTCTCCTTAGAATATTAAGTTACAGAAACAATTTGATAATTTTAACTTACAAGCTCAAGTTCATGTTACCAAAGAAAATTTCTAATTTTTCTATGTTAAATTATTTCCCCATGCATGGTTAGCTCAGGTGGATGTGTGTGTGACTATCAGTCCAGGGGTTGTGAGTTTGAATCCCAGTGCAGTCAAAGTCTCTGTGGTGATTATTAAATGACATTGCGTCTAACCAGTTGGACCTTGTTACATTGAAATTGCCAGTTTTCCTCATGACAGATTCAAGAGGAAAAGCTAGCAGTTTTTCTCGGAGATGGATGTGCTCAAGTAATGCCTAACCTTCAAGGATCCCAGGAAAGAGTGGTTAGGTAAACAGATTGTGTGTTAGCCCTCAATGGCATAAAAGTGACGCTTTATATTCATATTTCGTTAATAAGTGATGTCAGACCACCAACGTTACTGCATCGTATTCAAACTTTAAATCGACATGTAACACAATTTATAAGCTTCAAATAATTAAAACCTCATTGCAATGAAAACGTGCTCAAAAACTGAACACTCTGAAGTTTCACTTTTCTCTTTTATATCATTATAATTAACTATCACTGAACGGCCATCAAAGTTTGAAACATACCAATTATTTAAAGATTTGTTAGTTTTCAAAATCGTGTCGCTTTCTTCTCCTCCGTTTCACCTGGTTATCAAGTAGTGGTAGCTTAGTATGACAGCCCGATGAAAACCCTCGACAAAATGAAGTCTGAAACATGAAATCACGACCTTAATATGAGTGGTTAATTAGGGGTTGTAGGGCCCTTGTACCAGCCTTGTGATCAGGGAGAACAATGGACCTGAATCGAAGGGGGCAGGTGTCACTAAAATTCATTGGAGTTCATTAAAAAAGAATGGATGGAATTTTTGGGCACTTTTTGGTGTTGGCTGGCGATATACCGAAGTGATAAATTGTTTAGGAATCTATGTGTACAGAAGTGTTAGACAACTGGGGCTTTCCTGTCTGCATCATAAAAAGGTGTTTAATTGATAAACACTCTGTAGAAGATCCACATGACAATAGTTTCATAACGAAAACTGCATTGATTGTATATTTAGCGTAATGCCATTTTATGCCATTGAGGGCTAACAGACGATATGTTAACCATTACACGAGCATGACCCATCTCTGCAAGTAACTTGAATGTTCCTACTTGAATCACTGAGAGACGAATGATAATGAAAGGCAATGTCGTATATCAATCGTCACAGAGACTTGCCAGGAGGGAATTCAAACTTACAACCTCTATATTTATAGTCAGATGCACTACGGATAGAGCTAATCAGGCCCAGCATGCAAGTACAAAGATGGTAGTTTAATGATATGGATAAACAGTCTGTTGTCAATTAAGATTGGCATTTCTAAATATCTTATCATTTCCAATGATAAAGGAAATAATGGAATTGTATTTTTTGCGTAATTGATTATCGTTGACTATTATAACAAGTTTTTATTGTATATAATTTTTGTTTTCCCTCCCAGAGAATTATTCTCTGATCCACATATGATATAATATATTATGATTAGTTGTGTGTTCTTTCTCCCAATAAACTTTTTTTTTAAAAAAATTGAAATGTATTTTATTTTATTTTCAGCTGACTACAACCCACAAATATGTGATGCGAAGATATGGCCACACTGCACTCCTAGAATGGACTTCAAATGAGGCGACCAGAATATTGCCTGCAATAAACCGGCCGTGAATGGGTGCTTGAAATTTAAAAACTGGTGTGACAGGGCTTGAGTGGTTTAAATAAACCGTATCTGGTTATAATCTGAAGGTTTGTATTGTTATGTTAACAGCAAGCTTTTTTTGTTATTAGATCCAACCACCCACAGTCGTGTATAAAACTATCGCCAACATCAAATATGACAACCGTCTTTGTAAACCTGTGATATTTTTCACTGACAAGATCGGTATAAGCTTATTTCAGTTGAAATTTTAATAATTACCGTTTGTAATGTACCAACTATAATTGATTTTCAGATTTACTTATCAGTGGTGTCGTTTTCATAATTGAATTATGTGTGAGTGGACTTGAACCCAATTCACTATCAAAATTGTTAGTCATTTTTTTGTGAATTTTAATGTTAAGGAAATGGGCTGTCACTTTCAGTTTTGAGCTTGACAAAATAGGCGGGGCTTAATTTAGAATATTGTAATAGACAAAAAGGAAAAGGATATTGTGAAATTTTATGAATTAACCTTGAACAATATAAATTGTACTGGAAAATGAAAAGATTACTATGAGAAATAGGCATTTATAATTGAATTAATAGTGTAATCTTTTTTCAGAGGTAAAAAGAAATGTTTTACTTTTGAAAATCTGTCGAGAAAAGCAATTTTTTTATTTCAAATGGCAAATATCAATGCTTATTTATTGCTGCCAACACAACAAAGACATTTAGATATTTTGCAATATCTTCTTGTAAAATGTGATAAAACTTCCAGCGTGTCTCCAATCTTTATTTAGGCATGTTATATTATATATTAAAAGAAAAGATTTTTCAAACTTATAATTTTTGCAAAAATCTTTTTTCCCCCTATATATATCATGCCTATATATACTCATAGGATATATTTTTAAACGCAACAAAATAATATATTGTAATGGGATTTCTTAACTTGGGCTGCTCACCGAGGTTAGACTAAAATAGATTTCCCGTTTAAAATTACAACATATTTTTTTGACATATTAAAAGGGTCGCGTGGTTTCATTTTGATTTCAGTTTGGTCTATTGTACAGGTTGACACGTAGTAAAAATTATTTCATCATAGAATGAGTCTAAATGATAGTGTGAAGGTCGTTAAGCAGTATTTAAATGCTGTATATTTTTAGAATTGGGGATTTCGTTTCAAGATTACCACTCCAGTATCGGTTAAGTCACAGTTTGGTTGAATTGACATACCAAGCCAATCAGATTATTTTTAGTAATGACAATAATATGCTTGTTATCCTTTTTAATATATACTTTATTTTATAAGCCATTTTTAGAGTTTACTTCCTTTAAATAACATAATATTTTCTGAAAAGAAATTTTTTTTTAATTTTCATCAATCCAAACTTTGCATTGAAATTTGCCCAACAAATAATCTTTTTGTATTATTTCAGTTCAAAAAAATATTTAATTTGATTTTGATTAAAACTTTTGGCCTGATGTTGACAAAATAAAAGACGAAACCTGTTTGAAGTGGAGTTTGCCTTTTCTTTTTATTTGAATAATAAAAGAATATTCAATCAATTTTGAAACATGAATTTTTTTATTAAACATAAGATAAACTGCCAATATATATTATGTTTAAAATATATACTTATATAGTGTCTGCATGATGCAAATTTGAAATTGAAGTACCCCAGTATGTATGCAGGGCCTTAATTCTGTTTATATTTTGGAAAGGGACATTTCAAAACTAGTCCAACACCACTTCAGCTGTATACGTAAAAAACTGTTGATAATTTATTTAATATGAAACTTCAAATATTAATTATCTCTATATAGATATACCTTCATGATGTGGTGTTTGTATGAATATTAATTATCTCTATACAGATATACCGTCATGATGTGGTGTTTGTATGAATATTAATTATCTCAATACAGATATACCGTCATGATGTGGTGTCTGTATGAATATTAATTATCTCTATACAGATATACCGTCATGATGTGGTGTCTGTATGAATATTAATTATCTCTATACAGATATATCTTCATCATGTGGTGTCTGTATGAATATTAATTATCTCTATACAGATATACCTTCATCATGTGTCTGTATGAATATAAATTATCTCTATACAGATATACCTTCATCATGTGGTGTCTGTATGAATATTAATTATCTCTATACAGATATACCGTCATGATGTGGTGTCTGTATGAATATTAATTATCTCTATACAGATATATCTTCATCATGTGGTGTCTGTATGAATATTAATTATCTCTATACAGATATACCTTCATCATGTGTCTGTATGAATATTAATTATCTCTATACAGATATACCTTCATCATGTGGTGTCTGTATGAATATTAATTATCTCTATACAGATATACCTTCATCATGTGGTGTCTGTATGAATATTAATTATCTCTATACAGATATACCTTCATCATGTGGTGTCTGTATGAATATTAATTATCTCTATACAGATATACCTTCATCATGTGTCTGTATGAATATTAATTATCTCTATACAGATATACCTTCATCATGTGGTGTCTGTATGAATATTAATTATCTCTATACAGATATACCTTCATCATGTGGTGTCTGTATGGATATTAATTATCTCTATACAGATATACCATCATGATGTGGTGTCTGTATGGATATTAATTATCTCTATACAGATATACCTTCATCATGTGGTGTCTGTATGAATATTAATTATCTCTATACAGATATACCTTCATCATGTGGTGTCTGTATGAATATTAATTATCTCTATACAGATATACCTTCATCATGTGGTGTCTGTATGAATATTAATTATCTCTATACAGATATACCTTCATCATGTGGTGTCTGTATGAATATTATTTATCTCTATACAGATATACCTTCATCATGTGTCTGTATGAATATTAATTATCTCTATACAGATATACCTTCATCATGTGTCTGTATGAATATTAATTATCTCTATACAGATATACCTTCATCATGTGGTGTCTGTATGAATATTAATTATCTCTATACAGATATACCGTCATGATGTGGTGTCTGTATGAATATTAATTATCTCTATACAGATATACCATCATGATGTGGTGTCTGTATGGATATTAATTATCTCTATACAGATATACCTTCATCATGTGGTGTCTGTATGAATATTAATTATCTCTATACAGATATACCTTCATCATGTGGTGTCTGTATGAATATTAATTATCTCTATACAGATATACCTTCATCATGTGGTGTCTGTATGAATATTAATTATCTCTATACAGATATACCTTCATCATGTGGTGTCTGTATGAATATTAATTATCTCTATACAGATATACCTTCATCATGTGGTGTCTGTATGAATATTATTTATCTCTATACAGATATACCTTCATCATGTGGTGTCTGTATGAATATTAATTATCTCTATACAGATATACCTTCATCATGTGTCTGTATGAATATTAATTATCTCTATACAGATATACCTTCATCATGTGTCTGTATGAATATTAATTATCTCTATACAGATATACCTTCATCATGTGGTGTCTGTATGAATATTAATTATCTCTATACAGATATACCGTCATGATGTGGTGTCTGTATGAATATTAATTATCTCTATACAGATATACCGTCATGATGTGGTGTCTGTATGAATATTAATTATCTCTATACAGATATACCTTCATCATGTGGTGTCTGTATGAATATTAATTATCTCTATACAGATATACCTTCATCATGTGGTGTCTGTATGAATATTAATTATCTCTATACAGATATACCTTCATCATGTGGTGTCTGTATGAATATTAATTATCCATCTCCACATTTAACTGATAACTCTCCCACTTGAATCAATGGTGAGAGACGAATGAGAATGAGACACAATGTTGTACATCAATCATTATTGAGACTGGTGACCCATGGATTGATTGACCACTACCGACTGAACTAATTGAGCCCTGCTTCATTGATCAATGCATGAAAATGAGTAAAAAAAACTTTAACATTGATGTGAGTCCCTTTAAGACAGTCATAAAAATTCCAGTGGAAGATAAAAAGTAATGAAAACCCTCTTTAAACAAACAGACAATACAAACTAGAGCTTGGCGCTGCATGATAATATTTGTTTACTTTAGTATAATATATAACATATTGAATAAACAAGTTTTTTGGTTTGAGAAAAACACCTTTAAAACAATCAGAACATTAAATTTTGTTTTGTTTGTACCTGAAGATATTTCTGGTTGGTACCCTGGTACTGTACTGTATTAATACCATGTAGACTAATGTTTATATCAGATGGTCTAAATTTGCTTATGTTTGTATACGCACAGAAAATGAAATGCTATTATTATTAATGCATATGCCCTGGTGCTTAAGTATCTGGCACTGGGTTTGAGTACTCCCTGTGTCACTTCAATTATAGACACCTCACAAACTACCTATAGAGGGGGTAATGAATATTTGCAATCTTCCTAAAGAGGAGGTAATGAATATTCAGTTTGTAGGCAGTTTGTGACAATTCATTACCTGCTCTATAGGTAGTTTGTAAATATTCATTACCTCCTCCTCCTTAGGCATGTTGTGAATGTTTACCAGTATATGAGAAGTCTAAATTTGCTTATGTTTGTATATATCCAGAAAATGAAATGTTGTTATTAATGCGTATGCCCTGGTGTTTAAGTATCTAACACTGGGTTTGAATACTCGCTGTGTCACTTGAATTATAGACACCTCACAAACTACCTATGGAGGGGGTAATGAATATTTGTAATCTTCCTAAAGAGGAGGTAATGAATATTCAGTTTGTAGGCAGTTTTGAATATTCATTTCCTTCCTCTTTAGGCATGTTGTGAATATTCATTACCTCCTCTATAGACAGTTTGTGAATATTCATTACCTCCTCTATATATAGTTTGGGAATATTCATTACCTCCTCCTCCTCTTGAGCGCATGTTGTGAATATTTATTAACTCCTCCTCTAAAGGTAGTTTGTGAATATACATTACTTCCTCTATAGGTAGTTTGTGAATAAAAATTACTTCCTCTATAGGTAGTTTGGGAATAAACATTACTTCCTCTATAGGTAGTTTGTGAATATTCATTATCTCCTATAGGTATTTTGTGAATATATATTACTTCCTCTATAGGTAGTTTGTGAATAAACATTACTTCCTCTATAGGTAGTTTGTGAATATTCATTATCTCCTATAAGTATTTTGTGAATAAATATTACTTCCTCTATAGGTAGTTTGTGAATATACATAACTTCCTCTATAGGTAGTTTGGGAATATTCATTATCTCCTCTAAAGGTAGTTTGGGAATAAACATTACTTCCTCTATAGGTAGTTTGTGAATATTCATTATCTCTTATAGGTAGTTTGGGAATATTCATTATCTCCTTTACTCTATAGGTAGTTTGGGAATATTCATTATCTCCTCTATAGGTAGTTTGGGAATACACATAACTTCCTCTATAGGTAGTTTGTGAATAATACATTATTTCCTCTATAGGTAGTTTGGGAATATTCATTATCTCCTCTATAGGTAGTTTGTGAATATTCATTATCTCCTATAGGTGTTTTGTGAATACCTATCTTGGTAGTTCGGCTATCTGTGTGGTGATTTATAGCAGGTGCCAGTGATCTTGCAGCCTACATTCCAATGGAGGGTAGCAGCAACCCCTAACACTGTATTAAAACACAAAACTTGATCATCTGCACCACTTATAACTTAAAGAATAATACTTTAGGTGTGATTAAATGCCCCAAGCATACCTACTTGATCTAGGTTAAGGTATTTTGTTTTTCAAATTACAAGAGACATTAGGTTTTGGGACAGCTGATTGTTTTACAAAACAGAAGAAAACAAGTTCACCCCCTCCGTGTGTTGATTGGTTGTATATTTATATAATGGTAGTGTACTAGGATATCATTTTAATACGGCAGTTCAGAAAACAGGATTTGAACAAGCTATTAGGTGACTTGAAAAGCTGGTAAACAGCAGGATTGTTGTGGATCAACAGGAAGCGACTAACAAAAAATGAACAAAATTTTGATTTAGGCCGTATGTCATATTTCTATTCTCAGAAAACTTATGATCAATGTACTAATCTAGAAACAACAACAACAAAACAGGATTACAAAGTATAACATGTACTATAAATAATAAAAAGGTTCAAAATTTACCATAAGTGAAAGCAATCGCGAAAAAAAATATTAAGAAATTCAGCGAATCAAACTGACAAAAATTATTTTTAAAATCAAACAGATATTTTTTAATTACAATGTGAATTTAGTAAATGCAGATCAGATTTTCCAGTTAAAGGAATATGTATTACCATTAATTTCTAACAGCCATCTTGATAAAAGTGGTAATGTTTACTTTCATTTTTATGGGCTTATTTCATAATTGTAAAAAATCAAAATATGCACCCTAAACCCGCTGCTTTATGTAACTCGATATGACAGAGCTAACGTGAGGTAATTGATTCCAACTACCAACCAAGGTTAATTTGATTTTCACGGATTTAACGCTCTTATATTTTATGTTATCTTTTCAATTGACAGGTAAACAGAGAAATGTACCCAGAGTTATCAAGCTGGGCTTCGCACCTGAGCGCCTGAATCAGGTAAAATATATTAAGACTGATTTATGTGGGCGCTTTATTAGCCAAGGTCTTCAGAATATGTTGACTTAATTTGGAGAGATTTTGAGGTTGATTGTTTAGGATTTGGTGAAGATGGTCCGAATGTTTGTCAGACAAGGTGCTATTGTAGGGGAGATTTTTGAACTTGGCGTCCGGAAATACAGAGAGGGTTAAACTCCTCAAGAACTGTCTTCACTATTCTGCGATTTGATATTGAAAATAAATGTTTACATCATACATTATAGAAGAATTTATATAGGAATTTGCCTGGTTTTTATATTTCCCTCCCAGAAGGAAACATTAGTTCATCTTGTGTGGTTTGTATTTTGTTTTAGATTAAAATTTAAGATTTCTTTTTTCTATATGATATGTACATTACTTGATACCCATAAAAATTGTGTCAAAGTGAAAATACATTTTTTCTCGATAAAATTCTCACTGGAAAAAACACACAAAAATAAAGTACCACTGTTTTACATTCTTGCACTTTTGGAGTCCTTGCACAAAATTTAATTAAATAACGAAAATGGCAGAAATGTGGCCTTTATCTGTATTAAACTGGCAGAAATATGACCTTTAATGTGCAACCTTTATATGTATTAAACTTTATAAAGATGTGTTATCCGGTTGTTACTTTGACATGATATCATTTTTGTTACCTATCAAAACCCCAGCGGCTATCTTACCCCTTTTTCTACACTTCATCTAGATGATAGGTTGTAGAGGTATTTATACTCTTCATAATGTCATTTATTTTATTGGGGACGCACAATTTGTTTTCATTAAGGGTAGTGCTCTTTATGAGTTGACGTCTGCAAACATCCTTACCATTAGTAGTTATCTTCTGCTACAGAAACATGAACATTTTGTAGGAAGCACAGCAGACAGATAACGAAGGTTACAGATACTGCGCAATTGTTTCTAACTTTGTTTTATGCTTTAGTGATTTAGATGTAAAATGCGGATAATTTTCTATCTACAACTTTTAGGACTTTTACGAGCTGCTACAAGATATTTTCATTTTCGTTATCATTTTCCTTTTGAAGGAGAAAGTAGAGAAACACTGTTAAATAGAAAGTGGAGAGAGAAAAAATTATTAAAAGCCCTCAAGATTCTCAAAATAATGAAATGAGATGATAATAAAAATAAACTCGACTACAGAAATTTTCTGCAAGTCATCAGTTTTGCTCACTCGAGAGACGGAAGAATACTGTGCATATTAAGATTTATTCATTGATTCTTATAACATTTTAAAACGGAAAACAAAACATTTTTTATTTTTATTTTCCAAAAATAATTGTTTTTATATATAAAAGTTAATAAAGAAATCATACTTACATTATTGCCAAATGCTTACTTTAGTTGGAGTTATGTGACGAGATTAATACTTGAATATGGTAGTTTAAAGATTTGGCATCATATTGAGCAATAATACATTTTTTTTTATACAGCTACTTAATATAAGATTCAAATTTATCAAGTTATTGGTATTAAAGGTTTGCCACCATATTTGTTTGTTAACTCCAGTTATTATCATAATAATTATTCAATAATGACAAGATGCTTTTCACATTATGACATTTCTCCGTGATGATTTCTTAAAATAACTTAAAACATCAAGAATCACAAAATCCTTTGATTATATGTGATTTGAGTTTGAACCTCTGTTCAACAAAAGATTTAAAACGATTTTTGAATAGATTTTAAATTAAAATCTCTAAACTAAGGCGACAGATACACGACAAGATTTGTCATGCTCGTTCAAGATAACGTTAAAGATATTTAAGACGGATTTAAATTGTAAGGATAGTAGTAATCATTCAATGAAGACTGAAAGACCTCAAAAGTTGACTTCTTAGATGCCCCAGTACATGTTACCTCGGGCCTGAGAACGCCACTGGAGCTAATTACTGGTTTTTACTTCCATTAGCCGAGGCAAACATTGCACACTACGCTCGCGCAATTAAATGTCGTCTGCTTCACTGGTTGCCATGGAAATGGTGTTGAACTGGCGGCAAAATACCAATTTGGGTTTAATACGTGTAAAATTGGTACAAAATTTATAAAAGATGGCAACTGCTAATTTGATATCTGGACATGACACCTTTTTCCGAATGAGAAAATTCATAATGTGCATTTGGCCGATGATGGTCAGATGAGACTTGCTATACCATATCAGTGGATTGTAGAAAATTTGTGGACTGTATTTACATCATAAAGATAATATAGCTTAAGTTTAGCTTAAACTTATCATTTTTATGTCGTTTGAAACACGTTCTTACAGATTATAATAATCAGGCCATATCAATGTCTTGTCCGGGTAGATCTAGTACTAAGTAGTGTTGGTATAGTATCCCACTCAGGGACACATCCCAGGGTCCTGGGGGATCAAACCCTTGTCCCACTTATCCTGAGTCTATCTTCTCTATCACTACAATATCTGCCATTGAAGCCAATTATAAGCTGCTATGAGAAATATGTGAATATTAATTAATCAGTACATTAGACATTTTTTGTAAAATTTTAGTAATTTGCTATGTTACTTTTTTGCCAAAATGTACATTTTTATTCCATTAAAAGTTGTCTTCTTGTATGCGTATGTATGTGTGTTTTTGTGCACTTGCCATTTGGAGAAGGGGGAGGGGGAATTAAGTGTTACCCCCCCCCCCCCCCCCCCCCCCCATCCGTCCATCTGTTCATCCATCCATGTGTCCGTTAAATTGGTTTGCCTTGAAAACAATTTTTATGAATGATGTTTAGCATATAGCTGTATAGTTATAAAATACAGGCCAAATTTGATTATTTCATTGTCGGTAAAATTTTACAGCAACTTTTCGACTTAATTTTTGGTAAAATTTACTACATATGATGGGAACATCCTTGTTCTAGGGTATGTACATATTTGTAGATGTTGTTTTTTGGTGTGTTTTAAATGAAAAATCACACTTAAAATCTGTAATAAAAAGATACATGGTTAGATTGTATGCAGTAGTGTAGTATAGTGGATGGAGTTCCACACTCACGACAGAGGTTGCAAGTTTGATCCCCAGCTTGGCATGATGCCCCTAAAAACCACTCAGTACTGGTTCTACTCAAGAATTGGACTCGAGAGCAGGTTCATATAAGATTAAAGCATTCTTCACAATCAAGCTAAAATAAATTAGTATAAACTAAATTGAAAGTAATTGTTTCATCTTATAAAGGCATTGTTGACGGATAAAGTCCACGGCTTTTCCTCTTAAGTTTGAAGTGTGTTGCTGAAATTGCCAATTCTGTTGAGTGCTTCCTGCATTCCAAAATATTAAAAAGGAACACTGTTGTAATAGTTTATGTTGATTTGAGGAAAATTAAGTAGAATCAAAAATGCATTTTTTAAGTGACAGTACATTATATCAGATCCAGACACTTGTAAAAATAATTATATATAGATAGAGAACTCCACGCTGCATTTTATGATGATAGCTCCCTCTGAACTTTATCAAGGACACACTTGTGGAAATTTAATCACAATTGAAACTTTTAAGAACATAAAGCGATGGATATAAAATCCAGTAAATTGTAAATAAATTGATTTTACTAACCTGGTATTCTCAGGTTGAAGAAGTTAAATAATATTGCAATGAAATTGTGATTTTGTAACATGGTCACATTATACTCTGAGTATTATTAAAGGGGTTGGAGAGGGGGGGGGGGGGGGGGGGGTGGAGAGGGGGACAAAAATAAAACAAAGAAATGGTTCTTTTCCCACAGAACTTTAACACTTTTCTCAGACTGGATTCTGAAAAACACCTTTGGAATCTGTAATTCACATGATTAAAAAAACCCAGATAATTTCAGGGTTCATTTTGCCCTTGGAGTAACGTCAACATTACAGTCAGTACTGGATGACATTAATTGTGGTGTAAGATCTCTGATTTAAGAAAACAACCAAAACTGAGTGATATTGTTCAATTCCACTGAAGTTCTAACACAAACACAGAGTTCAACTTTGCCAATGATTAAATGCCCCAAAAGGAGATGTAATCATTTAAATGTATCTTTAATAAGCTTCTGATTTGCAGATCTTTATTTTTTGGATACCAAGTTTCATCACTAATGACCTAACAGGTACATCCTGTGAATTATCTAATAAATCATCTCAAAAAATGGGAATGGGAATAATGAAAAGTGGAAGTTGTTGATATATGGAGATGTACGGGACGTTGCACTGTGGGGGAAATAAACACTTGCTTTATAATTAAGTTGATTAACGATGGTATAATAACCACCCAAAATTGTCTCCACGTTTTAAAAGCGTGTAATCCGATGTAACCACTTGTGAATGATACCATATACGATCTATTGTATTGAAGGAAATTCAACCTCAAATTATGGAGTTGAATTTCGTAAAATAAGATAGTCAGCAAACAATTTCAATAATAATTTTCGTCTATCATCATGGTAATCTCATGAATATAAATGATATGCCAAGCTCTCAAGTGATCATGATACATCACAGTTACCAGTGGCTTGATGTTACTGGCATTTTGAGTCGCCATTTCTGTCCTTTTGTTGAGAAGATTTTCGACTCTTGAGTTAATTTAGACTCTATCATTCAATATCCGCATAAAAATTACCCGTCTAACTTCGTAGTGTAGAATTTGTGTCCACGATGTTGGAAAGCATTTAAAACCTGCAATTTAAGTATAGAATTTCAACTACTTTTTGTCATCACTTCTGCAATCTTTTTTAGTGAAAATTTATTTCACAAAATCTTTTATGCAAAGGCATCTGCAAAATGCTGCACAGCCGGTCTTAAATATTCGCAAATTGCATGTTGTCGCATGCACAAATTACTAAATGATTGCACTGTACTTGAGTACAATTTATGATCTCATCTTTCACAAATCAATACATGTTTTACTGTGAAGTATGAGACTGATCCTTCTATCTTCAACAGGCAACTGTACGATTTCTTTCTTCTTTTTTTTCTGTTAGAAATTTCAAATGGGAATGAAGGCTTTAAATTCTGGGCAAAAGACAATCTGTCTGGACATTTTCACACAATGACAATGAAAAAAATGAGAAATTTGGGTAATTTTATATTCAATAATAGTTGGGCTCATAATCATAAACTATCTCAGTTGAAACAATTCACTGAACTCAAAATTTAAGATTTCTTATAATTTTCTCATTTCTAAAATCTCATTTCAGACCAGTCTGAATTATTCAATTTATATTTTTATTGAATAGTAAGATTTAATATTAGTTTGTTATCCATCAATGTAATTCTTTAATAGTAAATGTAATGACACTATAGAAATTGATGTGAAAAATTAGGTTAAATTTAACTTACTGATTACTATACCATTCATCCATCCATCTACTCGTACTGCAACAGCCACTTGTGAGGATTATGTGTATGCACAAAGTGCACAGGTTTATGGGCATATGAGTGAGATCTTCAACATGCACTAGGTATGACTCTCTCTGTACAAGGGCCTTCTCTGCATGCTTTCACCCGCATCACCTTGCTTGAATGATGTACTGTGGAAGTGTTTATAAAAATCTCTGGATGAAACCCCAATGGGAACTGATCTGGGGACATCTAGGTCATTGAACAAGCATGCTAACCACCAGATCACCACTATACACTATTTCAATGCTTCATTTTACAGCATTTGCAGCATTCTACATAAAAATTATATTCCGTTTAATTTTTATATTTAAATAAGAAAAGAAGAGATTGCAGCTGAATCCTATTTATAGCCTATACTCGCCTTATCTATGTTATTTGTAAGGAGTCTAGATAACTGTCAAAAAGCTGATCAGAGATCATGCACAGAAAATGTACAGAATGTAGATAATTGACATGAGGAAGATGGATAGAGAGATGGTTGGATGGGTGCACAGCATATCACACACCTTATCTCTGACATCACCCAGACCTCTGGCACTTCAAAGTCAAACCAGATAAAAAACACAGGTGATCTAGCCTTTGATTTCTCATAAAAAGTTTTGATACAGAATAAATAATGGATAACTAAAGATAACTGGTCGACAGGATTCTTGGATGAAAAATACAAGACATTTGAAAATTTGTTATATTGATAGCTGGCTGCATTATGTTCTTTATACCCTGGTTTTACCTGTAGTGGCTATGAGATGGTTATTTGTCTGTTACGGACCTTTTTTTTGTTTAGCCAATAGTACCGGTAGTTTCATTTCTGACTGAATTTTAATTAAAACTGGAATATGTTGAATAAAACCATAAGACCTTTTGATAAGTTAAAAATCCTATGACATCCCACTGTTTTGTTGTATATTCAGTTGTTGTTTTTGTTTTATGGTGTTTAACGTTGCTTTCAACAATTTTTCAGTCATATAACAACAGTGTCTACTTGAGAAAGTACTCTAAGCACTACCACACTGGAGTATCATGCCGCAGACCCATGTTATGATACCCCACCCAGTCACATTATACTGACACTGGACCGACCAGACCTAGAACTATCCTCTAAATGCTGAGCATTAAGCGAGAAGCTTCTTGTAACATATATTCAAGTCTTTGGTATGACATGGTCGAGGATTGAACCCAAGACCTTCTACATGCCATAGGCAGATGCTCTACCACTAGACCACCGCTAAGGTCCTGTATATTCAGTAGAATATGTATTTTGTTTCATTTAAATAGAGAATAGTTATGTTGTATAATACCATAAGATTTCAAATAAATTATTAAAAAATCAGACAGATGTTACTGGTCAAATCTAAAGATGACAGCATAAATAAAGTGTCTATAACATAATATTATCCCCTTTGTGGCACACAATCTGTTCAGTAGAGCAATAAGACCCTCATATTCTCTTGTTTAAGGAAATGCCAATGTTTTCTCGAGATATTGAAATGAAACCACTAGAAATCTCAATATTTATTGTTAATTGTCCAAAAATAGAAGGTGGATAGATGAGATAACCACTGTGTTGTCTAGATCAGAAATAAGTTTATATATATCTCTAGATAATAATGCTGGATGTCTGAATATGTAATATCTAGGCAGGTGGGGCTGTTTCTTATGACTGGAGTGTAAAGATAAACTTTTGCAAAACATTATTGTAATATATTGATATTATTCTAGACAGTCACATGCTAAGAACATTTCTCCCAAATATCAGTGTTGTCATAAGAGCATCCATTAAGCATGTCATTCTCTAGTTTAGATTAAACTTATTTATTTCACATTGATTGTGAACAAGTGTTCTTAACTAAGATGAATCACACTTGAAGTGGTCCTAGGCAGGATCAGTACATAATCATGCAGATATCTAAGTGTCTTGATCAAGGACACCACACACAGCTGTGACAGAACATAGAAACCGTAATACTCTGATACACTATACATGGTTGTGATGGTGTATCAAACCCAAGACCTGCCCATTTAAAACAGACGTTCTACCTCTAGATTATGCGCACCACAAGACCAACCGCAAACAAAATTGTCAGCATTTACATTATAGGCACTACCGGGTATATGAATTTCATTTTTTTTTTGAGATATATATAATTCAATTTTATAATGTCTCTTTATTCTATCAAGGTCAGTTAAAGCCCTCAAGGTCATTTCAGACATACTTACGCACTTAAATATTAAATACAAATTCAATAAATGGTACAATTTAATAGTGTTGAGAGAAAACAAAATGATGAGTGATCAGTGTTGACAAAATCATACTGTGTCTCCTCAATCAATTACCCTTTACCTCTAACCTTGACATTTGACCTTGTGTCATTTTACAAATTGTTTAAAAGGAGGGACATTTATTGATTATATATTTTGATAAAGATCTCTGACTGGCTGATGGCCCCAGGTCTGTTGAGGTGCGTGGAGGCTATTTTGAAGTAGTAAATTCATCACTTTCAGACCTAGTTGACATTGAGACATTGATTTCTTGCAGTAACTAATTAGTATTTGAATAATTTCATGTTTTGTTTTTGTTTCCTAACAAAATATTTAAAACAGTTACCTGTACAGGTTATTGCCCTGAAGGTAAGGACATAATGATTGTTATTTTAAGAATAATGGTAAGGGTATGATATATCAAATTGACAGTAAAGTTGAGGTAATTTCTGTCTATCTTTATCTTCGACCACTGGTGTAGATTTTTCTTTATTAAGTTCAGTCAGGTCTTAATCTCAGTCAGTAGTGCGTCTGACTATCAATCCAGGTGTTGTAAGTTTGAATTCCCGCCCAGCCACAGTCTATGTGATAATTGATATACAACATTGTGTCTAATTGGCTTTCATCTCTCACTGCTGATTCAAGTGGGAAAGTTTTCAGTTACTTGCTGAGATGGGAGTGCTCAAGTTAACCTTTCAGGATCCATGGAAATAATGCCTTTGTTAACTGAATGTCTGTTGGCCCTCGATGGCATGAAAATTATGTGAAATTTCCAAATTAAGAACTATATTTCAACATACATCTCTGTTGAATTATGGGATCAAATCCTGTCTATCTATTTTTTTCTGCCATTAAATACTAGTAGGAGGTCTTGTCAGTTTATGCCTCTACTATGCTTTTATATGACCAGTGTAGTCGGAAATGACAAGGATTTAGTATTACCTTATTATGACACATGATATGATTGACTTATCAAATTAATACACAAGAATTGAGGTTAACATATATATATATCTACCATATTACATGCACTACAGGTTTTTAATCCCTCCGCCAAATAAAAAAAATACAGAATTATTTGGTGGCTGGACTAATAACCTTAGAATCACACACACACACACATACATGTACCACAATAAATTTTGTGTTTAGGTATTAGGTGTTAGCATCTTCCTTACTCATCTAAATAATGTCAGATGATAAAACTGACCAATCATAAAAGGTAGATCTGAGAATATGTCATTGATATTTTAGAATAAAAATGTATTTGCTCTGTGAAGAAAATCTCCAGCCAAAGATAAACTTTACAGTTATTCTGTGTCTGGTTGCATCTGGTGTTGTGGTTTCTTACTTGCATTAATGTACATGATCCATGAACTAAAATGTCCAAATTTTGATGTGTGCATCAACAATTAATAATTCATCTTAGTTTAATTCTTGTATAATGAAAAAAATGAGTGACTATAGACTGATATATAGGATGGTTATATGCGACACCATTGGTGTAGAAGCAAATACAAATTTGAATGTTTCAAGAAAAATCAATCAATATTCAGTTTCGTTTTGTAGTTTTCAGTGTTATTTCGACACCGGGGACAGCCTTGAAATGACCCGTTGGTGCTTTCACACAAGATCTTCATTTAATACCTCGGACAACAAATGTAAACACCCTTCAACACCTTTATAGCACATACGGATATCCAGAAGTCTTTACTTTGCCAGCAGTATTGACAAATCTTTGTACATTTGTCAGATAAAACCAGAGCTACGAGCTCCAGAATGAATGGCGGAATTCTTCTTACAGAGTAGGTAAACAAATTGTAACACCTTGGTGACGAGAATAAGCTGGGAGAATTTACATTTTTTGTCATCTACAGAAATGACATTTTAAACTTTTAAGATTGATGTTAAATCTACCCAGGATCTCCACACTCTGTGTATAAGTGTGAAATATGAATCTTCCCGTTAATTTAATACTAGTTTTATACCCTGCCAATTTTCGACCGCGACACTAAATTACAAGTTTTTGTAAGATTCAACCTTGGTTACTGCAGTTTTTATATTTTTCTCTCTAAAAAAATTAAATTAGCCTTTTTGATGTTGCTGTAGATTTATTTCTTGAAATATTGTCCAGGTCAAGCTCTTTTTCTTTTTTTTAAAGAAAACCTTCTCACACTTCAAGATTTAGAGGTATTAAACAAGTACTTAAGAAAATAATAAAATAATATCAGTCAGACTTTATAGAAATTGTAAATTTGATTTTTATCTTTTCAAAAAGACTGATGCATCAGTAATATTTAAAGATGTGAGTATTTTGTAAACTTCATTCAAAGATTGTTTTGAAAACTGATCTGTTTTTGATGACACTTGGTACATATCTGTTAGCAAGTACTAATTACGATTTCTAGAGTGACTTTGATGAAACTGACACACTGAAAACCTATTATTAGAGATTGATCTGTTTCTTGATGTTATGATCTTATCAGGCGAATGGTTGAGGTGGACTTTTCTCGCTGACTTTAATGGCCGAAATTCAGATTTGTCATTTGTCTTCATCCATTTTTCAGAGTGTCATTGAAGCTTTGGATGAGCTGCAATACGTACATTAATAAATTATTAATTTTGTTAATGTTAGCGGAGAGAAAAGAGAGGCATTAATAATAATGACATATTCCATAAAGAGCATAGATTCATCATGGTACTGATTGTGTTGTAGAAATTGTTAAAACATCATCGACAGTTATCTTTGAGACATTTTGTCCAGGTCGAGTTTCCACAGCATTGTCCATTGCTATAATGTGTTGTAAGTCCCTGAGAATTAAAATTAACAGTAGCTCATTGAATTCTCCAAGCTCTGAGTGCCTCAGCTGTCATTCATGATTTTCAGTTTGATTTTTCTCACCTTTTTTTTTTCTCACCATTTTAATATATTACCAATCATTATAATGCAATGTTTCCAGTTTTAACGACAGCGGAAGATGTGTACTTGATATGTGCAACCATTATTTGATGAAGTTTTTGGAAGGGAGAATTGCAGCAATGGGAGGTAAATCTTATTTGAAGCATAGGAACTGCTTGACCAAAGGTAGTGGTCTTCTGTGGCCAACTCACAGGTCCAAGGCCCTGTCACAAGACCACTTCACACCACTAAGGTCCAGCTTGGTCCAAAATTTATGTAAGAAAGTTTGCCAGTTACTTGTGGAAGGATGGTGGTTCTACTCTGATTCATTCTGAGATCTTCCTCCACAAAAAAATGGATATGCTATAATTATATAACCTGAAATTTTCTGAAAATGGCGTTAAGTTCCAGTTAAAACAAAATATAAATGTAAATTTGGCCAAAGGTATGACCGTATTCTATAAAAAGCAACAGATCTTTATAAATAACGAAATGTAAGATGTCCAGTTTTAATAACAGAGGGCAATTCTTGTTTGGGAACATGTTTTTCGGCGGTAATTCAACACTTGCTTGACCCTAGATGAAACTTCCATAATTGAGAGGATGAGTATAAATTTTAGATATTCTAGAAATTTAATGTCAACTAATATGTTCTAAATGCCCATTGAAAACGATGTGCTTACCAGTAACTAAAGACGTTAGCAGGTAACAGAGTGTTACTGGTTACCATGGTTAGTTTCATTTAAAAGGTAAGACCTAGGTCTACAAGGTTCATGTACTTTCTCAGGTTGTTTGGTTTCTTCACATAAAAAACCATCACGCAAATGCAGTGATCTGCACCACAGAGAGTGATTTTGGTTATAAACAATAATGTATAAGTTTACGTCATACAATGTAAAATAAAGTTGGTAAACAAAATATTTATGTGGCAAACTTAATGAGAGAATATCATGTGATGCACACCTTTCAACTTGATTGTAAATATCATGTAGTGTTTGAAATATACATTAATTCTTCATGACGTGGTCTTTAATTACACTTGTCTATATTGTCCCATTGGTGCAAAAGGTACCAAGTGCCTTCATATTTTATATACACTTGGTACCTTATTGCTCTAATGGGACGATATTATGTTGCATTATAACAAGATTCGCTTGGTAGATTTCATAAAGTGTCAATGGGAACACATTAAAATTGTCATGTTTTGTGAATTTCGGTAGACATTACAACATAAAAAGCATCAACTTTATCAGTTTTGCATATTTAATGAGTTTAATTTCAGGTACCATGTACAGGTGCAATTTGCAGATCTATTTTTGTGGTGACTTCTATCTATGCTTAACAATGAGTGCCTGTCACCAAATGTATTCTCAGTGCATATAAATTGAAATATGAAACCCTCTTTAATATACAATGTTGGTTTAAGTTGGCGTAAGATGTCGGTGCGTACAATGAAAGCCTTTTCATAATTTATTTTAATTAATAGGAAGGTGTTTTTGTATCATGCGTTACCGAACGAAGTATTAAAAAAATCTTCTTTTCAACATGTTGAAATTCATACTGCACGTGAAGAAATAATTATATCATTATTGTATATTTATGAAGATCTGTCATATCACAGATCAAGAAAAAAGCTGCATTGTGAATGATTGGGTAAACTCGTTATATAAATTTAGCTCTTTTTGTGTTTAACTAACCGTTTTATAATTCACAGTTTTATAGGCTGTTATATAAACCAATTTTATATATATCTATACAGCGTTATTTAAATATGTCGCTCCAGATATCGCTTTACAAAAATACAGGTACTTGCTGTGAATGCTGAATTAATTTGAAATTTGAATAAAACCGTCAAGATGGTCCTCGAAAAGTTGAATTGCTGTTTAGAATTTTGTCATGATTTGAATAAAGTAAATATGTTTAGAAGATACTAGAAAGGGAAGCTAAGGATGGCAATATTGGTTGCGCAAATAAATGTCGTATTAATGACATTACCATCAATAGACTTCCGAAACAAGGAAGGCTCTTTTAGAATGTTTGGGGTTTTTTTTCGATATAAATTATGCAATCAAGGCTTTAGTGGGAGAATAGAGATAAAAAATAAGAATATAAATTATATCAAATTTAGTAAGATGACTCAAATGTATTGGGTATACAAGTTTTAAGGAAAAAATCAATATCTAAATCTGTCAGTCGGCATAGAAAACCGACCTGTAGATAATGACTTGTAGATAGTGGGGCTGTGACGATGCAGATTTCTTACTTTGTCGTATCATTTTATTGGAAAAAAGGAATACCAGTTCATTTTTGCTTTATACTTTTTTTTTTATTTCATAGCTCATTGTTCTTAAATCATATTGGGTAATTAACAATCTTATTAGATATTTTATTTATTGATAAGAAGTGAATGGTGGGCAGTGTTGAGCAAGTCGCCATCACAAGATCACTTATCTCATCTCACCATGCACTGAGGTCATGGGCTTTGAGCCCAGCTTTGTCCAAAAACTCAATGTGAAAAAGTTTGCCAGTATCTTGGAAAAGGATGGTTGTTTTATACAAGGGTACTCCCATTAATTATGAGATCTTTTAGCAATAATTTCAATAAAAAAAAATGTTTAACATTTTTGAATCCTGTTATTACCTTTCTTATAAAATATTTTGTTGATAAGAAGTTAATGATCAGACATCACAAACTATTTGTTACAGAATTTCAGCAATGCCATATCATTCTCATTTGCAAATGTTAATATTCGTGATTTTGCTTATAAATCTCACAGTGGTGAAAACTGCTGCTACAGCATGTGGCATTCTCATTTGTTCGCTATGCTAACAGCCTCGAAAAATATTTCAAACCTTTGCATATGAACTGTGGAGAAATTGATGAAGTCGTTAAAGAAATCTGGGGAGGGAAAGAGGGCGGTACTGCGAATAATGGCCTTACCAGATCTACTATAGATACAGAGCAGTCAGGAATCTAGATAAATTTTTACTGGAGATTATTTTAGAGGAATAAAAAGTCTCTGAATATTTTTAAGTTTTTTCTCACACTTTATATTAGTTGTACTCTGCTGTGGTATTTTATGTTCGTTGTTGAGAAAAGTTGCAGAGATTTTATCATTAGATTTTTCAGATTTTGTTTATTCAATATTTAATATATCATACAAATGGCAAAATTATTTCATTAAATCAAACTTTGATTTCTACTTTCAGAGTGAAATAAGCATCATAATGTTTTATAATTTTATAAATTTGACATTTTAGCTTGACTGACTTTTGTAACTTATACATTGCCTCTGTTTTTTTATCGGTATGATGGAAAAAAATTACATGGAAATATCATTTTGAAATTTATAAAGATTTTTTTTTATTATTGAATATTGATACCACTTATTTTTTTAAATTTTTTAATTTCTTGTAAATGAAGTTTCAGATAGTCTACTTAGAGATCATCTCTCTATGTTTATACTTTCATAAGGCCATAATAAATGAATTGCTCGATTATCATCCCCGTCTGCCCCATAATTTTCATACTGCCCTGACCCTTTTTATTTTCATAAAAAAAAAACAATAATTAAAAAAAAACACTTTTTTTATAAATAAAATCTTCACCTCACTCTCCCTCTTTTTAAGAAAAATTTTGATGATAATCTAGCAATTAATTTATAATGGCCTAAAGACTAACTTCATTATCAGTTAATTCAATTTAGACATTACTGTACTTACATAATAATGTCCCTTTAAAATAAAAAAAAATGAAGCGACAGTTTAAGGTCACATCTTTAATTTTTCTGTCATTGTTTTAGTTTTTATTGCAAAGCACTGAGTTCCCTAAAATCTTTATCCAGAAAATAACTCCAGAGAAGGAAAACTAATTATCTCCGACAAATTGACTTGTTTGTAAACAGTAATTAGGAAGGAATCTCTGTTACTTCAGGAATATAATGCATCTGTTCTTTGTAGTTGTGATTATTACAGTAATAGACGTGTTGATTGACAGACAAAAATTGGAATAAATTGTGATAGAGAGAGAGAGAGAGAGAGAGAGAGAGAGAGAGAGAGAGAGAGAGAGAAATTGGAATAAATTGTGATAGAGAGAGAGAGAGAGAGAGAGAGAGAGAGAGAGAGAGAGAGAGAGAGAGAGTTTCCATGCTTAGCAATCAGTATGTAAATCTGCTTGGCTCAGTGTCAGTATAATGTGACTGGGTGGGGTATCTTACCATGTGTCTGCAACATGATGCTACAGGGTGATGGGACTCGAGCAGACACTGTGGTGATGTGATAATGACAAAACAATGGTTGAAGATGAAGTTAAACAAAATACAATACATAGTAGAAATTTTGAGAATTAAATTTTGTTTCAAAATCAAACTACAATATAAATTTATTTTCATTTAGTCATTCTCAGTGTTATACCCATTCATCCTATCTTTTTACCTGTTGTGGACTTCACTCTGCTATTAATTAGCTACATAATGGGGCAGCCATATTAAGAGTAATTTAATTTTAATTACTGTGTTTCAGGATAATGATATGCATGTCATTGAGTTGACACTTGCAGACATTACAATGTAGCATGTGCACTGTCATTGACGAGTATTGTGCATCTCAAAACAGGGTCTGAAGGGGTCATTTGATGCGAACAGTGTCCACGTGTACTAAACAAGAATCTTGCTTTCATCAATAGAGGTGAAAATTTCTCTAGTGATATTTGATGAACATGGATTTCAAATAAAGTATTGCAGTTTATACAATACAACATGATTGATGGAAAAAGAGTTCTGATATATTCTGTGGAGCAAATATGGTACTAAGTCGTGCAATTGTGAAACTTTTAAGAAAGTTGAAATTATGAAAATTTTTATTCCCTTCATGTGTGTGTAGGATGAAAATTAATAAATATAAACACATTTCACAATGGCATCTGCATGAGATGTGATTCTAAATGCTGAGTGGCTTGTGAGGAAGCTTCTTCCATATTCAAGTTTTAGATATGATCCGCCTGGCCCGATTAGCTCAGTAACATGTCTGACTATCAATCCAGGTGTTGGGAGTTCGAATCCGCACCCAGCAACAGTCTCTGTGATGATTTATATACGACGTGTCTCATTATCAATCGTCTCTCACCTCTGATTCAAGTGACAAAGTTATCAGTTACTTGCAGAGATGGGGTGTGTTAGAGTACTGGTTAACCTTTCAAGATCCAAGGAAACGGTTGTTAGATTAACTGATCATCTGTTAGCTATCATGAAAATGGGGCTAAATATTCAATCAATTAGATATGATCCAGCCCAGGATCAAACATACAACCAAGCATGTGAGGTGGATGCTCTACCCCACCTATGCAATAATAAATTGTACAAAGTAATCATCATGAAATTTACTTTACCCAGTACAAAATATAACATTATTATTTTGCCATCAAGAACTTGGGCCAGGTAAGCTCAGTCGGTAGCTCATCTTACTGTTAATCCAGGGGTTGTGAGTTCAAACCCCCACCTGACCATTCAGTCTCCATGATGATTGATATATAACATAGTGTCTCGTTATCATTCGTCTCTCACTGCTGATTCAAGTGGGAAAGTTATTAGTTACCTGTGGAGATGGGCATGTTGCTGTACTGGTTAATCTTTCAGGATCTGAGGAAACAGTGGTTAGGTTAATTGAACATCTTTTTAGCCCTTGATGGCATAAAACTGATGCTAAATATTCAGACAAAATTAATGAGCTTTTAGTTCTTCTGTATTGAACTACCTTGCTGCCATGACAAAATCATAAATTGTACCCAGTATTATAAATTATATTGATTTTTGATAGGTTTAACTGGAACTGAAATAGCAGGTATCAATTGCCTGGCGTTTAGATAGCGTAACATAACACCACATTCATCAAGGCTCAATGTATCTTGACAGAAAGTTCCCCCCCATAATTGGTTATGTGATCAATAAATAGGAATCTGTTAATATTAAACACCAGATAAGGCAGAAACAACAAAGATCAGGAAATCTACTTTGTTAGGCTGGATTGTTGAGTAAACATGTAGGCACTTTGAAATGGGAAAATGTGCAGAACATGTGACATTTATATCTATTTTGGTACACAGATGAGAAAAGAATCAAATATTAATGCATCCGCATTGAAAGGTTGTTGGTTTAGTATTTTGTGATGATGATAATAATTTTGATGATTTTTTATTAAAATGTGATGTAACTAACGATGATACTGTAGATAACGATCGATGACAGCCAGATGAAGATTATGAAGATGTTATATCAAAACATTTAGGGTCCTCAGTGATCAAGTGGTCTAACTCACTGTTGTATCAAGATCACTTACCTCTCACCGCTAACGTCGTAGTTGCGAGCTCTGCTCACTCTAAAAACATTATGAGAGAAAGTTTGCCAGTCACTTGCAGAAGGCTAGTTCTACTCAGATTCATTCTGTGGTCTTCCTCCACCAGTAAAACTGGATATACTTTGATATATAACCTGAAAAAAAATCAGATTTTATCGAGCCCCCGATTGCATTAAGTGACCATATTTTCTAGTTTTAACCATGCTTTTATGTTGAACAAACTTGTTTTTGAAGCAACACCAGATTTGAGGGACGCTTTTTTTTTTACTCAAACTATATTGTGACACTGTCACGCCACCAAATTTGTATAAAAAAATGCTTTATAAATATCCTTTAAATTTATAAAAATGAAATAAAGATAGTAATACTTAGAGATATATATCTTTATGGTTTTACATTCATAGGTGTAAAAGATAGATTTAGTACATGAACATGAATTTAATCAATTTTGCCACGTGTCCTGTTAAGTTAAAAAGAGCATTAGCACGTATTAGATGATTTTGCACAAGCTGTAAGGGAAGACAATTTGTCTCTCAATGACGGGGATGTTCTCATGTTAAGGTTGTCGGTGCATTTTGTTTTTACATCTGCCATTATTTTACGATTCTTCAGTGTTCTGGTTAATCAGTTCATAATTTTTTATCGGAGGTAAATGGAGCAATTAAGGGGCTTGTCAAACACATCAAAGCACTTTCACTCGCGTAATTTATAACCATCATGCACCTTTATTGCTGTTTTGTAGCATTTTAATCGCAATTCAACTCAAACTTAGGATCCAAATAATATGACAATTACAATGTGATTGAAATTCAAATAAAGACGTTTCCGTTTTTCTTTATGATAGTTGTGCTATTTACTTGGTTTTATGACTGAAAAATAGCTGATTTTGAAAATTGACAAATTTTGTTTCACGATAATTTGCAGGTTGTCGCGGTAACAAGCTGCCGTCAGGATTCGCATGCACACGTAGCTCCAAGGGTTCTCTGATACAATCAGGAATGGATTATGTTTGAGCTGGATTAGTGGACTAAATTATTTATTTTTTACTTTTAATTGGTTTTAACAGCATTTTGTACAAAGTGAAAGTCATGGCATAGTCTGTATAATGACGTGTGTGAACTTTAGTCTGCAAATTTTTTCCCAAAATCTTCAGTCAATTGTTCTCTTTTTTGCATGAAAATTAATTGAATTTTATTATATATTTCTGTTATCATTTGTTTATTCAAATTTTATGAATTGTATCACCACATTAATATTGTTACTAGAACAGTGTAATTAGAAAATTAAACAAATAATCATATGTAAATTGGAGCAAGCGTGGTTGTAGTTCATTAAAACTACGAGTAAGTAGGGCGTTAGTGCAGTGGATAGAGTGTTGGCCACTCACACCAGTGATTGCTGGTTCAATCCCCAACACAATTTAATGACCTCTCAAAAAACAACACTCAGAGCTGGTTCTACCCTTGAAGTAGATTTGAGAGAGGTTCATATAAGCTGTGAGCTTTCTTTGTAATCAAGCTAAAATAAATTAGTATCAACAAAATATAATGTTAATATAAAATAAATGCGACAATGTTAAATATTTTACAGAGTTATTTATAATGTAACATTTGCTTTTTTTATGAAATGATACATGTGAGAATTCAACTTTATTCTTTAAAATGTGCATTCCTTGTTAAATAATTATTAAAAACAAGTCAAGACATTTAGAAAGTTGTATGCTTTCCTTAGAAAAGACATTAAATCTGCCTTAATAATAAAAGAGGCATTCCTTTTCTCGCCCTTGAGTGTCAAAGTGACTTTTCTTGTATCATTAGTTCACGTTTAACATGCCCCGTGTATATAAACACGAGTCGTAAATATTTGGATATGTAGCCATGAGAGAAAAACAATCTTCTGTTTATCAGCAAAATCAAGAAATCATTGAGAACTGCAAAAAAAATAATTATGACATCAGAGAATGAACTGTAAAAAGACTTTATGGGAAGACGAGTGATTTTTGATATGAGATGAGATATTTGTGAGATTTTACAAAAATGGCAGATTATTTTGAGATAGGTGACTGGTATTCTGATTATATTAATATTATATTATTTAACCATTACCCAGGATGATTACGGAATAAATGGTTTCCCAGGTTATGCGGTTACACTGGCGGTGGCCATTTTACCAAAACTCAGCTGTTTAAGATGGAGGATGGAATGAAGTCTTGATTGCAAGTTGATTATATCAGATTCAGTCAAAAGAATACTGTGCATTTTCTTCTTGTTAATTATAAACAGCATACATACTGTATCAAACAGTTAATCTGAATATATAGCAGTCCTCATTTTTAGTCGTAGATTAGTGAAAGATTAATTATATCATATCTATCAGCAAATGTGTCCACAAATTTGAGGTTGAAGATACCGGGTGTTGTTGTTTTTTATTTTTTGTGTTTTTTTGGGGGGGGGGGGATATGAGTCGTGGTACATGTAGATTCTAGCCAAGGTAATATTACTCCTTCCAGTTATACAAAATAAATATCAAACCTAATTACTATGGAAAAAATGGAGATCTTCATTTTTCTGCTTTTATGGAGGTGTAAGTTTTCTAGGTCGTTGTGCATTATTTAGTCTTTTTCAAAAAAAACAAAAAACAACATTGTTCAGGGCTTATCAAATAGAGGCCAATATTCGGCTACTTACAAATTGAAAATCATGTTTTTTTCCCCCAGTTGAGACAAAAACGAAATGTCCCTCCACCAAATGCCCAGTGTATGCACGTCCAATGATGGCATGTGGTGTCTGTGCAGTTTCTCCATGTTGAGTTGCTGTGAAAATATCATGACTAAGACTGGTGGGGTGTTCCTACTCCAGCCAAAGCATGCACATCAGCAACAAAAGTAGACCCAGTCTGGCAGCCCTCAATGTAGCGCTATTTTAGCAAATGGAGAAGATAAACGTCTTGGATGGAATCTGGTCTGTAAATATAGCCGTGTTTGTTCTGCTCAGATTAAATTGTGTATAGCCTGGCCTGATTAGCTTGTGTGACTATCAATCCAGGGGTCGTGAGTTCAAATCCCCGGCCACAGTCTCTGTGATGATATATGACATTGTGTTTCATTGTCATTTGTCTCTCACCACTAATTCAAGTGGAAAAATGATCAGTTACTTGCGTAGATACTGGTTATACTACTTGGATTCCATTAAAGAGTGGTTAGGTTAACTAGCCTTGATGGCAATAAATATAATATATGCATCTGATATCTTCCTTCACCTTCAATAAAAACTGGAAGCTTTAATAGCCTGTTATATGTTGAAAATATGTTTAAAGCCATCAAAAAAAGTTTGTGACATTCTATATGTTTATTTAATTGATTGATTGATTGAATATTTAGCATCATTTTTATGCCATCAAGGGCTAACAGTTGCTCAGTTTACCATACAATTGTTTCCCTTGGGTTCTGAAAGGTTAACCAGTACTCGAGCACACCTCATCTCTGCAAGTAACTGATAACTTCCCCACTTGAATCAGTGTTGGGAGACGAATGATATTGAGACACAATGTTGTATATCAATCATCACAGAGACTGTTGCTGGGCAGAGATTCAAACTCACGACCAGTGGATTGATAGTCAGACGTGTAACCGACTGAGCTAATCGGGCCTGGCTGTTTATTTAAGTTATTGAGAACAAGTTTAAATAACTGCAGAAGATCTGTCTTCAAATTTTGCAAAGCAGATTTTCCAAAAAACAAATTTTAAGTGTTTTTCATACAAAGTGCTAAATTTCAACACCCGTTTCACATTTCACTTGATTAAAAATACAAAAACAAATGAAATCTTACAATCAGCATGATAAACGGGGCATGATAATTTAGATATAATTAGAGATAGTAATTAAGAGATAAAACATACATCCGCATCTGTCAGCTGACAGAATCAGTTTCAAAAGTGAAATCTTCTGTTGGCATCGATTATGCACCATTGCAATGTTTATTAATTATGAAAAAAACGTCCTCAAGCTAGCAGTGTGCCTGCAGTTAAGAAGATTGTGGGAAACTGATTCCAAAATGAATGTTACGGTTTGTTAATCGTCTGCCGCTCCTACTTACACTTGCTACAAAAACATATTAGTGTGATCCAATTAGAGGGATCGGGGATTATCAAAGAAGTGCATTAAGAATGATCAAAAACTTAATGGACTGGAAAAGTCTTGACATATTTGCTATTTAAACCCGTAAGACGGACTGTAAATAACTTGTGCGCTCTCAAGTATTGGCAATCAATAATAGTTTTTTATAGTACATGTACAAGAAAATAATAAAGGGTAAAATATTTAGTCTGTCTGTTTGTCTCTGGACACGCCTAGGTAAATATCAGTATTAATGATCAAAATAAATGGATAGAGATTAGATCCTTATCAATTAGGTATTTTAAATTTTTCTTATATAATTGAAAATAAGATTCCAGCTATGTGTCCATCCCTTCCCTCCTTAGTATTGACAGAGACTTGGTGTTTTTTTTCCCCACTATTTTGGGAAGTAACCCATACCCTTGGAATTGGAAATTTTAACGGCATTTTCATTAACATTAGGAAAACTTTTGCATTAAATATATATTTGTTCAACTTCATGAAAATGTGTACATTTGTTTCTCTGGCCATTTAATTCAAGAATCAATGTCATACTCAATTCAGAATGGGGAAAACTTTGTTTATTTTATCAAAGAACTATGGCAAGTTTCAATTTACAATTATTGAAGCTTTCAATTACGAATTTTAACCAGTCAATTGGGAAAAAAAGATTCTGTTTACCATTGGGAATATCACCCAATAACAGCTATAAAAATGACCCCCAAAAAAACAATACTATAATGAGTAATTCTAATTTTGCAAACATTCTGCTAGGTGTTTACTAAAATACATACCCGTTATATAACATTTTGGGTATATATTTTGTCTTTTAACAAAAAAGGTAGAAACACAGGCTTTTCATCAATATAACCTTGGTTGGATTTATGAATGACACAATATGCTGGCCTCTAAACAAGCGGATGTCTTTGTCTTCAGGCTTTGAATACTAAGACTCCTTTTATAGAAATGAGCAGCACGTAATTTGATTAAATTATAAATTTGAAACAAAATCTTTTAAATGGAATTCAACACCAATTTCAAAACATTGTAGTTTATGAAATCAGACAATTTTATAAGAAGGTGGAAAACCTCAAATGAATATGGAGTGCTGGTCGAGAGGTAGAGCATCTGACCAAGGATTTAGAGTTCAACAATCCTCCGCCGCGGCTATTTGTACTGTCCTTGAGGAAGACACTTTACCCATATACTGATATGCTTAAACCAGGCAAAACACTATTTGTCAAAGTTGTAAGGATTTGTTTTACAAGCCGGGCCCGATTAGCTCAGTTGGTTACGCGTCTGACTATCAGTCCAGGGGTCGTGAGTTCGAATCCCCGCGCAGCAACAGTCTCCGTTATGACTGATATATGACATTGTGTCTCATTATCATTCGTTTCTCACCGCTGATTCAAGTGGGAAAGTTATCAGTTACTTGCGGAGATGAGGTGTGCTCGAGTACTGGTTAATCCCAGGAAACAGTGGTTAGGTTGATTGATCGTCTGTTAGCCCTCAATGGCATAAAAATGACGCTAAATATTCAATCAGTCAATCAGTCAATTGTTTTACAATCGAAGTCAAATAGATATTAAAGTTTATATAAAAAAAATTGACCTAGCTGCAGTTAGTAGATGTTGATATTTGTGATAAGAAACATTTTATTGCGCGTCAATTAAAAGATTCCCATGATGAAATTGACCTTTTTTTAATTAATCAGCAAGTTAAAAATATATTTATTGTTCTGTACAGAAATATTTCTACCAAGATTTCTCAAGAATATCATTTCATTTTAGAGTAAAAAAATATGCAGTGTTCAGTATAAAAAGTTCATCAACTATGTATGGAACACAAACGATTCCATGACACATACATATTTGTTAATTATTAAACGACGCTAAACAAAGGTAAACAATGATTTAGTCACTTCTGGCATGTTATCAACGAGATCATGTCTATATCCACCACTATCATGATGAACCCATCATTGTGATATAGAAGAATTGATGCCTTGCTCCGTTTATGACAATGTCGCTATTAGACGGTTCAGCTGACTAACCTTCCTGTATAAAGGTATCTAGTTCTAAATTAAAGCCCTCTGTCAGGTGATTTGGCGATATGATATGAAGTTGTTGGCCAAGTTTGTGGATATTATTATAGAATACTTATATAAATCACCGTTGATGAGGTCTTCGGTATTTCATAATAAAAGGACAGCTACTGTGACGTTTAACGATTCAGAAAAATATGCAGAAAGACTGGTGTCAGTAACCCAGATGCATTAATGGAAGTTTTTATTTATATCGTCTCGTGTACTGTTTAAATGTTAACGTCTGAATATAGTTATACATATTCTTATTTTTTCATGTTTTTATTCTAAGCATTGATTTTTAGAGAAGATAATATAATAATAGTCAGCGATTTAATAGAAAGAAGATGAACACAATTTTCAAGCGGAGTGGATAGAGTGGTGGTCTCTCACAGTAGAGGTTGCGAGTTTGATTCCCAGATCGATCCATTAGCCTCTCTAAAACAACACTCTAGAGCACCCTGATTTAGTATAAAGTTAGTATGAATTAAATGCAATTTAGTTTGAGCTAATTTTTCATGTGAGATTATTACCAATATATATAATAGAATTGCAATATAAATTTTACATGAACCTGAAATACCAAATAAAGATAAATTCAATCGATTTAATTCTTTAGCATGGGTGGTTTTAGAGTAAGATTTCATTTGCACAGGTGCAGGAATCTGCAAAATGATTTACTGATATTTTATCAAATTTGTAATTCTGGTCTATTATCTATTCTGCACTGTTCTGAAGTGATAGGAGCAATGCAGTGTCCCATGCATGTGGTTTAAGGCGACAATTTGACAATTGGAAAATAGAATGTGTTGAAACTTAACAATTCTTAAATTATCGTTAAGTTCTAGTTTCATTTTGCTGCTGCATACTTATTTGTTGATATAATTTTTTTAGCTCTTTTATTTCGGTTTGTTTGTTAGTTTGTCTATCTAATTGTTTAAACGTTTTGTTTCAAGTTTTAGAAACTTATATTTACTGGTTGAAACTGAATAAACTGATATTATATTTTTTTTATTCCACTTCTCATTTCAAAATCAACCTCTTCAGAATTCAGAGTTTCATTTTAATGTCAATTTATCCAAATTATGCCAATATATTTCGTAATTTCTCTAATTTATTCTTTTTTAAAAAATGATTTACCCCGCTACTTCTACATCGTTGTCAACTTTTCAAAGTAATCTAATTGATTCCTTTCCAATTAAAGTGTCATTTACGCCAGCATTGCATACATTATAGATGCTATAAAACTATTAGCTGATGATAAAAAAATTGGTACAGTGAATAAGTAGTGCATTTATAGCTTATTATTTCATTGGAGAACATTCCTTCTGATAAATTGTTTCCTAAAATCACCACCAACCGGTGCTCAGGTTCAATTTTATTGTGGACAAGTTTTCGGATCACTTATTTGATATATAAATCATCTATTGAAGTTTTATTGATCTGGCTCAAAATGAGATCTATTATAGAAAGCAATAAAATGAAAATAATTGAAAAGAAAAATATGGATTAAGTTTGTACCTTATTGCTCAAAGGAATATCGGTAATCATGAAACCTTACTTAGGTTAGTTTTAAGTGTTTTCTCAACCCCTGCTATCTTGCTAAATAAACTAATAAACTGCATCAAAATTAACCATAAAATTCGTCTGCCCGTCTTTTCATAGTTTGGAGAAGGTTTGCCCAGGTAGTTAATCTAGGCATAAAAGCCTTTACTTTATTCTTTATGTTGATAACAATAAAAATTGAAATGATTTTAGTGGAAATGTACGGTACTCCATATAGGATCATTTAACAAAGCTATTCATAACTATGTTCTCCTCTTTTTATTTGTCGCCCATTGTCCGCGTCGCATTCATTATTTTAATGCATTTTGGTAGAAAAATGAAATATTCGAAAAAAAGTGAGAAGCTGCATGACGTGTGAGGTGGGTGGGGCAGTTGTTTGTGTGACCCAGTTGGAATCCAAATGCCAACGAGCGGCCGGAGAAGGTGACACGACATGTTAAAGTGCTGCCTTGGTGAGTGGTGTACATTTACTTGCAGGGTCCAGATGAAAAATGACCAGTTAAAGGTTAAAATATGTCAAGTTGTAGGTTACTTTACTTCCACTATTAAAAGAAAAAACTGCTTGAGTTTATGACACATTCATGACTCAGTGTACCTCCCAACATGGTCACTGTGGTCAAACAGACTTACTTGGGAATTGAAGTATTCTGGTTTTGACCCCAAGTTTTTTTCCTTTTGAGTAAGGGCGTTCCAGTAAATGGTTGTATAGTATATAGCAAAAATGTTGCAAACACATTTTTGACAGTTCAAATTTTTTTCCCCTCCTTTCCTGGTAGTGTAAATTGCTGCCTTAAGAGTTGTGGTGCAAAAGTTTAAAGTGAATGTTGTCAGGATTGTAATTCCAATCAGAAACATGTCAGTGGTTTCCTATCTGAGGTTTTTCTTCAGCAATGAAAAGAAAACCACCATCATTGTATAATGTTAGCTAGAGTGTGTTGAAATCAGCAATTAATTCCATTCAAATACCAATTAAATAGAAGCTGCAATCATTAAAAATGATGTAAATACCAATTAAATAGAAGCAGTGATCATTATTAATGAGCTAAATACCAATTAAATAGAAGCTGCAATCATTATTAATGATGTAAATACAAATTAAATAGACAGTGCAATCATAAATAAAGAGCTAAATACCAATTAAATAGAAGCTTCCATCATTATTAATGATGTAAATACCAATTAAATAGAAGCTACAATCATTATTAATGATGTAAATACCAATTAAATAGAAGCTACACTCATTATTATGCTACTGAAATGATAAATCATACCCATATAAGATAAAGCTTGTATTGATGTTATCTTGGATGGTTTATGACATATTAACTTCAATCAATCAATGTTTACTGTAAATGATAGAGCCATACATCCCAACTGTTCACAACATCTTCAAAGCCATTGCGTGGATGTATTTTTGGTGGCGAGGAGATATTTATGGTTTTCCCTCCCTTTGTGGTCATTTTGGAAATGATCTGACCATATTGATATGGTCAGAAATTAATCCTTTATCAGTACTGACCAGATAAACTGATTTGTTCTTGTTGGGGGAGAATCTTTGTAGTTTTGAGATAGCTGCGGATGAAAAATGATCTATAACCAAGGTATCAGGCAAGGGGCATCATTTCTTCCAGATAAGTCATGAGCTACAGCTTTGAAGTTTGGAGTAATTTGTATGGCAGATTTGTATGAGCATAGAAGGAGGTTTCGGCCATATTTCTAATTGTTTGTTTGAATGTTTGACATCATTTTTATGTTATCCCGGGCTAACAGCTGATCAGTTAACCTAACCACTCTTTACTTTAATCCTGGAAGGTTAACCATTCTCAGCACGCCCAACTATGCAGGTAACTGATAGCTTTCCCACTTGAACCAGCAGTGAAAGACGAATGGCAATGACATGCAATCATCATGGAGACTGGCAGATCAGAGAGTTGAACTCATGACCCCTGGATTGAGAGTCAGACATGTTTGAATAACTGAACTAACCAATCCTGGCATTTTTAATTGCAAAACACCTTTTGACAATAAATGACTCTAAAACATAATTTGGCTGGTATTTAATGAATTTTACAACACGTTTTCAGTTATACATATCATCCAGGAAGATCTCATTTTCTGTGTAGTACTATCTTCCTTCATCAAATTACTGGCTTCTCATCTAAAGACATAAGTGTTTAGACAAAACACAGCTCGAACACACAACCTCTGACAGAACTATTGTGAAGTGAAATATAGTTGTGTAAAAATAATAAGTGTGGCCATGATCTCTGCTATCATTATCTATTGGTTCTGTAAATAACTGAACCAGAGTTTGTGAGTAGTATATCATAATTATCAGCAGAATGAAAGAAAATATAGTATTTACATCGAGGGCTAACTGTTACCTAATGACTATTTCCTAGGATCCTGAAAGGTTAACCAGTAATTGAACACACCAATCTCCACAAATAACTGATAAGTTTCCCACTTGAATCAGCAGTGTGAGATAAATGACAATGAGATGCAATGTTGTATAACAATCATCAGGGAGACTGTGGCCGGGTAGGGAATCAAACACACGACCCTTTGATTGATAGTTGGACTGAGCCAACAGGACCAGACTTGAAAGAAAAGAGCAACTGTAACAAAAACTGTAAGTTTATATTTGAATCAAGATCTGTAGGCTCAAGAGGTTCACAACACTACAAGGGAGACCAATATACTGGTACATTGGGATTCTTGACAATTATGATCAAAATGATATAGGTATACTTTTCCATAAACATGGTGATAAACATACAATTTGACCCCTAACACACTCTCCAGAATTTGACGAACCCTTCAATATGTCAAACATCTGCATTGACTCCATCCCACTCACGAGACTGAAAAATATTGATAATGTAATACTAAAATTAACAAAATAGTTTAGCCAACACAAGAAGACAATGTTATCACAAAAATAGTTTCCTGCCATGCTCCAGCATGACTGCCATGCGGTACATTATAAAATAGTAATCTTTATTTAATATTTAAAAATAAATGGAACTTGCCTGTCAAGGCTTTACAAGCATAACAATCGGAGAAATGAATCAGCATGAATCCTGGAGATAAAACAGTTAATCTGGGATTATTATCACCAATAAAGCAGCAATAATGCGATGTCCAGAAGAGAAAAGCACTTTGGAAGGACCCCTAGTGTGTTCCATCATAATCATCGATATTGTCATTGTTGGATTGAACTTTGATGTGGTGGTAGGTTATAAATAAATACTGACAATTTGTATCCAATGATTTTTTTTTATAAATGCTTCACACCTGTTTTTGATGATTGGTAATCAATTTTGCAGTATTCCATGCAATTACCAGCCAAAAGGCAAGTTTGCGAAGTGATTTGTGTTGTTACACTCTTGAAACAAATCTCAATGGTCTTGATAACCCAAATTTTCTGCAATTTTATAATCATCTTAGTTACCACAGTTGGCAATCACAATCAAATCCATGCCACTGGCATTATTTTGAACACAAGCACAATCAAACCTGAACTGGGGAGCCATGTAATACACATTCACAACCAAGTCCAAACTGGAGGTCAGGTTGTAGACATGTCCACAGCCAAGTCCAAACTGTTGTCCATGGTATTAATTCTTTGACAGTCAAGTCCAAATCATTGTCATTGTGAACAAGCACAAGTCTAAACAATTGTCAGTGTTTTGGAAAATGTGAAACCAATTTCAAACCATTGTCAATATTTTGTAAAAATGTGGAACCAAGTGCAAACCATTGGCAATGTTTTGGGAAAATGTAAAACAAGTTCAAACCATTAGCAAAGATTTTGAAAGATGTGATATCCAGTTCAAACAAATTGTCAGTCTTTCGGAGGAATGTGGAACCAAGTTCAAACCACTGGCAAGATATTGTAAAAATGTGAAACTAAGTTCAAACCATCGTAAATATTTTGGAGAAATGTGGAACCAAATTCAAACCACTGTCGGTGTTTGGAGAAATGTGAACCCAAAATCCAAACCAATGTCAATGTTTTGTAAAAATGTGAAACCAGTCAATGTTTTCCAAAAATGTGAAATCAAGTTTGAACCATTGGCAATGTTTGGAGAAATGTGGAGCGAAATTCAAACTACTGTCAATGTTTTCGAAAACTGAAGCAAAGTCCAAACCATTGTCAATGTTTTTGAAAAATGTGATGTCACGTCCAAGCCATTGGCAGTGTTTTGGAGAAATATGGGACCAAGTTCAAACAATTGGCAATGTTTTAAAGAAATGTGAAACAAGGTTAAATCCATTGGCAATGTTTTGGGAAAATGTGGAAGCAAGTCCAAACCATTGGCAATGTTTTGGAAAAATGTGAAGCCCATTTCAAACTAATTGTCAGTATCTTGGGGGAAAGTTCAAACCATTGGCAATATTTTGTAAAAATGTAAAATCAAGTTCAAACCATTGCTCCTGTTTTTTTTAAATGTGATAACATTGCAAAGAAGTTTAAACTATTGTCACTTATATTTAAATGTGAACACACTAGTGGTGATAAGCTATAAAAATCACTTTTTTTGCTCAGGATTTTGAAAATTAATATCATGGGATTTATTTCATTATAGCCTGAGCCATCTTTGTAATATCTGAATGATTGCCTGTTACTTTTTCATTAACCTACCAGAGTGGCCATTAGGTATGGTCTCATGAGGTTATCAGTAAAGCTGTGCTTCAGACGTATGGGAGGGTGTTGTAGCTTTTAACAGATGGTGAAACTAATGTTTGTTTTTATAGTTTCCAGCATTTTGATGTTTTTTGTTTTTTCATTTTCTGCAAAAAAAGATTCAGCAAGAGTGTGAAATATAATTAAAATGTGTGACTAAAAGGGTGAGTGATTGAGGATATTAATGTGTTTGCAGAAACATTTTTGTCAATTATAGTTAGTTGCATTAATTGGGTGATAATAAATGAAATGCAGAAATTAATTTTTCTAATGAAAAAATTAAGGCGATACAGAAAATGAAAATATGCTTTGCAAATGAGTGGGCAATATTTTTTTAATGGGATTTTACACTATTTTGGATATCTTACAGGATATCTTAGCAGCCAACGGATTTTTGTGGAGGAAAATCTCAGACACATTGACATTATTTGAAAGAACCATTATATTTCTGAATGTAACTTTGCTTAAAATTTTATGTGTTCGAACTCACAACCTCCAAGTGGTGAGAGATGGGGTATTTTGAGATGATTCCACCATGACGGACCCATCTGTGTGTGTGATAAAGATTTAATAGAAGGCATCTTTAAGTTTGTACTTTGAGATACATACCAGTCCAATTAGCATTTGGTTCCAAAATCAACATAAAATCAAAGAAAAATTATTATGAATTCCTTGCCCTGACAAATACATGATTCTAATATCTTAAGATATAAAAAAGCTGGTGCTTTCAACTTTTAAAACTGAGATAAAAATGGAGATGGCATTGTTAAAGATCTCACAGATCTCGCAGTTTAAGCTAGGATAAACAGCAATAAATCTGAATGGCATTAAAACCAAGACCCCAGCCATTGTGCATATTTGCCAAATTTCCATAGGAATTTTTAGAGCTGTATTTTATGAGCATGGACCATCTGCTCTCATTATCATGGGTACTTGTGAAATAGTTTGTCAACCTCAGCCATTCTGACATTGTCATCCAATCCTGTGTGTTCAGATTTTTTATTTTCACACAAATACTAAGTCTCATTCTGACATGGTCATCTGATCTTGTGTATCCAGATTTTTTATTTTCATACAAATACTTAGTTGCTCTTTCTGAATTTGCCATCAGATCTGATCTTGTGTGTCCAGATTTTTATTTTCATACAAATGCTTAGCTGCTCACTATGAAAACAAGTTTTTAAGGAGGAAAGCAATTACAATGATAATATCAACAGGAATTAAAATAACAAATAATTGACTATGTTTGTATAAGCATGGTGATAACCTGATATAAATGGGGATAGAACTTCTTAATTTATCCTACTTGATCAACTACAGTATCATTTACCTCATTGGTGTTGGCTGACAGTTTCTGTATCAAGGAGGATAATTATGTTTAATTATCAGATATACCGGTATTGCTTATAAAAAGAGGAAATCAAAATATATTCTTAAACTTCCCTAAATTACCTGTTGTGATATTAAAAGCAAAAATATTAAATTTTAATTATTTACTGATATGTAACCCATCATAACAAAAGGGGCTTTGTCTAATGTGACTGCATCACTTACTGGTTCTGCCCAGGAAGCAGACTCAAAAGCGGTTCATATAAGCTTTGAGCTTTCTTTGCAGTTAAGCTTAATAAATTGGTATAAACTAAGGTCTTGTGTTAGTAAACAATTAATCTGGGTGGTCATAGCAATAGGGTGTAGTTGTGGGGCTTGGTCCCAGGCTTGACCAGATCAACTCTTAAAAGCACTCACTACTGGTTCTACCCAGGGAGTGGACTTCACAGCAATTCATATAAACTCTGAGCTTACTTCACAGTTGAGCTTAAGTTGATTAGATAAACACAACAATTAGTGGTTGTCTAATTGGACATGTGGTTTTTGCCCAGGTTCGCAAGTTTCTTTCAATCAAAACCACAATATAGTGCTGAGAATTATTTGCATAAACCATGTTTCAATGGTTATGTAATGATATGTTTATATATAAAAAAAACATCAGAGATCTTGTGTTTACCTCTACAGTCACAGTGTGTATGATATCGTTTACAAAGAACAGCGAAAAAGCTTTTTCTTTCACTTTGCTAAATGTCAAAGTAAATTAAATTTTGCAAACTTTTGTCCAATTATTTTGCTTCACTGCTGGTCACTGGACGATTAGAAATGGACAACACTTAATAATGCTCAACTGGATAATGCCAATTTCTTTACAAACCAACGTTTTCTTAAAAGATTTTCACCTTTATGCCAATTTCGAATATTAGGATTATTTTGCCATCTCTGTCTTCAAGCACCTTGCAAGTAAATTGTATGAAGTCCACAAATACTGCACTTATAATCTGTTAGAAAAATTTGATGAATTTTTAATTATCTTGGGCATATTTAAAACTTCAATCAAAACAAATGGCTAGATGCATAAACGTTGATTTTGACCCAATTTCAAAATAAAATTTATGATGGAATTTATAATAATGTTTACAAAAAATGTATTTTCATTAAAACAAATTATGAATGATATTTGATATAAAAAAAATAAAGAGAAAAATTCTTTATTTTAAACATTTCACAATAAAAATAGACTTGAGAGGGGTGGAGGGGAATCTCAAATATATTCTAAGCAAAGCACCTTCCAGGTGTGTTGCAGTACTTGGTCAGAGGGTATGGGTTAAAAATGTAAAATCTGACCAGTTAGTTTTTTAAATGCTCAAATCCTTGCCTGGGTATACCGGTAGTATTATATAGTGAATAAAGGCTGTCCACATTAATGCCAGTATCCATGCCATTAAGAGTGACTTATGATTATAAGCCTTTTTACTTGTATTACAAGTAATTAAAAACTAAAAAAAGAACCAATTATTTTTCTAGGTCAAGTTTAAGTTGGAAGATTTTATATATTATTGTTAAAATGTAACATTCTGGTCAGAGTTATTGTGTTTTTGTTACATATATCAATTATATATTGGTAATTGATTTAATTCATTTCAGCTCAGCATAATGCCAATAGAAAAATGACACTACCGGTAGCTAGAATAATAATTGCAACACCGAACAATGACTTCTTATCAATTATGAACATGTTTACACAAAAAAAGCAAAGAATTCATATCAAGTTACACTAAATGATTACCATAAAGTTCTTTTTACTATGTATCAGTAATCCATATATTTCATTCTGCTTAAACTCTGATAAAAAAAATTTATGCAGTCTTCAGTTCAGACAGATTGAAATAAATTAATTGGGAGACATATTGGGCATTGTGTTTAATTGTTTTTTTCTGACTGTTTTGTTAGTATGTCAGTTTCTGTATATTTATTCGCTATCAAACTCTGGCCTTGTGTGTCCCTGCATTTTAAGGAGACTGTGACATTATTAAGCAGGGTCATAAATCTAATTTTAATTTGTAGCATGCAATTGCTAGCTGTATAAAATCTAACAAAGTCAGAGACTTTTGTTTACATTTTGCCATAAACCTTGTTTGAATTTCTTCAGACAAAATTTATGAACATGCTTGACCAGCATTTTATGGCCAATAAAAAATGCATGACCAAGTTTTTAAATTTCATGGCGGGTGGTTTTTAATTTCTAATCAAACATGAGGTGATGGATGATGATGGTCTGTTACAGGGTTGTCTTTGTTGTAGTCAGGCCTGTAGAAGATTTGAATGATTTGTACTGGGATTTGGCAAGGAGGAGATGATTTAAATGATGTTAAATATTCAGAACCAGACAATCTTTACATAATTTGTAGCATGTTATTAGAATGTAATGAGAAAATTTAGATAATTGGTCTAACCTGGAGTGGTATTCACCAACAATTCTCAAGAATATTCTTCAACTTGAACTCAAGTTGTAGTTGTATGGTGTTAAACGTCACTTTCGACAATTTTTCAGTCATATCGCGACGGTGTTTACTTGAGACAGTATTCTAAGCGCTGTCACACCGGAGTATCATGCTGCAGACACATGGTATGATACCCCACCCAGTCACATTATACTGACACCGGGCCAACCAGACCTAGAACTCTCCTCTAAATGCTGAGCGTCAAGCGAGGAAGCTTCAAGTACCATTTTTAAAGTCTTTGGTATGACCCGGCCGGGGATTGAACCCACGACCTTCCGCATGCGAAGCGGACGCTCTACTACTAGTACACGCCGCAGTCACTTGAACTCAAGAATGAATTTTGAAAAACACATTTAGAGACCATTTTTTTAGGCCAAAATTTGCAGGCATGAAGGGACACCTAATATATAATCAGATTAACTCTTATAGTTATTCTATATGTCATGGTATATTAGATATCTAAGGTATCCCCCCCCCCTCGGTTTTTGCCATGGTAACATGATTATTGTGCTTAAAAAAACTTTTTGTGCATAATGTTTCTAAATATCATAAATTATAACCTTGTTTGGGATTATGATTCAGGTATGCACATTTAGTTCCAATGTTATGGCCACTTCTTCTACTCAGGATTTAAATCACTGTCCAAGGTTTGAAAACTGGTACTAGAAGCTTCTTCTTTGCTTGGCGCTCAGCATTTAGGGGATAGTGCTAGGTCAACGGTCAGCCTAGTGTCAGTATAATGTGACTGGGTGGGGTATCATGCCATGATCTGTGGCATGATACTCCAGCGTGACGGTGCTTAGAATGTCTCAAGTGAACACTTGCGATATAACTGAAAAATTGTCGAAAGTGCCACTAACAACAAGCAATGTCTGCTCTGTTGTCCGTTTCTTTTTACACAAGATTAGACCATGGTTATGTTTTAGGCCAACATATAGATTTACATGAGTTATGTCCCTTTGTAGCATACAATCATTTTTTAATTCAGTGTTCTCTTAATAACTCGAGGAATTGTTGTTTGATTCTTTTAAAATGGTGACTGCTTTGCATTCTCATTCTTAAGTATTTTAGAATAATCAAGCATGCTGTCCTTCTGACAGCTCTTGTTTGTTTGCTTGTAATGTTTTGAAATCTACATAAACATTGTATCCTTGCAGTTTTTATTTAGTTTTGTAAATTAAGCAGTGTCATAACATTTTTAATTTTGTTCAGATTTGTTTTCATTTCAGAAAATGTCTTTAATACTGTGGACCTTCCCTCTAAGATTCAGGATTCTGATCAGTCTCATCATCTGGACAAGCTTCCAAATGACACAGATGGAGATGGACACATAGTGAAAAACTTCTGATTGACACAGATGTATAATTATTTACACAGTAATGTCATACATAGAGTTGACATCACTATAGTGCATGTGGCTGTTATATTAAACAGGAGGACTACAAGCCTTGGAGTATCAATAATGGCAAAGGTAATATTATTTTTAAATAGTAATGCATAATGAATATATAGACTTGGACCTATCTGTACTGTAAAAGTCTTATTTGGTGTGATTGAAATATAAATAGTTTGTTGGGCTGAAAACTGCATTATAACTTAGTTCTGACTAGCCTGGGCCAGATTAACTCAGTCAGTAGAGCGTCTGACTATCAATCCAGGGGTCGTGAGTTTGATTCCCTGCCCGGCAACAGTCTCCATGATGATTGATATACAATATAGTGTCTTATTATCATTCTTCTCTCACCGCTGATATTCAAGTGGGAAAGTTATCAGTAACTTGCGGAGATTGGTGTGTAGAGTACTGGTTAACCTTTCAGTATCCCGGGAAACAGTGATTAGGTTAACTGATCATCTGTTAGCCCTCAATGGCATGAAAATGATGCTAAATATTCAATCAATCATAGTTCAGATGGGTAAGAATAGTGAAAAATTCTGTCAAACTTGATAAGCACCATGCTATACACCTAATATGCAAATGCTTACTACTGGTTCTCAGCATGATTTGTGCAAATTGCAAGAACTTCCAAATCAGTGTTAGATAACTTAGTATAAATGTTATGTATATATCTTATAATTTACCATATGCAATATACCAGCACTTGATTAAAGTATAGTACTGTTGTCTAAAACCAAAAGTGTTTTTCAGAAATTTCATCCATAATCAATACAAAATAGGCAGTAATTGATTAAATCTCTTCTTACACAACAGGTAATACCAACATTACAGGCCTTTGGAACTACGGTTACATCAGAACGAATGGCTCGCTTAATCCTTTTCCTGCTATAATTACCTTAATTGCTGACAGAGTCACCTCAGGCTTATTCATATAAAATAAACAGGATTTTGGGCTAATACCTCAGGTAAGTTTTCTACTGCCTTGCCACCAGGCCTTCTAAAATTCCAAAATGCAAATCGGTCCAGGTTTTTTACTACCGTAAGAATCGCACTTATTTATAAAAAATCACTAAAATTGCCTTACATTATGCCATTACATGTATGCATACCCCACCCACCATGTCAGCTGCATCGTGTATTTCTCCGTTTATTTATTAATAGGAAACGATTTCAAGTTTATTTGTGTATTATTTATAACATACTTTATCACAATGTGTACATTTTAATGACTGACATTATGTTTCCGCTTTACTGAATAATTTTCATTATATTAAAAATGTTCGATCGAACCGGAAGTGATGTAAGTTTCGGAAGCTGCGTGAAATAATCACCGTGGAAACCAATGTAACGGTTCAACCACAAAAATAAACCATTCAGAACCTGTCCCACATCAAAACAAAATCGGTCCGGCTTTTATCACTTTCATTAATTAATGTCATTAATTTTATAATTAAAATTATTTTTTTTTAAAAATGAAACAAACAAGTAACACCGCACGTTTTATCAAATATTTTAATGACGCAAACAATATTCGGTCCGACCGTCCCAGCTTTGGGTAGCGGTATATCAAAGAAATATACGAACGCAAACACAATCTTTTGATGAACCGACAGAACGCTATGGGTCACTGATCACACATCTAAGGCGTGCTACATATAGACTCTTCCGATAAACTCCCCTAATACCGTCAATGGTTTAGTCGAAATTGTCATCATTTCGCACAGCAGGTGACAAAACAAACGGATTATTGGGTCAAATTATATTGCCGCAAGGCGTATTTCGCAGGTCAGTATGGCATGGTAAGAGCAATTTATGAGATTTTATACGACCGATAGAAAATATCTGGACCGATTTTTTATTGAACTTTGAAAATATCTGGACCGATTTTTTATTAAACTTTGAAACGAAAACCGGTTTTGAACTTCTGAAATCGGTCCAAAAACCGAAAAACCGGCAATTTTAGAAGGCCTGCTTGCCACCTGAAGCTTAAAAAAAATAAAAACAAATTTGACTTGCACTACCGGCCAAAGTAAACATTCTGTGTTTGGCTTTCAAATTGTTTAAGGAGTCGGTGGCCCGAGGGGGTTTAATCCGAACGGTAATGTTCATGAAAGGGCGTGTTTTTATAAGTACTTATAATGTAAAAAAAGAGATTAGCCTTTTTGAAATATTGTTAAATGCACTTAGCTGCTGGAAGGTGTATTGAGAATATCCACAGAGGAAACTCTATTTAAGTATTTAGAATACCTAGGAGATAGTTTTGTTGACATAGTTAATAAATGTTACATACCATACATACATACAACATTGAGTTAAATTCTTGAAAACTTTTCATAGTAAATAAAACTTTATACAGACCACAATGTTTGAAATAAAAAGAGAATATAATATCTCTCTATTCTCATAATGCACACATATATATAACACTGCCTGAAAAAGCAGACATTCATAAAATGAAGACAAAAATCATGTCGGAATTTTGTGTGATAAGACGAGTCTGACAAAATACTTTTTCATCCTATTGCACAGACCATAACGTGGATTTATCAGCTGGTGATAGACACCCCCCTATGGTAGTCCCACTTTAGCACATGAAATATACACTCAATATGCTGATAAGCCCAGTTTATAGATGATATTTGCTTCTGTTTCCATGGCAAATGATAGATAAGTCTTTGAAATTTATGCAACTTTTATCAAAGTTTTATCAGTTGAAATGTAAATGATTGCCAGAAATTCCGGAATATTAGGCTTCCACACCCCTACCAGAAATGAACAGACAAAAACTGATCGAGAATAATAACAGCGTTTTTGTCTTCTTTAAAACAAGGTTGTTGATGATTGTTTTTCAGGCATGCTGATATCTCATTATAATTCAGTTTGAGATCTCTCTTATTTTATTTCTCCTCAAAATTACAGAGCTCTGACAAATAATATCATAAAGTGCTGCCACATTCTGAAATTTATATCTGAAAATCTACAACTTTGAGGTCAGGAGTTTGAATCTTCTCTAATTCAAAGGATAGTACCTGTAGTTCCATTAGATTGTATACAATGTAGGTTATTAATAATAACTCAGGGGATCTCTGTGGCATGGTAATCCTAGGCACCATCTCAAGATCACCTACATCTCTGCTGTCTGGTGCCGTGGTGAAAAAAATATTTATGTGAGAAAGTTTGCATGTAGTATTTACTTTCAAAGGACAATGATTCTACTTGCTTCATTCTTCCTCTGCCAAGCTAACTGGATGCCATACTGCTGTAATTATGTCAACTTGAAAAGTGTTGAATGTTAAAGATGGTGCTGATCGCCATTTAAAAAAAAAAAAAAATTTAAAAACTTGAAATTTAATATTTAATAAAATATTTTTTTCACAACCAGTAGAACTAAGGTCCAACATGGCCAAGTGGTCTAAGGCATTATCCACTGATGACCACTTACCTCTCACCGCTGAGGTAATGGGTTCGAGCCCTGCTCTGTTCAAAAGATTTATGTGAGAAAATTTGCCAGTCACTGATGGATGAAGGTTCTGCTCATTCTGAGGTCCTTGTCCACCAATAAAACTGGATAAGTAAGGCCATATTAAATTAATTGTTTGATTATCATTCCTGCCTGCCTCCTAATTTTCATACCGCCTCAACCCTTAATTTTTATTTTAAAAAATAATTGAAAAAAAAAAAGCTCTCTATCCCCCCCACACACCATGTACATGTATATAATGGCCAAACCTGTAGTGGCGACAAATGCCATTAAAATAAACAAACAAAAAAAGAGTAGAGTAAGCTGCCATATTATGATGCTGTCAAAACCTGTTTAAAAATAGATTTAAACTTAATTTTAAAAAAAAATATAATAATATATTTCATTATGAAATTATACTTCAAAAGTTGTAAAATCTCATAATTGTAGTAAACACTCGGTCTTAATTGTTTTTGAAATATTTTGTATAATAAATTATACGTTTTATATCATTATCACATTTTAGGATTTAAAAAAACCCATCTTAAACATTTACTAATTCATGTCCTTAACACAAATGACTTTTTTATGGATTTGACAAAATTAATTCCTGTTGTAGATAAAGACTGATAGATGGTTTCAAATTATATACAAATACATTTTTATAGGCCAAGGGTGGTTAGTGCTGTTGATAGAGTGTTGACTGCTCATGGTTAAGGTTTGATCCCCAGCTGGGCACGATGGTCTCTCATACAACAACATTCTACCCAGGAGGTGGACTAGAGAGCGATTCATATAAGCTCTCAACTTACTTAGCAAATGAGCTAAAATAAATTTATATGAACTAATGAATTTAAAGGCAGTGTGTTAGGAAAAATCACTGTAAATGTCTAAAATATTAAAATAAAGTTTGAAATGAATATAAAGCATCTTACTATCATTAATAAGTAAAATAAGAATGATTTTGACTTTCCAATCCGCAGTAATGTGACAAAAACAATATTTTCAATAGGGAGACTTTAAAAGAAATTAAATTGGAATCCCAAATCTAAAAATGAATATCATGCACTGCTTGACACAACAACCTCATCATTCGGACACTTTTTTAAGATGAACAAATTTCAACAATGTGTAACCAATATGGCGGATGCAATCGAAAACAAATTGAAGTCACGAGATTCTTTTTATACATCTAAAAATGCAACGCAATTTTACCAGGAAAATTATGTTACTTTAATCTGGTTATTTTAAACAGGAAAATTATTTCTAGTCTAACCTGGTTACATAGGCTAAATCATGAAGTCACTTCATTAATTTAAAACTTTCACATATTTTAATAGATGTCGTTAGGGCCTATGGAGTATCTATACCACTATTCAAGAATTTTTTTTTTCCCAATTCTAAAATTTTCAAAAAAAATTACATACTGCCTTTAAGATATTCAAAGAAATCAATTTCGGTCTTAATTTTCTACATTTGCAACAAAACATTAAGATTACACCAGCATCCCCAGATTACTAAATTATTTATTTAGATGTTATTTTAGATTCAGAAAGAAACTAATGATTTGTACAATTTGTTTTGAGTGGTGCCTTTATCTCCTTGTAATTTCTGAAGCAAAACAAATTACGGTGTACTGAGATGATATGGTATCTTTTTCAGCTTGAAAGGTATAAATAATTTCTCACTTCACTTTGTTCTGGGTGTAAATAAGTAAAAAACAAAAACAAATCTCTTTATCAAATTTCATCATAAGTAAGTTTTTGTTTTCTCAAAGTTCGTTTTAAGCATATAATACTGCATGTACTATGTTGACTTTTGACTAGATAAAACCAGACAATTTAATCAAGGGTTTAATTTTTTATAGGTAAAAGGATTTGTGAAAGTTATACTTAAGTCCAGCAATTTTTTCACTGTTTTTCTACTGTCCTTCCACGTTCTCTGTGAAAACCTGTTTCTTCAAGTGTGATTTGTGGTTGCTTTTTCAGCTAAGTTTGAATTGAATATAGTTTTTTTCACCCCTATCTGGCTGTCGAAATTTCAACCCATGTTTATATAGAATCTTAAATATTAGCTTGGTGTAAACGTTTCTTGTAGAATAAGAGAGGTATCTTTAATTTCATTTTTTATCAAACCCCTTCCTTTGTATGATTAAAATTAGAATTAAAATCATTCAATCTCAAAACCTGTAAAATACACCGATAAAATTGTATATGTAATTTCTAATTTGTCAGTACAACTTTTTTCTCCTAAGTTTTGTTTTAAAAAAGGTAAATCCTTTATTCAATAAAAACCCGTTGCTCTATTTACATTCAAAAGGACTTCGTTACAGTAGTCATGATTCGCTGTTATCGATATGACAGATTAGAGACTCCAGTGGGCGGAGCCTGTTTACAGATAGCTGTCAATCAGGTTGTCTATTTCTGCTCTCTGTGTTGTACTACTACAGTATAGTAATAACACCTGAGGTAGTATTTACCTGTGAAATATACATCACTACTAATGCATTCAGATTTGGTGTTAATTGGAGATTAATTACTGGATTATTAATTGAAAAAAATACAGAAAACAATTCTCCTGTTTTTTTTAGGAGATTATATGTACAAAAAGTCAGTTTATTCCTCGGATTTTCTTCACACATTGCGGATTTTAAATTGCCATCGTGCCTTCTAATAATCTGTTATAACTACATTTATTTGACTGAACGGTAAATTAAATTTGTTTACGATATAGAGCAACTTTGATAGTGGTTTTGCAGTTAACTTGATGTAAATATACGGTGAATAAAATTGTGAATATTGTGTATAAAATTGATTTTTTTTTTAGGAAAAATTTTAACATTGTTGTCTGCAGTGGGAATATAAACTACTTGAGGTATTGTGAGATTGTGTATGATACTTCATTATTTATGCTGATTTGGGATTTGGATTAGCTCGCCATCTGATAGGTAAGCTTCCCTCATGTTTTAATTATTTGAATTTCCTGTGTGAATACTGATAGTGATGATGTTGATTTTTGTTGTGATGATGATGATTCAAAGGATAATGATTTAAAAAAAACACAATTATTATCATTGTACAAGTTCAACATTAAAAGATTATAAAATTCTTTCCAATCATAATATGAACAATTTTGCATGTAGGCCCATTATTTAGGTGGTGATTGTATGCCAGTTACAAAATCTCATTTTCATATTTTGATTAAAAACAAACATAAAAAAAACCATAATTTATGAAATAACAAAATTTAATGTAATTCATGAACATTTCGCATTTTTTCTCAAATTAGTAATTTAAGTTTGTGAAGTGTGTTTTTTCAATGTTTCTTGTAACAAACTGTGCAGAAATAATGTTTGGCTGGCTATATATAATATTCAAGCTAATGGCTAATAATCATTACATGGTTATAGTTTTTAATTATTTTATAACTGGTATACAAAAATAATTGACCAATAAATTCTTGACATTGATACTATCAAATTTCTTAATGGTCGTTACAGACACAAAATGTATATACTGAAAATTGATCGTTATTGAATTACATTTTCAATAATTTATTAATAACAGTTTATGTATGACTGACATACATGGGCAAAATTTGTTTGACCTAAAAAATACCAGAGACATATATAATATATGTAATTAAGTCACTGAAAATACTGATCGAAATTTGTGTATTTTTATAGCTAATTGAAAAATGGACACTATCTTGGTTATGAAAGGCTAGATGTATGGTGTGTTTGTATACATTTGATAAGTACTAAGTATGACAAATTGTGATCTCTTATCAGCGGGTCGCGTACCTTGTACAGCCAATTTAGAAGATATAACAAAGATACTGTCTAAAACAATGGCTGATTCAAGCTGTGATTTGATAATGTATTACTTAATATAGTTTCTGTTTTGGCAGAGTTTTTGTAGATGTGTCAAACAGTCAAACTTACTTCAACCAAATTTATTTCTTCAAAACAGCCGGATCCGATTACCTCAGTCGTTAGCGCGTCTGACTATCAATCGATGAGTTGTGACTTTGAATCCCGGCCTGACCACAATCTCTGTGATGGTTGATATACAACATTGCATCTCATTATCATTTGTCTTTCACCGCTGAATCAAGTGGAAAAGTTATCAGTTACTTGCAGAGATAGGGTGTGCTCGAGTACTGGTTAATCTTCCAGGAAACAGTGGTTAGGTCAATTGATTGTCTGTTAACCCTCAATGGCATTAAAATGACGCTGAATATTCAATCAGTCAATCAATTCTTCTAAAACAGATTATTAATCTTCAAGAACAGATAGATAATTATGAACCAAATTTATGTGTCCTCTCCTTATGGATCAGCCAGCACCATAACTGAAACAACATTTTAGAATGTACCACTAGGTCATGCATACCACCAATGTTAGGTCATTCTAACAACATCTCCAATCTAATTCAATATGTACCTTAAGTACCACGATTATAATATTCTCATTAAAAAAAACAAAAATTCAAATATAATCTTTTTTGCAAAAATTTTGCAAAAGTTAGTTTAATTTTTTTAAGAGCTCCTCTAGGAACTTCACCAGCTTGAGTATTTTATCCAACTGAAAATCTCAATAAAACCTAGGGAGGGATTTTGTATATTGTCGCCGGGTCTTTCTCCCATTGTGCCTCCATAATGCACTCTCTAATTGATAACTTTGAGTAAATATAAGGGAAGGCTGATACGCATTATGTTTATCATAATCTGTTATACAAACCCGCGCTGCACACAAAAGTGTCCTGAAAAGATATTTCTGAATAAATATTGAAGCAATGTTTGATTAAATCAATACCTGCATTAAACAGAATGTCTTTAATTTCTCAATACCATAATATCATCAAGTAAATAGTATCGTGTGACAAGTGACACATACAGTCTATGGGATGGGTCTCAAGTTTGTATTGCTTCAATTTTCATTGGCGAATCCAACTCAGGTGGTGTTCAGAAATTTTGGCTGAGATTAACGATAATAAACTTAAAGATTTACGCTGAAAATGTAGCCGTTGAGCAATATTTTGGAAATCTTAAGGGTAGGTGGTTCAGACCTTCATTGCATTCTTAGATCCGCCATTTTTACTTATTTATCAGTTTGTAGCTGTGGTTGTATACTGTTTTAATGCCGCTATTTTCAGTGTCGCGAGTCTGATCCCCGAGTTACTTAGCGCATTGATGTATATAAAGTATATATAATTATGTTTGAGGGCCTCATGGAAAATTAACTTGTTCAAAATTTCAAATTCTCTTGTTAAATAAAATGTAAGTGTGGATTCTCTGTTGTCTACTCTAAGGTACCGTCTCATTGCTGAGGGTGCCGGTACGAGCCCAGTTCGGTACAGGCACTTTTGCCAGTTACTTGCAGAAGGATGGCGGTTCTACCATCTGTGTATAAAGATATAAAAATGTTGATGGAATAGAAAAGGCAGGTTTTAGATCAGCATTAACATTGATTGTAATTTTCATTATTCATCAGAATCTTAAATTATTTTGAACTCTTTCTTTGTAAATTATATGTGGTTGTTCCTTGAGAAAAGTAAAATATTCAAACCAGTAGCATTAACAAAGCTTAATTTCACTTTTTCAACAGAATTTTATAAAATATTGTGTAGAAATAAAAAAAAAAAAATGTTCATAGTCTGATATGAGTGAAGTATGGCCATTTAGACTAAGTGTTCTTTGATACCTATGTTTAATCTAGTGGATGCTGTCACTGTTGTCCAAGGTCTACTTATTATAGACCAAGTTTTATATTTTTGCCGTCAGAGAAAGTCAGTATGTCTTCATTACAATGTTTCATTGATATCTTACATGCAACCATTATTAAGTTGACACAACACATTGCATGCTATGGTGCAATCATCGTAAAAAACCAGTGCCATGAAAAATAGTGATTTTCTTCTTATCATATTGCGCATATAACAAGGTTAGGTGCCACTTTATATATAATTTACCTTGGATACATATTGTAAATCTATATCGCGAATTCGGAATTGAAGAAGATATCTTGTATCAGTATAAACTTTGAAAACTAGTGCCACCTCTATCATGGAATGTCTTTAACCTTCAAAGGTTGTACGGTTTCTATTTGGACTTTAATTACTACTCTATCAGTTAGATGTTAGTGACGTTCAGTGACTGCTGTAACAAACTTAGCCTCTAGTGGTCACCACAAGTTATAATATGTGACCTTCAGTAGCTGTCAAAAGTAGTTTTTGGTACTAATACGCCCTTCAGTAGTTGCTATAGGTAATATTAATGTAACTTTCAGTGGTTACTATAGTAATCATTATGTGACTGTGAGTATTATGTAATGTGCAAATTTTAGTTGTAAGTGACCTTCAGCACAGAATGTTTATACTATAATAACATTATAACCTCTAGCACAGAATATGACCTTTAGAATGTATCATATATATGACCTCCAGCACAGTGAGGTGACTTTTAGAATGTACCTTATGATGTGTGACCTGCAGCACAGAATGTAACCTTTAGAATGTACCATTTATAATATGTGACCTTCAGCACAGTGAGGTGACCTTTAGAATGTCCCTTATGATGTGTGACCTGCAGCACAGAATGTAACCTTTAGAATGTACCATTTATAATATGTGACCTTCAGCACAGTAAGGTGACCTTTAGAATGTACCTTATGTTGTGTGACCTCCAGCACAGAATGTAACCTTTAGAATGTACCATTTATAATATGTGACCTTCAGCACAGAAGATAACAATGCATGATTACAGCTACGGTTTTGGGTTCAAGCCCAGCTCTGTCAAAAACATTTTGTCGTATATTAAACCGATGTTGAAAATAATTAAGCTGCCTTTCAGTGGGTACAGTAGTATATGCCATTTATAAATGACCATCGATGGCTACAGGAGGTAGATACGTGTCACTATAAGCATAGATGTTACACAGACAGACCCCTAGAATGACGATTTATATTGTGCAGGTAATAACAGTATGTTGCTGCTGAATGAAAGAAAATCCATACACCAGATCAATAACATAATAATAACCATGTGACATCTTCTCGGACATAGCTGCACTAGACTCCATTTAATATTTTATCGCTCCTATTTGAATGAAGATGCACAAGTATAAAATTACATATAATCAAGGTCGTGTCTGCGCGTTATGGCTCACTGTTATCAAATTGCGTGGCTTTGTTTATGGAAGCATTAAATTTTAATCATCGGCGAATAAAAATCATAATATATTTATAAATATTCTGCTGGATGTGTTTTTGCACTAATTTTCACCTGTTGTATAAAAAAAAGTCTGTCGCCCGTGTTTCCATATAAAATGAATGATTAATAATAAAAATTATGTAGTCACTGTAAAGTTGTTGCCTTGAATTTTAAATGCATTTTAGTCAACATTTAAATCAGTATGCATAAAAAAGGATTTCACAAAATAGATATGACGAAAAACAGTTTCAATGAGATTTTATGTTTTACAGCACCAAAGGCAAAATCCTAAATGAATCATAAAAAGACTACCATATAGTTAGTTCTGTGGCTTTAGCGGGGCGGTAGAGCAGTGGATAGATTGTTGGCAGCTCATGCTAGAGTTTGCAGGTTCGATCCCCAAGCTTTACCAGTTGGCCTTCAAAAAAAAATACTCGGTACTGGTTCTACCCAGGAAGTGAACTGGATTGTGATTCATATAAGCTCCAAGCTTACTTCACAATTAAGCACAAATAAATTAGTATAAACTAAAAGACCACATTGGTATTGTTCTTGCCGCCACTCGTGTGACATCCAATATTATGTCACCTGATTACTCCATAAATCTGAATACAATGCAGGGTTCACTTGTCTAAGGAAAATGGTGGCCCTTGAAACAACATTGATCACTGATTGGATTTTCACTTGTTTGATTGACAGCCTATGTCATGTCAAATGCAGCCATTAAGATAAGATGGCACAGAAAGTGACACAATTCCTTTTGTTCTGTAACTTCTACAAATGTTCATGCAGAGGAGTGATTATCAGGTAAATAGTTGACAAGTTTCCATCTATAAGGCAATTAGTGTAATTAATTATTCATCCAGTCGGACATTACTGTGTCTCCTTCAGTACCTAACAGTTACAGATCTGGTTTTCAAAAGTATTTTATGGGTAACAGATCTGCCTATAAGTATTTTATTTTAAAGGAAGGGTTAACATGCTTCTTTTACATCAGATTCAAAGTTTTACAAATTTTTATTTTTTTTTTGGTGTTTTTATTGTGTTTTTTTGTTTTTAAGAAGAATGTGACAAAAAAAATTGAAATAGTTAAAATAAAAAGAAAAGACGTATTACAAGAAGTCATAAAACTTCTAACTTTAAATAATTGAATTAGCTGGAAGACGTTTTCACACACGCACCAGGCATAACCCTTTCTTTATATCAACATTATTTTGATATTGGATATAATGTTTAACAAAACAGGGCCTTATCATAAGTAATACCATAATTTGTCCACTTAAAACTTGATATTTGATAAAACTTGGTCACCATATCTTTATAGAGGTCAAGCTATCCACTATTATGGAACAGGTGAAGGGTTTCAGGAAATTTTGAGATAAGTTATAAACTGATCTGTCATAAAATTGTCCCAGTGTGTGTGTGCCATCACTAATAGTTGACAAGTTTGTCAGTCTGTGATGTAACAGTGATTATACCTTGAGTGTGCATGCTACCTTTGTTCCCGCCCCCTCCAGTTGTCGATACTTGTCTAACTATTTTCTCACTGTGCACCTTTGATTGATGTATGGTGCATGTGTTTTAATTACTGTTTTTGTTGTAGATCCGACCATCACTCTATTGTTAGGCTTGTGGTGATAGATTTCTGTTTTTTTTTGGTTGTCATTTTTTAGGGATGTCTGCCCATATTGCACTCTCTATGATTGATTTTGTTGTTTCAAGAAGGCTCTGATACTTTTTAACCATGTCTGTATATGAAAAAAAACCACAATATATGATGTTGTAAAAAATATCTTACTTTTATTTTTTATTTAATGTTAGATAAATCAAAACAAACATGAATTCTATTTTTATGTTGAAGTTTTTATTTGAAATTTAGATTTCAGAAATAACTGATAATGATATTCTGATTTTTTTTGTGTGTAATTTCACGCTCTTATTTTTTTTAAATGACTTTTTTAAATGACTTTTTATTATTAAATGATACATAATGATTTCATGCTATTATGTTACTTTTTTTATCTTTTTGTCTTTTTGGGGAAAATATGAGACTTTTAGTTTTGTAGGATTATATAATGTTAAGGAAGTGCAAACATGTGAACAAATAAAACAATGACTTTCAAGAATTAATTTCTTGTAAATTCTTTGTTACTGTTGTGTGTTTTTTTCAACCTCAGTGTTTGTGGAGGTGGATTTGACCAATTGGTTATATAGAAAGCTGGGTTTGCTACCTTGCTTAAAAAAACAGCAACCATTACGCAATGTACTGGTTTTACCTAGAGAAGGACCTGAGAGAAATTCACAAAACTTTCTTCATAATGGAGTTAAAATAAATAAGTATAAAACAATACTGGTAGCATTATAAAATATGTTGCTTGTGTGATATGTTGCTATAATATTGTGTGCACCTTTATAAACAGTTGCTATACATTGTGTATTGTACAACTTTACAGTTGATAACATATCTATCTAGGTGTCCATTAGGTCTAAATTCTATCTTATAATCTATATTTCGTGGTGCGTCATACAATCTATGATTGCGTAATGCGTCACTGTCAACAAAACAAAATGGTGACTTCCATCTTTACTTTCATTGGCACAATTACTGTCTGTCATTGGCACATTTACTGTCTGTCATTGGCACATTTACTGTCAGTCATTGGCACATACACTGACATTGTTATCTATACTGTCATTGACAAATACTGTCAGTCATTGGCACATATACTGTCTGTCATTGGCACATACACTGAAATTGTTATCTATACTGTCATTGACAAATACTGTCAGTCATTGACACATATACTGTCTGTCATTGGCACATTTACTGTCTGTCATTGGCACATATACTGTCTGTCATTGGCACATATACTCTCTGTCATTGGCACATATACTGTCTGTCATTGGCACATTTACTGTCAGTCATTGGCACATATACTGTCAGTCGTTGGCACATTAACTGTCAGTCATTGGCACATATACTGTCAGTCATTTGCACATATACTGTCATTGGTATCTATACTGTCATTGTCACATATACTGTCAGTCATTGGCAAATATCCTGACAGTGATTGACACATATAGTGTCAGTCATTGGCACATATACTGTCATTGGTATCTATACTGTCATTGTCACATATACTGTCTGTCATTGGCACATACTGTCAGTCATTGGCACAAATACTGTCATTGGTATCTATACTGTCATTATCACATAATAATAATTTTACAGTGGAAATGTTTTGTGGTCCATTGATAAAGCATCAGATCCAGGATCTGGGATCATGAGTTTGATCCTCCACCACAGCTATGTGTGATGAGACACTTTATCTGCATATGCTTCGGAATGGTTCTACCTATGAAGATTTCTAGCTGGATTTGTCTGAAGTTGTAAGAACATGTTGCAATCAATATAAAAGGAATAAGTTTTAAAACATTATTGCCAATTTCATTCTAATAACCTGGATGTAAAACATCATTCCATTCGATATCTATATGGTTATATATGGGGGCAATTTTCCGAAATTACCCATTTTCTCCACTCAGTGATTGTTTCCTGCGAAATATTAAGTAATTGGTTACAACAGGCATGTTTTTGGGAAATAGAAATGTAGCGAAACAACTTTATTTACATTGTGCCTCATCTTTATTGGTTTAGATATCATAAATTATATGTTAATGTGTATTTAAGTTTCCTGCATATAAGCTATATCAAGCTTCGTCAACATGAGGATTAAGTTTAAAACACTGTTTTTAAAGCATAACAGAAACCACTTATGGTGGGAGTGAATTGCTTTCTGCACAAAATCCATGTTTATATGTTACACCACAGAGAACGTTTCTGATAGTCCCCGGGTATATGATAAAGTGATTAGCTTCCGTTAGTTTGTTAATCGGTTGCATTATGGGATTACCCATACACCACTTGTAGTAGATGGAATTTTCCATTTGTAGTAACTGATATCTGTGTAATAGTCATAGTTATAGTTTTCATCTGGTCAGTTATGAACTTCTTCGAATTAATTCTATGGGATTGTGGGTAAAATAGTTGTACAATTGCAATGGAGAAAAAACATCATTATATCAAAACATGTCATTTTGCAGGTGTGCTGGTTTTCAGACTTTTTTCTGCATTGATGTATTTGAAAACAATTTGTAGCTAAATAATTTTGTATTTGCTTCATGCAAAAAAGACTCAATAAAATGTGGATGAAAACCGCAATAATTAATACTATTTAGGATAAAAAAAATATTTTAACAATAAACACATTTCATATAAATCAAAAAATGTTCTAATTAGCATAAATCAGTTAACTTGCGAAATCAGTTAAGAGCATTGTAAATTTAACCACAAAAACTCTGACAATAAAACTTAATCACCCTTTCTTCAAATTGAAAATCTGATATATATTGATGAGTTGTACAACTCCCTGACATGATGCTATTTCCTGGTATTGATTACAAGTCATCACCCTGACAAAAACAATAGACATACATCTTGTACGTTCAACTTTAATTGATCACAAATCAGACTAAACATGTTTTGTTGTAACTGATCAGGTAAATAAGATCAAATAGTATCTCTTGCACATCATTGTGCTTAATGAGTCATTAATAATGCATTATATCAAAGAGTTTTGTACTGAAAGGCAGTTTTAAATGATTTTCAGATTATTTAAATATTTTTTTCCAAATTTTACACTCCATTGAGTTTGTAAGTCATGCGTAAAATTGTTGTTTCCGTGGTAATATGGCTAATATTGGTGTTATCAGGGTAAGCCAGGTATGTCGTCGGGGCATTATCAGAATCAATCTTGAACAAAGAACACTCTCGCTGTATGAGGAATTATGGGTAATAACGGCAATTTTTTACGTTCAATTAATTGTGGGAAATATTTAAATCTTTAAAGAGGAAAGAATTTTTGCTATGTTCAGTGAATGATAATTGAACTTATATATGTTTTTTATTTTTTAATAACATCAGCTTTAAGTGACTTTTATTGTGTTTATCGAATTTCGCATTATTAAGTTTGTACCAGACTTTTTGGTATTCTAAAATTTTCTTTGATATAATAAAATATTTCTCCTTCAAGGTCTGCATTTTCAGCAGTTTCAACAGGATAATGATGTTATTTTTAAATGAAGTACTCACAATTGCATTATAAAAAACCTATAAGCAAAAATAGGTCTGCAGTTTCTAACAACACTTTAAGTTTCATACTTTTATGTTTGTTTCATATAAGTTTCCAGTATCTTTGAAGTTTCAATGCAATTTTATCTTCAATTGGGAGTTTTATGAAGACATTTTAAGGTGTCTCCATAGCATGTGCATTCAAACCACCTACCAATTCCAAATTGTCTGTAAGATTTCTCAGAACTTTTATGTTACTCCTATCAATAATTTGTTCTCTTTTGCTTTTCCAACTTCAGCCAAAGAAGGGAAGGCTAGGAATTGACTTACTGATGGCTAGCAGTTTACTAGCCCTTCAATAGCAGCCGGTACCTTTAAATTATTTGAGTCTCTCTCTCTAAAATTTGAACTTCCGCTGTTGATCATCCTCTTTGCATGCGCTTTCCTTTTAGATGGCAACCTGTCAGTAAAATGTAATACATGTGCATGTATTGTGAAAACAACAGACTTATTCTACTTAGTTTGCTCCTAATTGTCATTGATGAAACATTCACACTCCTAAATGACACAGATGAAACATTCAATAAAGTTAATAACCGTTTTATGAACTCTTTATTTTATTAACAGTAAGTGATCTAACATTTGTATTTACATGTTCTGCAAACATGAACACAATAATTGGCCTATTTGTACTATTTATCAACAAACATCAAACTTGCCGCTTTAGTTTATATTTATCTTTCATTTATAGCCGAGGTGCAAAATTAAACACAGACGGCATTATAGTGGTATAGACCCTGTATATCCCCGACTTTCTAATGCAGTAATTGTCCTTATGATTTTTTATTGACATTTTTCGATCAATATAACTTAACTGACATACCTTTGTTGTGATGAAATTACTACCCCACGAAAATCTTTTCAAATCATTTTGAATTAACTCTCTCTCATACGGCCCAAACCACCTTTACCCTTGTAATCGTTTTAAAGTTTCGTTAATTTGTTCGTTTATCAGATCTTTTGACTAGGATTTTTAAATTTTGCATCAGTCAAGCTTTTATGCGAATGTGGTGGATAGGTTTTCGCATTTAGGGTCATATGATGCTTCGTTGACTTTTTTATAAATTCTAATAATCTAAATGATATGTTAGAGGAGGGTTAGTATTATTTCAGACTTTGGAGATATTTATCTCATTTCTTTCAATTAACAATTAAGTTGATAATAGATCACAGACTTCGTGACTATAGTGGGATTTCAGAAGATTGTGTCTGGTCTTGATCATTGAAATGCTGTATTTATAATCTTCCTCAAAAAGAAGCATTGGTAACAAGAGCAGAGGTAGTTCATCGCACTCAGTTCCTTCTATTGTCAATTAAAGTCCTCTTTATCATTTTCCAACACTTCTTCTTCCTAGGAAGATTCAGATATTGAAGTCTGTTATCGTGTGATTGGGTAGAACCGTACCGAGTTGTTTTTTGAGAGGCAATCAGATCAAACCTGCAACCTCTGTGGTGAGCAGCCAACAGTCTACACTGCACTACTGCTACACTCGAGGAATCATTGTTAGTATTGTACCCCAAATGGCCGTGATCACCGTCAGACTACTTTAGTCCTTTCCGTAAAAATGCATGACTGATACGAAGTATTTGAGTTTCATGACCATTAATGCGTTACAAGACCAATAATACATTGCATTACTGATACCGAGAAAGAAAAGTGTACAGTATAGTTCAACATATCATAGGTCACTCTCTTTGTATTATAGTCGAGTACTTTGGCATGTGTCGTGTGTCGTTTTTTAGATTTCTTTTCGGATATTCAGTGGTATTCATTACAGTGCATCTGTATAGCGTATACAACATTATGTAAAAAGTGAGTTTTGGTAATATCAGATGATTTGATCGATATGATACGATTGTGTCTGATGCTATTATCACTTATAACGTATACTCAGTCACCATAGAAAAAAAATAAGATTTAAGTATTGAAAACCAGTCTGGAGATTTAGTAATCGTATCATAATTAGATTTAAAAATTAAAAGTCTGTACAGACCATTAAATTCATTAAAGATTTTATTACATAAGTTGTCAACAGATACTAATTGTAAGGGGTGACACTGGATAGGTGGTCTAGCGAGTACAAGAAAAGTGTTGCATGTTTTGGCTACAGACATTGATATACTTTTGCGTACCATGAGTCTAGCTTAACACTGTGAAGAAATCCAAGCTAGTAATGGCACCTTAAACCTTGGTATTGCACAGTCAACTGAAAAATAATACGTTTTGCTCTGCTCCTTCAGAGTATCAGACGTATACTCGTATTTCAGAAATACCATTGTGCTCAACAAAGGTTTATGACGAATTCCTTTAAAATAATTTATGTCTAAAATTTGAACTTTTTCAGTTGATTGTCCTCTGTGCTCTCTCCTTTACAACCTGTCAGTGAAATATAATACATGTGCATGTATTCTGAAAGGTTACATAGGGAACCCCTGCATTATTCTGCTTTGTTTGCTTCTAATTGACTCCGATGAAACATTCATGTTCCTAATTGCCTCAGATGAAACATTCATGCTCCTGAAAGACTCGGATGAAACATTCATGCTCCTTATTGTCTCCGTTGAAACATTCATGCTCCTAATTGCCTCAGATGAAACACTCATGCTCCTAATGAAAACCTTTCGCTGATGAAACCGTAAGTTGATGAAGCTATAAGTTGATGAAAACCTTAAGTTTAAACAGCTTATACAACAAATTATATCTGTAAATGCACTATCAATAACTCTTGAAGGTGATATTGTGGCTTTCATGTTGGAGGAAACCGCAGAACCCGTTCAAACCTCACCAGTCTGATGATATATGATGGCATAAGGGCAATCTCTCCCTCACAACAGATTTAAACCCGGGTTGAATAATGAACTCTGGACTATGTTTATCAGACAGATGTTTGAAGAAAGATAAGAAAATGTCTGGTGATCCTATTCATCTCCGTCAAATTTTGTTTTTTACCCTTCTCACTATATAAAACATTTATGATCTTGAGGGAGAAAAAAATCACTCGATTTAATCAGATCATATGTAATCCAGAATACATAGAAATCATTGTTCAGTTGTATTCAGAATCTGGGTCATCAAGAGACTATCAAACAAAAACTTCAAATGATCAACGTATCTTAAAAAAAACACCAAAACAAACAAAAAATTTAAATCTTCAAAGTTTATAAACATGATTGGTCGTTTACACAGCAGCTGTGTTCTAGAGCTAGAACGATGGATGATATCGTAAATTTCTTAAAAATGATATCTACATGTCTTAGATCTTCAAGCAATTAATCTAAAAGCAGTTTTCATTAAAAGGAGAAAGTTTTTATGATCACGCAGATTTAAAAAAGATACCGGAAAAGATTTACGACGAGAGAGCTTAAGACGTGCTAGAGTAGCATCAGTGAGATTGACTCTGAATTTTGTTTCTTTGTTAGGATGCTCGTAATTTTTTGTCACGCCTTATAACCACGAAGTTCACTACGGTAAATATTAGATTTAAATCCTCAGATGATGAGTGCTAAGCTATTGATTAATTTCTTAATACATTTTGATTATAGATTTTTATCAATACCTTTACCATGATTCAACAATTTTCCACATGCTTATTGCTGCCTTGTAGATAATGATCTAGCCACTTGAATGTTTTAACTATATGATATAAGTGTATTTGTCATTAACTAATCTACAGAAGATGGAATATAAATTATTTTGTGCAGGTGCATCTTTTCAAAAGTTGTACAATATGTGACTTGTAAACTGTATATGAAATTTTTAATTATGTTTCAGGCTGGACTTTATTAAGTTTGTTTTTATGAGTAAACATAAAAAAAAAATGCACGTGTACCGTCAGGAACATTGTCAAGCTGTCGTCAGGTTGATTTAAATCTCAGCTTGCCGTTCATGTCATTCATAACTGTTTGTAAACAATCGGACTGCAAATAACAGACATTCTAATTGATATCTAGGTTTGCATCATTTGTCTCTCAGTCTCGATGAATCATTTGTAGGGTCCTCCTTGTGGAAGGATGGTGGCTCTACTGAGCTTCATTCTGAGATCTTCCTCCACCAATAAAGCTGGATACGCCATAATTATATAACCTGAAATGTGTTGAAAATGGCATTAAACCCCATTAAAAACAAAATAAAACAAAAATAAAATTAATTTTGTAAACAACTCTTCTATATACTGATGGAAGAATTTATATATTATCGATTCAACAGGCTAAAAGGATGTATTAATTAAGAGATTGATGGGTATGCAGTCTTTTTACAAGTACTGTTACTAGTAACTGGAGGAAAACACTGAATAACGAGATCTGACGGACAAAACTTGAAGCAAATTGTATTTACATTTTTATGCAAGGTCATGAACTGATAAATGCTTCACAATTAAATAGGTTTGATAATTAAATCCTAATATTGTCTCAAAGTTTTACACTGTAATCTGTGTATAAAAATAAAATGTCCGAGAATTCTATTGACATTACTGTGATTACACTGCCTTTGGTGGACTGACAGATATGGTGTAATATCGTTACAATACTTTATTTATTTCACCAATATGTACTTGAGTTGCCATCACCCAGAGGTACTAATCTTGTCATTGTTACTGGATGTGGGATAGCCACTAAATGTTACTGCCTCAGCTCAATGTTCTCACATCTAGAGCAGCATGATGTAACGCCCCTCTTTCACAATACCATCGCACTACTGTTAATCACAGCGGGTGGGGTAACAATCAAATATCAAGTGGTCAAAATGACTAAATTGTATTGTCGTGCAAACAATCCCCAATCCATTGGGACAGGGGCCACCAGGGGCCATTGTGACAAAATGACCAGTAACATATTATCACAAATATAGTAGGAAACAGAATGACATCAATAATTACTCAAATTTCTGGATAATGAAATGTTCAATTAGAAGTGACAGCTAGCCAGAGTGTTGGAAAAGTTATATTGATGGATTGTATTTGGACAGTTTTGAGATAGTCATTTTGGACTGGGGTAGCGAAGAAAAATGACAACACAAGCTTTGTCAGCCTCAGGAAAAAACTCATATACCCTCAGTTCAACACCATTTTTCACCACCTTAGAAGTTTTTATCTGGTATTCAGATTTAATGGTGAAAAAATACCTGAGAAAAAATCTGTAGAATTAATATTTCCACCAGTAAATGGCAACATTTTGGACAGAGCTGGATTCGAACCACCTATTTTAGCAGTGGGAGGACAATGGACATGAAAGAACATCTTAGATTAGAAGTCTCGGCCTCAAAGAACCTCACACAGTTGAAAAAGCAGTATAACTGATCAAATTTTATATTAAAATATCTTCTAAGATTCTTAACAGCAAATTCTTTGAGTTTTTTTTACTTTGAAAACTTGAGCATCAAAAGCTCAAGTTCATGTCGACCATGAAGCTATTGAAGTTTCAGTATCAATATTTACCACCCAAAACAAGGCCAAAAGTGAAATCACTAACGTATGTAAAGAGCATTCAGTCTTGTTAGTCTTAAATTGTTGATATTACATGTGCTCATCAAACTACTAATCTGACATTAGAAATGTTATGATATAACAAGCCGTTATGTATTTCTTACACAATGACACTTCTGTCAACATAAAACACCCATAAGTACATCATATAATGAAGTACTTGTTGTTCAGCTTGATTTTACCTGTTAACGTTAACTATTTGACTTGATTGGGCTAAGATTGACATCTCCGCATACACATGCCACATTGGTGAAATGAACAATTGGTGCATTTTATTAATCATGGTTTTATTTATTTGCATTTCAATCAAAATCAGTTGCATATTACAATTTAAACTTGAACTTGTCCTTGTTTGTTGGGACAGTAATTGGTGTATAAGCGAATAATTAGGGTGACCTTGACAGGATTGTGTTTCAAAGGTTAAATGTTATGCAATTGATATAAAAAAAAACTTGATTAGAAAATTAAGCCAATTTTGTGACATATTTGACACGAAGAACAATTACAAATTTGCAAAAAGGCATTGGAATTTTTTTTTTCTTTCAAATATCTGAAAAATGAATATTATATCGTTTTAATTTAGCTAAGATTATAATATACAGTAGATGTATTTCATTTGTGTATTAAATAACTAAGTTTATTAATTATTTTATACTTAAAAGCAGTCTATTTATATTTTAACCTTTAATATTAATCTGACTTTGGTGAGACATGGGGGCTCGCATTTACTGAACCTTCTATAAATTATTGTACCGCAAGTATCTTTCATTGGTTTGAGGTGCTGATGGCAATTAAATTCCTTCCCTTGGGATGGAATTTTCTGTCCACACCAAAAATGGAAGATAATTTTTCCTGTGTGATTTTTTTAAGATTTTAACACCTGTCTATTTTTTATAGTAGCCTAGAATACCATAATATCTGTGAATTAATACGTCATAGCATGAGGTATTTGTCATAGTGGGAGGATTTCTGAATGATGTTATGTCATAGTGCGAGGAGGGTAGGATAAACGCGTGGAGGTGGTGAAAAAAGGCAAAAGTCCTTGTCCAGTATGCAAGAAATACATTCTAACATAGTTATCTGAAGACAAACTGCCATTAACCTTTATCTCTATAAACTCTAATAATGAATGAAAATATTTAGTATAAGGAGAAGACAGCTGTTTCTGTCCACATTATGTATGACTTATTCTGTCAACATAACATCCTGTGATGCTCATAAACATGATCTCCGGCTACCTTCATAGTTTGTTCACAGCTCATTTGCATGCATAATTTATTCATATTCAGGCGTTCGTCTTGTACGCTTAAATGTTTTTCCTGTTTTTACGACGTAATTTATGCAAATTAGTGGTGTGTGAATTTAACGGTTGCTGGAACCTCTGTTGTATGAGCTTTGTGTTGAAATACAAATTGTCTGTGTTGAATTCTCCCACAAGCTGACAATGATGTATATATATATATATATATATATATATATATACTTAATTGTTTGTGATAATCGTATGTAGCAATGCATGCCTCTTGGTGTTCGTTTCAGGGACAGAACAGCTGTCTATCACTGCACGTGGATAGAATTCCTCTACACGGGTGTCTGTTTGTCAGTTATTGACATGTGCATCAGCTTTGGTTTAAACACGATCCTTTATTTGTTTTTGGGGTGTGGAAGGAGAGGTGGCAAGTCTGATGTGTTTTTGTATGTTTTATTTTTAGAAATTTCTCACAGATATGTTGCCTAGAGCTTTCATCTCACCAGGTAAACGTGCCAATATCATCTGAATATAAGTCTACATTTTAATATCTTTATATTTATTTATAATAGCACATGGTTTATTTTTTTGTGTGTTTTTAGTAAATTAAAAGTGTTCATTTCTTTAATTGTCATTTCTATAAGCAAAGCATGATTGTAAGTCCATGGTTAACAGAAGCAAAGCAGTGTACGATTCTGGTATTTTCTTTTTGTATTATGTACAATGTAACGAGGGGGGGGGGGATAAAAGTCTAGAAATAATGACCTGATTAAATTGGGCTTAAGCTTTATAGTCTCTTTTTCTTTTGTTTACTGCTACAATTATAATTATATGACGTCCTCCATGACCAAGTAGTCACTATCTCAAGATCACTTCTCAATACTGAGGCCATGGATCCAAGCCCAGCTTGGTCCATATTTTTTATGTGAGTAGTTTTCTAGTAACGAGTTGAAGGACTCTTTGCAGATTTGTGTGTATATATGTATCTGCATGTGGCCTTCCTTCACCAATAAAACAAGTTGCCATAATATGCCCTGTAATTTTGCAAATAGTTTTAAACTCCATTCAATAAATAAAAAGTAACAGAAGAATGGTTGCTTTTAGTTTAGGTTTAATGTAAAGTCTTTAGTTATTATCATACCTATATTGGGCTTTGAAATTGTCTTAGACTTAGTTCTTTGTATATTTGTCTAAGTAAGCGTAATTATTCCATTGATGGAGCTTGTCAGGTGTTTTCACACATTCTCCTCTCGCGGATCATTACAGCCATAGTAGACATAATTAAAATGTGGGGTGGGTAATTCCGACAGATTCCTGCTATAAAAATTAAGTAATTGCTGCAAATGAAAGACACATGTCAATAGTTCTGAACATTTTCAACATTCTGTCAAAATTATGAGAAATCACTGTCTAATTGAATGTAATGCATTGTGTGTTCAGATTGTTCAAAACTATCTATGAAAGAAATTTTCTGTTATCATATTCATAACTGGTATGAAGGATCTGGGGTGCTATATGAGCAATTTATTGTAGTTTAAACTTATTTATTTCACATCAGTTGTGAAGCACCTCCTTACAACTTGTGAAATCCAATTCTTGCAAATCTGGCATTTATTGTTTGACAAAAGTATTGCCTGCAAATATGATCACTAATAATTTTGTATGACCATTTGGGATCCTGCAAATCTGGCCATTAGTTATTGTTTGGCCAAACTGATGCATGAAAATAAGTATGAACAAAACAGATTATGTTTGACCAATTTGTTTCCCTCACATTTCTGACCATTACCTGGTGTTTCTGCAAATCTGGCCAGCATGGATAGGGTTTGACCATTGTTGTACAGACATAATGACCTAATAATGACAAAATATGCAGCAACCGGTGATGTCCTAATGAATGTAAATGACCCTTACATCATGGTAGATGACCTTTAAATGACCACACAATATGGTTACATGAACAGAACAGAACAGAACAGATATTTTATTTCAGACTTGTACATAAATACATCGTCATAATAACATATTTACAATACATAATATCACGTAAAATATATTGTTAATTAATACATAAATTGTACCGCCATTTTTCATTTACATTTAAAGAAAGTTCTTTTTATTATTTTTTTTTATTATTATCAATATCGAAATAATGCATGCAAATTTTTTTAAGTCATAAATTCATAAAAATAAGAGGATGAACAAATTTATTAAATATTTAAATGATTTTCTTTCATTGATTAAGTGAAATGTTTCCAAAAATAGATAAAAAATATTCAATATATTTACATAAACTATTAAACGTTTAAAATGCTGTTTCTTAATTTCAGAGATTTCTTAATATACTGAGCAAAACTGACTAAAATACTTTTATCATTTGTTTTAAGCAATTCCATAAGCTTGTACATAGACGGTCTTTGAAAAACATGTTTATTTATATACTTCTTTCTAAAATCACTGTAGCAAGGACAGATGCAAATAAAATGGTATATATCTTCTACCTCAGTAGTGTTACAACAAAGACAATATCTCTCATTTCTTGGAATGTGATTTCTTGCATAACGACCTGTTTGAATTCTAAGAGTATGTGCTGATAATCTAATTCTAGTAACAAACAATCTTAAATCATTTTGGAGAATATCTAAATATTGTTCGTATGCAAAACTACTTTTGAAATATTTATACTCTTCTATAACATGACTATTGTTAATTGAGCCATACCATTCTTGGATAAAACAATCAATAACACGCTTTTTGAATATACAAGGAAATGTTTTTTTATCAAAAGAAGCATCTGTAAATAAGTAAGAAAACCCATAATCATTTAATAGTTTCTTAACATTAGTAACCCAATTTTTACATCCTTTTGCACAATCATTTACACCTTGTTGATATAATTTTTGTATAATGATATTGTCAGTATCAATAATTTTACACCAATACTTTACAATTCTACTATATCGGGTAATGTAAAGCGGATAACGTCCAAGTTCACCGTAAACCCCTGCTGTACATGTACTTAACCTAACGTTTAAAAGACGTTTACAAAATTTTAAATGAAGACGTTCAATTTCCTTGGACTTAGTGAAACCCCATATTTCAGAAGAATAACACAATATTGATCCAACAAATGAATCAAATAACTGACACAAAATTTTGGGTTTTAAATGTATTTTCTTACAATTTATCAATAAAACGTTTAAAGCCTTTAGAGCTTTACCTACTAAATGTTCGTTATTCAATGAAAAATTACCAGTATAATTAAAAATGGTACCCAAGTAATTAAAATCATCTACAACCTCCACATTCTGCCCATTATATGACCAATTCTCGCCATGTAATAGACGTCCGCGTTTTCGAAATACCATAATTTTTGTTTTAGAACTATTTACTTCCAAACTCCAAATATTACAGTATGTATGTAAACTGTTTAAGTTATTTTGTAACTCTTCTGGTGATTTGCCTAAAATTACCATATCGTCGGCAAAAAGCAATACTATTAATACTATGTCATCAATCAATAATCCAGAATCAGCCTTATTTTGCAAATACAGTTCTAAGTCTTCCATGAATAGAGATACTAAAATAGGCGAGATTACCTCCCCTTGACGTAAACCTATCGAATATTCAAAAAAGTCAGAAAAATTGTTACAACTTTTAACACATGACTTCACCTTTTCATACATATTTTTAATGACCCGTAAGAGTTTACCCTGTATGCCAGTTTTGTATAGTTTTAACCATAAAGCGTTTCTGTATATACTGTCAAAACACTTCTACATGATGGTCCATTGATAATGGTAGGTTTTCAATAAATAATTGTTTCACCCACTGCTGTAGTCTTGGCTGTTGTTTTACATGCTAATTGCTCTACAAGTAGGACATTTGGAGTGTGTGTTTCTTCATTAATGGTGTATGCACTGTGCATAATGTTTCTGATGTTTTCCTTTATTGTGAAATGCATTTGTCTATGTTAAACATTGGCTAGTGTTGCTCCTGACTTTCCTGGAGTTTCTGACCATGTTTCTGACTCATCTCTGAATTATTTATCTTCAGGAAATTTTATCGGAAATCAAACAAGTAATTTTCTGCTTCCTTCTTTTTGCAATGATTTTTAAAAAAAAATAAAATTAGTAGATTATTGTTAAAAAACAAAAAATGATGTCATATTAGGTTGGTAATGGAAATAGGAAAAATCTTATCACCTTTTGGTCAATAATTGAAATAGGAAAAATCTTATCACCTTTTGGTCAATAATGGAAATAGGAAAAATATCATCACCTTTTGGTTAATAATGGAAATAGGAAAAATATCATCACCTTTTGGTCAATAATGGAAATAGGAAAAATATCATCACCTTTTGGTCAATAATGAAAAAAGGAAAAATGTTATCACCTTTTCGTGCATTTTTGTTGTCTAATATTATAACAGAAAATGAAGAATGTATGAAGTAAAGCCAATCAAGGTCTTGTATTTCCACACCATCTCTGTCTAAATTATTGCTTCTACTTGTTGGGCATAATCTAGAGATTGTTTGAGTAGTTATATATATGGAGGTAATTATTTGTGAACAACCAGACATAAGTGTACAGACCAGACTATGGTGTATAGATATGCAAGCACTAGATGACCAAGGGAATAATTACCTAGTAAAACTATTTATTGCCTTGTTCCACTTGTTTACATACCTATGATAGATAAAAATACATTTTCATTGTTGCCCCAGTTATCAGTGCTTAAGTACATAAAAAATAAAAAATGTGTAAAAATTCATATATAAATAACAGTGATCTGTAAAGATTGACAGAAGAGTAGCGAGGCTATGAGAACTTGCATATATCCATCAATATTGACAGCCCCCATGATTTAATGCTTGAGTTTATAATCACCACTAAATAATGAACCCTGCAGCCATGTGGATCACTTACATCCAAGAGTATTTCTCACTGTCACTTTTGAATACATCTACCAGGTCATCAATTACATACTCATCAGTTACATATATATCTGTAATAACATACATATCTGTAGGTCAAGGAAGAGTAAATAAATATTTAGGGAGGTGGGGAGGGGATGAGTCTTATATTGTTGGTATTTTATGCCATTTGAATAAATTTTCAGGAATTATGACCCGTTTTTACTTATTTTTTGGTAAAAATTGGTTTCTGATCTATAACAGAGGCATTCATGTAGGCAGAAAACATTTTTAGTTTAAGTAGTTATACTCTTAATTGAGGACTCGCAAAATCTGGACTTGCAAAACCAGGACTCGCCAAACCTGCACTAGCCAAGCCAAGACTCACCAACCAGGACCCACCAAACCAGGACTTAACCAAACCAGGACTCAACACACCAGGACACACCAAACCAGGACTCACCAAACCTGCACTAGCCAAGCCAAGACTCACATACCAGGACTCACCAACCAGGACTCAACACACCAGGACTCACCAAACCCGGACTCACCAAACCTGCACTAGCCAAGCCAAGACTCACCAAACCAGGACTTAACCAAACCAGGACTCAACAAACCAAGACTCACCAACCAGGACTCACCAAACAAGGACTCAACACACCAGGACTCACAAAACCAGGACTTAACCAAACCAGGACTCAACACACCAGGACTCACAAAACCAGGACTCACCAAACCTGCACTAGCCAAGTCAAGACTCACCAACCAGGACTCACCAAACCTGGATATGATACTCTACTGAAGACTTCTTTTTATTTAAAAATAAAATACTGAGTACAGGATGTATAGTAATTATACTGGTGGCTAAATTTAAGTATACCGGTATACATTTTACTGTCATTCCTTGTGCAATAATTTACAATTTATGCAAATTTGGTGAGTAAACCCGACAAAGGCAGTGTTAATTATAATAATTATCACACTTACTTAAACCCTGTCACCTCCACGTAAAGTCTGTGTCCTCAAGTGACACATATATTGCTCTGGTCATTTTTCACAACCCCATGGTCATTTTTCACATGGCCACAAAAGCTTACAGTTTTAACATACTGGTATTTTTTACTGCGAAGTCATCTATATCAGGGATGGGTAAATATCTACTTTTCACTTTTTTATTTGCTATCAAACAACATACGCATTGTTGTATAAATTTAAACTGGAAAAACAGGACCAAGTTTAGTTTTTGATAAACTTCTTAATATTAAACTCTTATTCCATGGGTTGGCAGGTATGTTTCTTTTTGCTATAAAGTATTGTTGATGGAGTCTGAAGGGAGAGAAGGTTGGGGGAGACTGTGCCATACTTTGGTATTGTCCGTCATAGTTCTTTAATGTGTTCAAACAAATACATCACAAAACTACCAGGATTTCTAAATGCAATCTATGGATGAGATTAACAACCAATGTTAATGAATTTATTTTCTCAAGGTCACACTAACAAAAGGGTGTGACACACACACACACAATTAGTATCAATTGAGCAATCCCTACTCACTATGATTTAATATTGCAGTCACGGCACATATCAGCAATTATGAATAGGTATAAAAGGTTCAAAGTGAACCTGGGTTAAAAAAGGTTGCGAGTAACAATATCAAACAAGACCTTGATGTCCACTTGACAAATGTACATTATATATTTTTATGTCATTTTTTTTTTTGGTTGTTTTTTTTTTTGGTATGTTCAGGACCACACAGGTAACAAAAAAGAATGTAGAGTACATTATAAAAATGTATCGGTAAAACTGTGACTGTGTCCTGGCATGTTTTATATACAGAATTGTATACTTTAAATGTGTTTTAAAAGCCCAGTCTGATAAAAAAAAATTATGTGAAATTTTACCAGTTTCTTGCATAAGGATGGTGATTCTATTCAGATTGGGGTCTTCCTCTACAAATAAAATGTAGCAAGACTGAAAAAAATGAATTAACCTACTACATATTATAAATAAATCCACAAAGGGAAATAACCCCATGCTGTTAACAGTAATAAAGGGCAATAACTAACATATAAGCATCCTGGTCGCACTCTTTATTTACGATATAACGATTCTATTAGTGCTGATTATTATGTGTTACCCAATTACATGTACAGCAGACAGATAAGTATGTGATATGACATGTTTATGATATGAGCCAATATTAACTGATGTGATTATAATATATAAATTATATGAAATCACCTTTGATCATACAAAATGTGAATTATCTCCCTTTATGAAGTCACACTTTTCCAGTTGCCCAGTAAGATTAGATAGACAAAATAGATAAAAAATGTATGAGATATACAGATATGAATGAAATAAACACAAGATTTGTTTAAGTTTATATTATGAATGTTATATTTATGATACATCTTGAGATCAGGTAAATTTGCCCTGACATGAAGTTAACTTTTTATTTGTCATAAATATTATATTGCCTATATATGAGTCAAAACTTTTATTTATAATATTGCCTTGATATAAAGTGAAATCCCCCATTCTTGATGATAAGTTTGTAACAATCAAACCTGTTTTCAGCAGCTAGTTAAGGGAAGGAGCGAAAGTGGCCTTTTTGAGATAGGTTGTTGCTTAATACAGGGTTGATTTGCTCTGAAGGCATAGACATGGGAAATAGCAAATGTGATTGTTCAATAGAGGTGTCCACTTACACAAGTTGACTGTGTTTACAAGCAAACTATGATTGTTAGGAATATAATGAACTGAAAAAAAACAAACATTTTTTTCAAGAGTTTCCAATTCTTGGAGAGACAACTTAACATTAGCCAGACATACAGCAGGTATTCAACATTAATGAGTGTGAACCATTGATAAACACCATGGTCAGTTTTATTGAGAATGTAAAACATGTTTTGATTATAACCCACTATAAACCCCTGCTACCTGGAGTGTTGCTGATGAAGGGTTGAAATTGTAATATTTTTATGTGATTTTCTTTATAGATATTGAGTTGATAAACTCTTCTAGCTCATAAAGAATTTGTTTCATCTTTAAGGCCTTCCACCATGAACTCCCTACCCCCTCATCCAATTAGCAAAATTGTGAGAATTGGTGTGGTGCATTAAGGTATACCCAATCCATATAAAACATTCATACTGCTATGGAATCTTGTTTTCAAGCTCAGGCAACTTTGGTACCAAACCGGCATCTCTATTGTCTAACCTGGGTTTAAATTCTTAAAACATAATTATTAGTGACAAGAAACCGATAGCTGCAGTTGCAGGTTGCCCATTACACAGGTAAGTGATAAGTCCAGAATGATCCATTTTCATCTCCACATAAGAAGATCTGCGGCGGCCTCCATCAAGTAACTAACTTGCTTGTTTGGTAATTGGTAAAAAATAAAAATGTATGAATATTGTTTCCCTCACCTGAAACAGACTTCATCTATCTATACTTGTGGCTGTATACCAGGTCTGACCATCTGGAACTGGTCAATTTGTGCTGCAGCAGGTAACTTGATAAACAGATGTTACAATGTCATCAGCATGTAAATATATCCAGCACCTTCATGTGAGGTATGTTTGGACAATTCGTCATTTCCTTCAACATGCCCGTTTGTTTGCTTTAATGAAAAATTATGCTGGTTTTGAATTAGTCCTTGGATTTTATGATTGTTGTGACAGCTCTGCAAGTAAATACAGCGTGCAATAAATCAAGACATTTATGGGTTTATGTCACTATGGTGGTCTCTTTGATGGTTTCTATTACTGAGTGTGAGACTGGTCAAAAGATGTACATATATGTACATGTATATATTTCATTCTTGTGTTTTCATAGTTTTGGGTATCCAGGTGTTTTGTTTTTTTATCAAAACTCATGTAAGATTAAATCTTTTGTTTTTTATCCTTTTTTTTATGTATTGTAGTATACTTAATATATTATAAATATCAGATTCTTACATTGCATTTTTGTCTCCAATATTTTGAACTTTTCTTGGGTAGCATTATGAACCCAGCATTATACACTAAAATGAGATACGGATCTATAAGTTTTTTGTTATAAAAATCTATTGAAAAAGCTGCAAAAATAGAAAAAACAAAATCATCTTTTTTTTATAAATCGGCATAGCCATGATTTATATAAATGGTAGCATATTAAGAAGGGAAACAAAGTTTCTCCATTAAAAAAGCGGGTAATTTAAGATAAGTCGGAGATAGTATAAGATATGAATCTATTCGCTGGTTGGACCAGTAGTCACATGTTGAAAGATGAACACAGGCAGACCAGCGATTGCTGTATACCAGCTGTTGCCTCAGTTAGATAAAAACATATCCACAAACATTAGCAAGGATTACTGGAGGTAGATAATTGTATTGAACAAAATAATACAAGTGATGTCCTGCAGAATTGGAGCAAGACATAATTAATGGTGTTTCTACAAAATTAATTTTACACAATTTAATACTGTAATGATGGTTTTGACATTTTTTTCAACAGTGAAATTATCAAAACCACATAATTAACAGATAGAAATTTCTTTCTATGATAAAGAACTTTCAAAAGGTAATTTTTATATTTCCAAAAGTAAAACATGGTTGGTTTTCAATGAAATATCAATTAAATCATACCACCACCTTCAATGCTCACTTGATGAAATAAAAATGATAATTTTCTGAAACCAACTATTATTCCCTACATATTGACTGTCGAAAAAAATTATTGTGCAATATCAACCACTACAAATACCTTATTTAGAAAACATTTATAATACAAAAACTAAGGTAGGGTGGTAGTGTAGTGAATAGAGCGTTGGTCACTCATGCCAGAGGTTGCAGGATCGATAACCAACTTTACCAGTTGGCCTCTCAAAAACAATTTGGTAATGTTTCTAGCCGGGAACCAGACTCTAGAGAATTTAATAAGCTCTGAGCTTACTTCACAAACAAGCAGTTAATATAAATTAGTGTTAATTTGTACACAAGCTATATTTGTTTTGTTTGATTTCCTTTTTTAAAACCCATTTAACAGTTAACAGTCAACATTGATCTGTAACTAGCTGCCCGTATAATTTTATCCCAAAGGCCTCATGAAAATAGTCAACAGTTTTCTTAATTTCTTTAAATCATCCTGAAGATTCCTTTATAATAATAATGATAATAATAATAAATTCTTCATTTAACGATAGTAACTCAATTACAATAACATCACATACATAAATCAAATTAAAACTGTACAAAGATGGTAAAACTGCTATTGATGATTATTTGAGAAAAATTACTGATGTTTTATATTTCTCTTTTTTTTTTCTTTTTTTTTTTTCATTTTTTCTTTTTTTTGTTTAAAGAAACTGGAAAACAAGATTGACACATTTTGAAACATTCTTCTGAAGAATACATAGGAAGTCACTTAGCAACAAATGTACTTCCTTGCAAAACAGCTGTTTGATCCTTCTATAATTGACACAAAAAGTGCTGTAAAATTATGAAATACTCCCCAATTCTTTATGAAAGAGTTTATCAAGGTGAGCTATGGGCACTTCTGATAAATCTCTTATCTGGGGTCTTTAAGATACAGTATCTGATAATTAGCCAAACGTACAGATAGCACATGCTGATCTGGAGTATCAGGAACCCTAAGTGGCTCAATTTTAGCATATTAAAGGATTGAGAGTCGTTATGGATTTGGTGTTTTTATTCCCTGTCAAAACGGTTCTCGCTAATGTTTTTATTAGCTTGTGCACTAGGGAAATGGAAAGTTGTGTGTGTTTCTCCAGGATGTTTTTTAATTTAATGTGTTTTGGAATAACGGTTTTTAGTTTGTGTTTGGTGCTTTAAAACTGATTTTTTTTTGCATTTATTTTAAAGAGGAGTGTGTTTTGGTGTTTTATTCAATCTACCTAATTGGTTAAATGACCAGAAGAAGTGGTAAGCAAAGTTTAATTAATAATATTCTAAGAGAAATTAATGGAACATGGATTTTAATAGAGTAAAAAATCTTATTGGTAGATATTATCTAGTATGCTAAAAAGATTAACCCACACACCATCCCCACCACCCACATGTAACCAGAAAATTCCTGTTCTCCCTGTCTAACAGGTGGGAGAAAACATATAAAATGTTCTTATGTTCCTCCCCAACTAATGACCATTATAAACAAATAAAAAATCAAGTAAGTTAGGTAATAGTTCATTCAAATATTGTTCATTAAATACCAATGTCCATCTCAAATGACAGTTTTTAAGAAGACATTTAACTGTTATTAAATATTACTGAGTGACCACTAGTTGACCAGTGCAAATTGGCCTGTAAAGAGAGTGTACCTATTCTCTTACATAATGTTGCATATTGTTATATTCTGCATCATTGTTATCTGTCTCCACAGACTTACCTTGTTTACACTAATTGTCCCTTAACAGTTAACTGGAGTTACCTTTCCTTTGAAGTCTACAGTTGTCACCCATGTGTCAAATAGAAAATTGCATCTTGTACTCTGTACTCTATTATATTGTGTGGAAAAGACTGTGTAAACAGCAACATCCATCATGATATGGGTCTTTCTAATTTACTGTTGTTTATCTTTGATAAATAAAAAAAAAGAGATGTAAAATTGTTAAATAATATAATTTTGAAATCAACAGTAGTTACTTAACTACAGATTATTAATTTTGGAAATGTACGTTTTGCAATTTTTTATTTTGTTTAGTTTTATTCTTTAATTTATTTAAACTCAATTGTGAATTAATGTCAGAGCTTTTGTAAATCTGAAAGTGACTTTCGCAAGTCTGACCATTTCTAGGTATTGTTAGTATGAGGTCAGCAGTTCAAGCATTGGATTTAACTCGTGACAAAATCTGGCATCAGCACCCAACACCCTGTCTACTACAACATGTTCACACCTTCAAATTTTTTATGCCCCTGGGGCATATAGTATCACAGCTGTCCGTCTGTACGTCCCATATATGGACGTATGCGTACATATATACGAAAATGGTTTCCGACTTATATCTTTAATTATAAAGAACAGATTTTAACTAGATTTGGTTTATGACTTTACATTTAGGTAATACAGATGAAGTTTGTATTTTGCTCCAGTCTGATGATTTTTAAGGAGTTATGCCCCTTTTTGAACTTAGATTATTGATAAATGTCAAGAAATTGGTTTCCGCACAATATCTCTTGAAGGATTGGATGGATTTGATTTTGTTCTATGCTCTGATTAACTGATAGTTTCCAACCTCTAAAGTCTTTATTTTTGGACCGATTTTGGTGAAAATTTATATTTGGCTTTATATCAACAAGACCCAGGTCAGGTTCGACAATGGATGGAATTGGTGCATATTAATTAGGTGTTCTGGACTCTGATTCGCTGACAGTTTCCGATCTCTAAAATCTTTATTGATGGACCAATTTCGATGAAACTTGATATTTGGTTTTATTGATATTTACAATGTGATTACAAAGTGGGGGCATCCATGGATGCATTTCTAGTTATTTCATTATTCTTGAGTTATTATAGTAAGGCGTAGGTGCAAATACAAGGCTTGACAGGTATGATAAGAAAAGCAGTGTGTAGTACACCTCCATGTTTATTCTATATGTCCTGGGCAAAAGATTTAGCAATTCAAAATTTCAAACCTAGATGTTACCAATCTGATATCAAAGGGGACCTATCATTATTTGTTTAGTAAATTAGACCCTTTTAAGGGAGCATTTATTTGTGTAGGTTAATCGCAAAGCAATAAATATTTATGATGGGCAGTATATATATAAATTAATTGTTCAAAACACTCAAGTGAGACCATCAAAAGTAACACCTGTTAATAGTTACTTAAAATCAAGTCATATGTCCCAATGGGTAAAGTGTTTCATGTGGAATTATGTATATGTTTGGGTATGTTTATGAAAAACCAACTCTCCAAAATCAATACTTCATGAAAACCTAGTTTATCAAATTCTGTTTCAAAGAGATGGATTATCCAACCACAGGTGTGTTGCACTTCTGCTATGTTGTTAACCCCCTACCAAGTTTCATCACCTTGGTTCTGACACAATTACTGAATGATGAATTAGTATCCCTGACTTACAAAGTTGGTGTGAAGACACCAAACAAACTGGAACACCAGGGGAGCTAATTAAGTGAGGGGACAACAGGGACTGCTGGATTAATTACTGTTGTGCTGTATTCTCATCTCTTATTTTGATACATTCTATACACTTGCCATATTGCAAATCTTCTAAATAATGGTGTGATAAGATTGCACCTGACTCAGATTTTACCAACATTTTACTTTAAGACTTAGAAGCTTAACTAAGTTTTGACTGCAGCAATAATTTTTTATTTATATCAAAGACACCAGATGCAATTCTTCTGGAGCCAGTCTAAAATCATAATCATCTGAGTTTGTTTGTTTGATTTAAGTTATGAAGTATTTACCTTAAGTACTTAATTATACAGACAAACAAATTTTTTATAAATAATTTATTGCATAAGTAGCGCTGATTTGAATACCAATATCATTGACATAGGGTGTTGTCGAACCTCATTTTTATCGAGGTGTTACTGAAGTTATTGGACCCCCAGATATGTGTCTGTTTGTCATAGTTTGTTGACAATAATACATTCCCCCCAACACTTTCAAGTAACAACTCTATTGTCTGTCTCTGCTAATTGAACTTAGCCAGAAGTGTTGACAACTTGCAACTGTTTTCACAGTATAGCTGAAAGATCTGGTAAAATTGGATAAAATCTTGAAAAATGTGGAATTTTTTTTACTGTTATTTTGATGGCAATGTTTTTCAAATCTCAGCATGATAGCCACAGCACCAGTGGGAGACCCCATAGATGTAGTTAAACAGAAAACTCTTGATAAAGTGCTCATAGTTTATACATGACAGAACCATTTGAAAAGGGGAGTACATATGAACTGGAACTTTTTAGGGTTTGAAATTTTATGTAGGATTTATGTTGTGAGCCATGGTCAGTTCAACATCAGGGGTCTGTTTCACTTATGTAGTATTTTGGCAAATGTAAAAAAAATGAAAATATTTACAAGGCTAACGAAAGGTCATAAAATGAGGTAAGTGAAATATTAAATGATTTTTTTTATTTTTTAGTAGCTTCAAATTTTACACTAAGAAGTTTGTAAACTCATGACTATTAGTGACAGAGGGCCCCATATTTGTAAAGAATGCATTGTGTTAAATTTGTGATAAAGCAAGTGAAGTCAATGGTATAGATGTTTAATTAAGTGATCTATACTCTCATGGTTTCATTTGATAGACGGCATCAAACATTCTGTTGGTACTGGAATATTGCAGAATTATAATATCATTTACAAAATATCTGGGTGATTATAGAGGATTGAAACGCCATATTCAACTCCTTATCATTGAGTAGTTTTTGAGTTGCGTAATTTACATCTTGAAATAATTCTGAAAAAAGATAATTACTGGAATAATTGGTTTGATTGTTGAAATGCTTTTGGTTTAATGTGATTGCAATAAATTTCCTACATTTAGACTCTGTCTTATCTGTTTTTGTTTTTGGATGATAATTGCTTATTTAGAATCTGGTTCCCTATAATGTTGGCTCATTACAGTAATAAAATGCTCCTTAAATAAATCATTTTGCACGGATCCATTAGAATGTATGAGTTGCTTTTCTGTGGTGAAACCAAATCAAGCAGTACACAAACCCAATTTGGTCCACATTGGTCCAGGAAATCGTTCAGTATTAAATTTAAAAAATTGGTTTGATATCGTTTCGGCTAAGAATTCTCTACGATAAAACAAATATTTTCAGTTTTATGGCTTCCCTGCGTTTTGATTTATTAAAATAAAACACTTGAAAGAGTATTGTAAGATTTGAGGAATGTTTTGACACTATTAAGTTGGTGCTTTAGTGGAAGAGATACATCATGTTTTGTGTAATATAAATGTCTCCTATGTATGTGGATATTTTAATTGCATTCTCATAAAAGTTGTGAAAGATCTCTCAGACAGTCACAGAGGGTTGGCCATAAAAAACCTGCAAACTGTCATTAACTTGAACTTGTTTGATTGACAGTTCAAGCTGTTGTTCCTGTCACATCTATGCATTTACCATACAATATATAAACAAAATCAGGGGTGTTTTGCCTATTGTCATACCTTTGTAAGAGGTCACCTCTATTAAACAGCCACTTTTTTCTTTCTTTTTTTCTTAAACAGCCACTGTTATTTCCTATTGCTATGCTGACCTGAATTAAGCAACAACCTGTCTTAAAAGACAACTTTTGTTCATTCCATTGACTGGCTGCTTAAGACAGGTTTGACTGTACATCACACTCTAAACAATGATACAATAAACTAATAGTAATGAATATTAGAGTGAAAACAAATTCCCATTCATGATTTAATATAGGGGATAAAATGTTCACAGCTAGTCTAAAAAATATACTTACTTGATGTGTTATATCATAAGGCATACTTGATGAAACTTAGTAGATAAATTAGATCATTGATACAAAATTTTATGGTAAAAGTACAAATGGAAGGACTGTGTTTCTTCTCAGATTCATTCCCAGTTTCTCCTCCATCAATAAAACTGGATGTACCATCTATAACAGTTTATGTGTTGAAAATGGTGTTAACCTCATTCAAAGAAAAAAAGGAGAACAAAAAGTACAAATCAATATTTCCATGGATACCATATAAAACTGAAATTATTTAACTGTTTTTATTAAATTATAAAACTGGATGTTCTTCAACAATTTACCAGAGTTATGCCCCTTTCCAAATAAAAACAAACATAAGGGTCACCATACATAATACTGGTAATGCATTTTAATTTCATATTTGCGTGAAGCAGATACTTAATTTTCAAAAATAGTGTATAAGTTCAATAAAATCACTGTGTGTTGTCCATTTAAGAAATCATTTCATTACCTCTGAAAGGGAGGTAATGTTTATTAGGCAGAATATGGTAATCAGCGCAAATCTGTCTATGGTCGTAAACAACAATTGGGTTCAATTCTAATTGACCCTTTTGGATTGCTGAAAACTTAGTTATCAGCCCTTGTAAAGGTGACTAGATGACAAAGGGCACTTACAATGCTTAGACAAGGGCCATAAAACAATTTGTAACATTTTATTTTATGGCCCTTTATCAGTGTGATTTAGATTGCCGACTAGACTGCTTGATTCATCAACCTATGCTACATTGTACAAGTAATGTGTAGCAGTGTGCTCCAGCTTTTATTAGCTGTTATGATTGGATTTTATTTTTTTACCTTTAATTTACGGAAAAAGTTGGTGGTGGTTTTTGGTAGGTGTTAAATATTATTTCTTGATGGATTATTTTTTTGTGTAGGTATTATATTTTACCTCTTTGTGGATTGTTTTTATATGCAGCTTTATAAAAATTATGATTATTGCAACTTCTCACTGGCATATTTAATATAATGACAATGCACAGAAGTATTATTATATGGTACTCCACCCAGTTACATTACTTAAATATATATTATATGTGCTTTTAGTCTACTTTAATTTCATATTACATAATATTATCAGTTTTATATATTTCATATTATACTACCAGTACATATACTATCATTCCACATGTATATTACATATACTATCAGTCGACATGTACATTACATATACTATCAGTCTACATATACTATCATTCCACATGTATATTACATATACTATCATTCCACATGTATATTACATAAACTATCATTCCACATATACGTTTTATATAGTATAAGTGTGCATACATATACTATCAGTCTTCACATACATTACATATAGTATCTGTCTAGATACACAATACTTATAGTATCAACATATACATTACATATACTATCTGTCTAGATACACAATACATATAGTATCAACATATACATTACATATAGTATCTGTCTAGATACACAATACTTATAGTATCAACATATACATTACATATACTATCTGTCTAGATACACAATACATATAGTATCAACATATACATTACATATAGTATCTGTCTTGATACACAATACATATAGTATCAACATATACATTACATATACTATCTGTCTAGATACACAATACTTATAGTATCAACATATACATTACATATACTATCTGTCTAGATACACAATACATATAGTATCAACATATACATTACATATAGTATCTGTCTAGATACACAATACATATAGTATCAACATATACATTACATATAGTATCTGTCTAGATACACAATACTTATAGTATCAACATATACATTACATATACTATCTGTCTAGATACACAATACTTATAGTATCAACATATACATTACATATAGTATCTGTCTAGATACACAATACATATAGTATCAACATATACATTACATATACTATCTGTCTAGATACACAATACATATAGTATCAACATATACATTACATATAGTATCTGTCTAGATACACAATACATATAGTATCAACATATACATTACATATACTATCTGTCTAGATACACAATACTTATAGTATCAACATATACATTACATATAGTATCTGTCTAGATACACAATACTTATAGTATCAACATATACATTACATATACTATCTGTCTAGATACACAACACTTATAGTATCAACATATACATTACATATAGTATCTGTCTAGATACACAATACTTATAGTATCAACATATACATTACATATACTATCTGTCTAGATACACAACACTTATAGTATCAACATATACATTACATATAGTATCTGTCTAGATACACAATACTTATAGTATCAACATATACATTACATATACTATCTGTCTAGATACACAACACTTATAGTATCAACATATACATTACATATAGTATCTGTCTAGATACACAATACTTATAGTATCAACATATACATTACATATACTATCTGTCTAGATACACAACACTTATAGTATCAACATATACATTACATATAGTATCTGTCTAGATACACAATACTTATAGTATCAACATATACATTACATATACTATCTGTCTAGATACACAACACTTATAGTATCAACATATACATTACATATAGTATCTGTCTAGATACACAATACTTATAGTATCAACATATACATTACATATACTATCTGTCTAGATACACAACACTTATAGTATCAACATATACATTACATATAGTATCTGTCTAGATACACAATACTTATAGTATCAACATATACATTACATATACTATCTGTCTAGATACACAACACTTATAGTATCAACATATACATTACATATAGTATCTGTCTAGATACACAATACTTATAGTATCAACATATACATTACATATACTACCCTTATTAGTAAAATATTGTGAATGATTTGGAATGATCACAGGAAATGGTAGTGTTAAGTCACTGGAGAGATTCCTCGTCACAATATACCTATATATTTCACAGATTTTGTGGCAAGTTACAGTTATATATTACATTCATAGCTGGAAAGTTTAATTACCCAGCTGGCTGATGGTGTGACAGGACATACAGAGAGTGACAGACAATTTAACAGAAAAATTCAATGAAAATTAATTAAGTGCGATATACTTTAATCTGGGATGAGGGAGATAGGTATGAGGGAGATAGGGTAGGGATTGTCAATAGGTTCACATAGTAAGTTATCTTTAAATAATACTGTTCTTTGCAGTGTGTAAATGTTTTTTTGTGATGAGAAACTGTTATAGTTTAAATAACTAAAATGTCTTTTCCTTCGCATTTTTACATTTACCATATCATTTTAAAAATTAAAGCTAACCTTATAAGTATCATTATTTTTAATTGCTGTACTGTAGATTCTGTCTCACTTTGATGTTTTTATTACCTATTTAAATAAAAACAATCCATTAAGCCAGTATATATGTCCTTAATTAATTACCTCCCCGCATATTATGTCCTTCTAATTGAAATAAACTCTTAAATGGCGGTAGCTCAAACTCTAGCCATTTTTTTTGAGTGTATTACCATTTTTAATGTTAAAAGCAGTTTATTTAACATAAACTTGACAACTTTAAAAAATAGTGCAAAGAAAGACAATATTATTTTTAATTTTATTAAACAAAGGGAATGATGCTGGCACACTTACCTGAGAGATGATATTGAAGCATAACAGAGTACATTAAATCTTTACCTGTGGGTGGGTTGGGGGTAGTTTTATGGGTCTGAATCCCTCCCTATGTTTACAGCTGACCCTAAACATACTGTAGGACTATAGACCCTTAATATGATGCTACTTAAGTCTCCTTGACTGGTAGGGAGGGGTCCGGCGTTGTTATTATGACATGTTTATAGACAGACATATGGTCAGCAGGAGTGGTGGTGGAAATACTTCAGAGTATTGGAGCACCTCCAACTTATTGAGACTCTGACTTATAGTAAGATACCTATTTTTGGTTTACTAGAGTCCTGGGAGTTAAAATCTCATTGCTCATAGCTAGCTATTGTTCACGGTGCATGGAAATGTTGACATTTTTAAATCAATTTTTGGAGCAAAAAAAGTTCTGTATTAGTGTATTTGTCTTTTTAAGTGCTAATTGAAAAACAACTTTATTTTTGGAAATCAAGAATTTTGGGGATCTTATTAAAGTGATTGGCCAAATGTTATAATTATTGCCAGTAATTTTACTGACCTCCATCATTAAGAGCCAACAATAAATCCTCTAACACTGTTGCTGTTACCCTTGGCAAAGATTTTGAATTTTCGGTGCTTTAAACCCGCTAATGTCAAGAGGTCACTTAGACTCCTCCTCCTGTACTGACAGTGGCAATTGGACATTAACAAAACTGATTGATTTTCCATACCTTTATTCTGTTATTTTATCTCAGAATCTGGTATCCAATTTAAACCTTGTGTCAATTACTTTGGTTTATGAAATTGTAGTATTTATAGAGAATGAGCATTCACAAGTTTGATTTGGTTTGCAGGCAGACTTCAACTTGTTTATTTATCTAAAGATTTCATCTTCAGGGTAGATATATTTGTACTGGTAGAACTGGTCAGAGTGGTCATTTTCCAGAAATGTACTGACCAGGCAAGACCGCACATTGAGATTTTGCTGGAATGTGGAGAATGTATTATTTTTTATTTATGAACAGAAACATAAAAGTGTACGCTGATGCATTTACTTTCCAGTTTTTGAAAATGGAAATTCATTGTGGTCAGTTACTACCATATTCACATTTGCCATGGTAACAGAATGAGTGTAGTCAATTTGTAATTATTTTATCATTTCAGAAGTCAGTGCTAAGAGAAGAGAGAGAGAGGGGAATTCATGATTTGGAAATAGATGAGAGAAAATTACCCTGCATGTGAAAAGTAAGTTATTTTTTGTGTGTGTTTTAATTTCTTAATGGATTTTTTAAAAAAAAAAAGAAAAAAGAATTTGTTATTTTATGCAATTTTTCACACACCACTGGTAATATGTTGCTGCCACCAATTTTATGTACATATGAATCCAAGGAAAATCACCATTTCTACACAAGTAGCAGGTAAAACTTTCTAACTTCATCTCTTCAAACAAAACTGGGCTTAAATCCATGACCTCAGTGGCGTGAGAGATTAGTGATCTTGAGACAGTGCCTTAGACCACTTTGCCACATGAATGATTAATTTACTAGAATTCTGTACTTTACTCTTGAAGTATAACGGTGAAGTACATGTATGAAACGTGCATGAGTAAACATTCTAATGGATAAATGTTCTCTGTGAGTCGTTAAATTTTAATTACTCTGCTTTCTGTAACAGCTAGAAAAATGTATATATATATATATATAAACATGCTTGATCGAAATGGCAAAATGTTGTTTTCCGTTCTGGAAGATTTCAAAACTCGTATCATTTTATTGATCGTAAAAAAACAACCATTGCCTCATGTATGTTATATCTCAAACAAACAAAAAACCTCAGGAAAAAAGCATCAATAGAAATTTCAGGAGTGTTGAAGTATAAATGGACCGATTGTGTGCAATTCAAGAGATATCATTATAGAAATCTACATCATGTGATCATTTTTACCGAGCGATCATACCTATGGCTGCTGCTTCTGAGAAAATGCAAGATAGTCTGCCGATAAATCAGTCTGATATTTTTTCTTTTTTTTCTCTCCTGAGGAATGATTCGATAAAAGTTAATGTAAGTTGTGACATCAGAATTCTTGTATTTTAAGTGCATAATTAAAATGTGTATTATTATTGCAACTTATAAAACCTAGAGCCCAGGTGCAAATATTTTAATTTGTTTTACTGAATGTGCAATATGATTTAAAATATATTTAATATTCAACTTAAAGGAGTAACAGTGACTGTGTTATATTGTATACGAAACAAATTTAATAATTTCAGTTGAAGCCCCACCCCACATCCCAACCCCCAACTCACATTTTAGGAAATATATTATTTATATTAAAAATAAAATATTTAATTTTTCATAACCTCCAAGTAAAATTGATTGTCCCTTTAAATAATACACATATAAAAACTGTTGTTTTATCATTCTGTTGTTAGTGTGTTTTTTTTTTAAATATTATTTCTTTTAACAGACATTTAAACAAAAAATAGGATAAGATATAAATATATAATTTGCAATGTGTTTTATTATAATGTTTGTACTAAACTATGTAGATGAGTAATTGGAACATAGGTAAGGAAATAAAAAAAACTTCATTTTGTTTGAATATATATTTTTTTCAACATTGTATTCCTTTAGAAATATTAGTACATATAAACCTGTCTTATGATAAGTCTGTTGTTTGTACATCTGGACACTTGAAAAGACGTTGTGGAGTATTTAGAAAGAAACAAAAAAACAGCTAGAAATCTTTCCAAACAACTTTAAGTAAACTGAGATTGAAATGAAGATTTCTTATCTTCTTTTGCGCAACAGGAGTTGAAAATATGAGGTAGGAAGTAGATTCCCAGATAATCAGATTATAGGGAAATACTTAATATTGACCTATATCAGAAATTATTAGCATTTAATAACTAAGAAATATGTTGACCAAAATCAGAGGTCATGATTTTTTGCCTGATAACAGAGGTCGAGTTTTGTTGCCTGACGACAAAGGTCGAGTTTTGTTGCCTGGCAACAGAGGTTGAATTTTGTTGCCTGATGACAGAGGTTCAGTTTTGTTGCCTGATGACAGAGATCGAGTTTTGTAGCCTGACGACAAAGGTCGAGTTTTGTTACCTGATAGCATTGATGATTGACTCTCTGTCTGTAAATGTTTATAATTATTATGTAGCAAAGCAGGAGTTTGAAGCGGAAGACAGGAAGTAGATTCCCAGATAGACGGATTGAAGGGAAATAGCTTTTATATCAAATACAGTATCAGAAATTATCTAAATTTTAATAATAAATAACTCTTAAGATAGCTGTTTGTGTCAGTCAATGGTACGTTTCGCAAAACAACATACCCCCAGATTTGATTAATGTGTTAAATAGCAATCTGGTCGTGATTGTTTGTATCTCAGTTTGTCATCTTGTAAACACATTGTTGGAATGATGATGAAAATGGGCCAAAACAACAGAGATGGAACAAAGCTGTTTTAGTGGTAATTCATCAAGTTAGGGTAAAGTTCATTTTCATAAAATTCATGATTTATAAAGTGTTAAGTTGGTAGATCAAATGTTGCACCTTTGCTTGCTTATACTTAAAAGATGTACTTATACTCTGCAATTCTTTGATGTGGTGTAACAGAAGCAACTCCGTTTGAAAATTAAACATCACACATGAAATGCTTAATATTTTTAAAAGGAACTATTTGATAGTAGAGCATTGCAATGAATGAAAGTAACTTTTCTAAATAATGCCAAAATGTTTTTTTTTCTCATCATGTAGATTCTACTTATATAAAGTGATGTGAATTTCAGGGTGTTAGGATGGGGGCAGGTAATAAAATAAGTATGTAAATAGATAATACGAAATATTTCCTACTCCCGTGATTAGTAAATACCAACAAAAACTGTTCTCATTAATGATACAAAAATATTGCAAATTGACTTTCATGATCATTAATTGTAGACTCTTATTATAATGAAGATTTATTGTATGGAAGTTATAAAAAAATTATACAAAAATAAATAAACATAGATTATATAATAAGAGATATTCATATTTTCCTGAACGCAACTGTGACAATAGTGTCAGGAGTAATGAAAATGAAGTGAGAAAAGAGAAGAAAAAAAAGTAAACACTAAATATAAGACATCTTAAAAGAGTGTGAAATATAAAATTTTTAATTACACCACATTTTGATGAAAACATTATGTGACCGAGCTGAGTGGTTTGTACTACAAATGTCTTGCACCTCCCCTTAAAACTGTAAACTAATTGAAGAAGCAGGCTTGCGGAAGAATCGCTTTTGTTAATGTGGTTACAGAATCAGCAAGTGCCCAAAAGCTACAGATGGATTTTAAACTTTTCAAAATTCGTGGTTATGAAAACTGCAGCATCATAATTACTGTGTTTATATGGTTTTTAAGATTATAAAATGAAACAGTTTATTTTGTGTTTTTTTTAGTATATATTATAAATTTCATAAGCAACCAAAACAACAAAAATTCTTGTTTAAAATGCTCAGATATTTGATCTGATATCTTACTCTTGCAGCAGTTTTTGTGAAGATATCTAAAAAACACATACACAAAATCAGTGGTCTGAAATCTTAAAAGTTAATCCCTAATAGTAACCTTTTTGATAAGACTGTTGTAACAGTTCACTTGTAAAACATTAAATATTTGAACTGCTTTTGTTTTGTTTTAAAATATATCATATATCTGTTAAAGGATGGCAACAAAATTTACTACCCAGATTGACAGATTCAAACATCTTGTTTTCTATGTCTTAAAGACTTCTCTACCATCAAATTAAGACTTAAAAAGATGTTCGCTTAATTATGTGTGTGTATGTGCCTTCTATATCAACTTGTTCTAATTGTTACCAGAAGTCAGTTTCAGAATTTATTTTAATATCCCACTGCTGTTACTTTAAAACAAAAAAAAATCTGAAAAAAAAAACCAAAACGCCTTAGACCTAACTTTGTGCAGTTTATTTTGAGAGATCCTCATTTTTTGGAAAGAAAGTTAGAAAAATTGAGATCTCAAGAAGAGATATAACAAGTAACTGTGCGCTTGCTTTTATCTTACTTTTACCCATAATCGCTGGCCTTATCTCTTGATTTTGAGACGATATCTTTTTATGGAGGTTTTATATACACTGTATGAAATGTTCCTCAAAAAGCTGTCAGTCGAATGGAACCATGAGTGAATAGCCGGAGTACATTATGGGATACAGCAAAGTGAAGTGGTTAGACATTATTACAATGTTGGTACACACTATAGGAGATGAATTTTAATGGATATAATATTATGAATATTTGGATTTGTTCAAGTGCTTGCATGGATTTTATTTATGATTTATAGGTATTGTATTATTTAAATTTATGCTTTTTTTGTGTATGTGTAACGTTACAATGATTTGCTGTGTCATTTGATTAAGTAAATGTTAAGTTACATCTCTAATATGAATGTCTAATATGAAATATAGAAAGAAGAAAGTTTGTGTGTTTGTTACATGGAAAGAAGAATGTTTGTGTGTTTGTTATATGGAAATAAGAGAGTTTGTGTTTGTTATATGGAAATAAGAGAGTTTGTGTATTTGTTATATGGAAAGAAGAGAGTTTGTGTTTGTTATATGGAAAGAAGAATGTTTGTGTGTTTGTTACATGGAAAGAAGAATGTTTGTGTGTTTGTTACATGGATTGATTGATTGATTGATTGATTGAATATTTAGCGTCATTTTTATGCCACCGAGGGCTAACAGACGATCAGTTAACTTACCACTGTTCCCTGGGATTAACCAGTACTCGAGCACACCCCGTCTCCGTAAGTAACTTTGTTACATGGAAAGAAGAGAGTTTGTGTGTTTGTTACATGGAAAGAAGAATGTTTGTGTGTTGTTACATGGAAAGAAGAGAGTTTGTGTTTGTTTCATGGAAAGAAGAATGTTTGTGTGTTTGTTACATGGAAAGAAGAATGTTTGTGTGTTTGTTAAATGGAAAGAAGAGAGTTTGTGTGTTTGTTAAATGGAAAGAAGAGAGTTTGTGTGTTTGTTACATGGAAAGAAGAGAGTTTGTGTTTTTGTTATATGGAAAGAAGAATGTTTGTGTGTTTGTTACATGGAAAGAAGAGAGTTTGTGCATCATAGATCAGTGTCACATTTTGAGGTTTCGAAACACTGAATTTTTTTTTATTGTATATTTTTATAATAATCTTCCATCTTTATTATAATGTAAACAAAAACATAACTTTTAGAGTGTTGTTTTTCTGCTATCGGTTAGCATTTATTTTCCATCTTGAGGTATAACTGTTATCCCAATAGGCAAAATGTTCCATCTAAACTGAAATAACCATGGATGATTTTTTTCTTGCATACCAAACACATTGAATAATTATTCCAATTTAATTTAATTTTTTTTTTTTTTAAACAGACTTGCTTTTAAGTCTTCAAACATAACTTACATCACATGATAAATATAATTATGTTTATGTGGCGAAGTGAGCGGAAAAGGCAAGTGGAGGGGGTGGAGGATGCAATTCCCACATACCCGGTTAAAAAAAGCGTGGAAATCCATGTCTGGTATACAAGAAGACCCTACATACAAATGAATGTGAATCTGAATAGATCCATGGTCCTGCAAGTGACTGAAAATATTTTATTTTATAGAGTTATTGGACTCAGCATGGTTCGAACTCGTGACCTCAGTGACAAGTGATCTGGAGTCGGTGTTTTATCCGACTGGGCCACTGGAAGGTGCCTGAAAGTAAGATCAGAAATAGTAGCTAGTTACACACATGACAAACTAATTAGGGATCTGTTGGAAGATTACACACCTGCTGCACTGTAAGACACTGCTGAAATTAGGCTTGATGGCCCAATTTATTGAAAGGTGATAGGCTAATTTATACACTGACAGATCAAGTTGGAGGTAATAAGCATTTGCAAATATTTTCGGAGCTTAATCAGTGCATTGAAGCAGTGCACTGCATCTGATAAAATGAAGGTTGGAGGTGTTTGTTTGTTTTTTGTCAATGGTATTTTGAGATTAGTTCATAATTAAGTGATGATTTTCGTGATAAGTTGACCTGATTTTTTGTTTTATCTCTTACAACATTTCAGCTTTGCTGGATAATCATTCGCTATTACTGTTATGGAAATTTAGATCATTTCATATTATTTTTTTTATTTATTACTTTTTTTTTTTAAAAAAGAGCACTAGCTTGTATTTCCAATGAACCATTTAACTAGATAGGAACAACTAGAAGTGACATTTGAAGGGATTTGACATATAAGATCAATTCTTGGCAGAAATTGATTTTTGTGATTACTTTTGGGATGAAGCTGCTTTAAAAGAGAACATTTTCAACTTTGATGACAATTGATGGCGGTATGCTTTTACATGAAAGGAGTATGTGACTTGACTTATGACCTACTAAAGTGAAAAACAGATTTGTTTTTGATAGTAGTCTCATGTAATTCTATTTACAATATCATGGTAATTTACAGAATTTATAATATTGTTTTAAGGTCTGTTTATTATATTTTAACTGTGTAAAAAATATATAAAAATTAAAACAAAATACATATAAATAATTGAAAATATTTTAACAGTATTGTAACATGATGGTAATTAGTAACTGACACTAACCATGTCATTTATACGCTTATATATATATCCATCATAAACAATGGCAGATTTAGAGTAGGCTATTCCCTAACCCTGAGATTTTCTGAATATCAAAAATGGTACCATACTTACATTTTATCAAAAATGATGAAAAATATGATTCGACCCCATGGAATTTGGGACACCTTATATATTTACAAAATTCATGTTGGCCCCCATCCTTGATTGAAAATCCTAGATCTGCCCATGTTAAAAGATAAATGTATGACACTTTTTTTGTCCATCTGCTGCCTTCACTATTGAAAGCACACACCTGTATTGGACAGATCTATGTTTAGTTTATGTTGTAAATTAACAGTCAGTGTTGTTTGTTTCAGTTTGTTGTTGGAGACTGACACTGTGAAAAAGTGACATATCACTGACAGGAGCAGCACCAGCAGTTCAGCCAGTGCTTACAACACAAAAGGAAGCCATTTCAAGGAATTCAGTGCATTAGAGGGAGAATTTCATGCACATTAAATTAACAGATTCTGTGATTTTATGGAATAAAACATCATGTGATTGGAGGCAATTAGGATAAAAATAAGTGTCTTTAAGTACACAAATATTTTTTTTTGATTATTACTTTTTTGTGAATTCCATTATATATTTCAATTGATAAAAAAGGAAATCAATCTGCTTAAAGTGTTAAGTTTTTCAACTGAATAAACAGCCCTTGCCCCACACAAAGGTAGGCGTGGGGCACTGTTGGATTATTTCAGCGTGATGAATGGTTTGTTGCGATCGTAGAAATGTGTCTCCTACAACATGGGAGAAGAGTCACAGATTCCTACTCCCGCACGTGGTTGCACGTGTTGTTTCTTGTGACAGGACTGCTTTCTTCTGTTAGAGGTGGGTATTGTGTCAATAATACATTTTTGGATAAGTTTAAATTATAGGAGATAAAATATGTTTATGTTTATGTGCCAGACAGTTTATACTAATTTACCTAAGTTCAATTGCAAAGAAAGCTCAGAGCTTATATGGACCTCTTCCTCTTCCAAGTCCTCTTCCTGGGTAGAACCTACTAAGTGTTGTTTTTTAGAGGCACCGAGTCAAGCTTGGGATCAAACCCCCAACATATGGATTGAGCAACTAACACTATCTGTTACATGACTGCTCTGCTTAGTGACAGACAGTTGTGAAGTATTATAAAAATTAAACTGTTTTAGAAATTGAAAAAAAAAAATCTGTTAATTGAATTCTTTCAAACCGCAGAATTTAAGCATCTTTGAACTGGTTTATGGCATGAATCACCTAGTTGTGCCAGAATGATACCGTGTGCTAAGTTCGGCTTTTTTTTAATTATCAAAACATGAAGGAGATTTTATCTGAATCTGAAAGTGTAGACTAAAGAATATTCCTCATAAATGAAAAGTAAAAGTCAAAAGATCCAGTCTGACGATTGCTAACTTCACTAACTTTTAACTTCCCCCGTTTCAAAGAAAGTCTGAAGTTATTTGCACTTATCGAACAAAATAAATGTCAGTTGCTACCTCTTGAGATTCAAATTAAAACCTAAATTGAGATACAAATTCTTCTGAGCTCGTGAAAAAATGCCTTCAAGTTTGAAATGTTACATAACGGCAGTTTTACTTAAGTTTGTGAAGATTCGATCAGACAGGTAGAAATAACATTAGAGATAAATGAAAATCACATAATGTCGTAACAATTTCCTGAGAGGAGACATCAATTTATTTTGTCAATAGGTCTCGAAAGATTTACCTTTTGTCGGCACAATGACCATCTTAGTTAATTGATGAAAGATCCAACAATTTATGGGGCCATAAAATCAAGTTACCCTCAAAATAGCTTAACATTAATTTTAGGTCAATTTCATAGTTGACCAAATTTGGGTGTTCTGAATGATAATGATTTAGCGACTGAGATGGGAAAGCATTGTCTGTGATCTTTTATTCAAAATAAAGAGCTTTTTAATTTTATGCGAAAATTAAGTTTAGTGCTGTGTCTCTGTTTTGGGATTAACAAGAAAGTGATATTCATGACAGGTTTGATCGGAATTCTGTGAATTTTAAATGCATCAATAGGTAATTTACGCACCCACAAGAGAATTATTTCTGTGGGATTTCATTTAAAAAAAAACTCTGAAAAAAGTCGTGTAATATTACATTCAGCCCTTGTTCAAGGTTAATATCCAAGGTGGCTTCTTTACAAAGGTGCCTGCTTAATGAAATAACTTTTTATATAGAAAAATATGGATGATTATGATAAATAGAACTCTGAAGAAAGGGTCCTTTGTAGCTGAGCTGTCTAGACACCGTCTCAAGATCACTTACCTCTCACTGCTAAGGTTTTAGGTTTGATTCTCGCTCCCAAAACTTTATGAGAAAGTAACAAATATGAATGCAGTGGGTTTTTTTTCATCCATTTTTATAGCCGTTACTGGTTCATATCCCCAAATGGCAAATAGTATATTTTTTTCCAAAAAAAGGGGGGGGGTTAAAAATTCCCAATTGAAAAGCTTCAATAATTTTAAATTGAAACCATAATTCCTTGATAAAATAAACAAAATTTTCCTCATTCTAAATTGAGTATGACATTGATTCTGTTATTAGATGGCCAAAGAAACAAGTTTAAACATTTTTATTAAGTTGAACATATATATTAAGTGGAAAAGTTTTCCCTTTGTTAATGAAAATGCCACTTAAATTCCCAGTTCTAAGGGTATGGGTCATCTTCCCCAAAAAATGAAAAAAAAAACACTGGAATTCTTGAGACAGTCAGCTGTTCAATAGAAGTCATTGCTAACAACAAGTTTTATCAAATATAAACTTGGACACTTACAGATAATAATAAGTTTGAAAACTGTCTACACAAGTTTGTTAAAACATAGATTAGCTTGTGTTTAAAGTTTTATCAACAATTGAATCATTGTGAATGACCCTTGGAGAGAGATAACACAGGAAAACCTTCTCCAATATTGTATAATTACAGGGCCATTGAGGCATCTTTGAAGTTGATAGATAGACCAATAATTATCAGGTTAACCCTCCGCTGTTTTAGTCTTAATGTGTTTAAAGAATTCGCAGATGTGATATAAAAAACTGTAAATGTTGTATACAAAAAAATCACATTTTGTAACAAAAGTTTGTCTGTTTAGACTGAGATACTGAAAAAAAATCTTTTCTAGCAGTTACTGGCATGCATGATATTTTGTCAATTAATTTGTTTCTGTTACATATATAGCATATTATTAAGTCAAGCGGGGCGATAGTGTAATGGATAGAATGTTTGGCGCTCACGCCAGAGGTTGCAGATTCGAAACCAAGCTCTCATAAAACAACACTCAGTACTGGTTCTACCCGGGAAGCCGACTCAAGAGCAGTTCATATAAGCTCTGAACTTTCATCGCAATTGACCTAAAATAAATAAGTATAAATTAAATTCCCTATTTACTGTAACAAATTGTTAATTAATCGTTATATGGATATCAGTATATAAAAACAAGTTATTCATTTCAATTATTCAGTAACCATGAGGTGTGTTAAAATAATATGTGGACTTTCGTAATATTTTCAACATTTAATACAGTACATGAATAAAAATTTTATTGCCATAAAAATAAATTTCTCTATGCAACTTTTAAATATCATACTGATATTGAAACTGTTACATAGCAACAGCACTAGAAAATATGCATGTAATGGCTACCTGGAGCAGTCCTATGCACAATATTTAGCCAGTCAAATCTTCATGTACTTCAGTTTTGAACTCAATGGATTGCATAGTTCAAGGTAGAGTGATATGGAGATGTGTATGATAAATACGTGAAAAGACATGTATAAGGTGCATCCAAGAGTCTGAAGGGAACTTTGACAAGATGTGATTTGGATGGTTAAATGTCATGAAAAAACTTGACATCATGGGAATGCTCAGAGTAGCAATTACATGTATATTTTCTATGCTGTTGCTATATAACCGTAGTCAATATATATAAATTCTTTCATATAACCAGATCAGATTGATGAAAGTCAACTTTAAAAATGTTGTGCATATAGCTATCCTGCTACTTGCTTACATCCATTTTGTTAATTTTTGACTTCCCACCATAAATTATTTTCAAAAATTGTTTCTAGTCGATAACTAAGTTTTTCAAGTTATAAATAAAAATGGTTCGTGGCTGTTACAAAACACTTCACATACTGTAATAATAATGTAGTTTTTAAACAATAGTTCTTCTACAAAATTTTGTAAATTATGGTAGCTATTTTTTAAAAAAAAAAACGTTTTTAAGAAATGAAAGGGTGTTTAATTAATAGCTCTAATAGTCCCAAATAGATTGTTTACATGTACATCAAAAACTGTTAGCTGGTATTTACTCTAAGTAAATTTCACCAAATGTCTTTTGACAATAACTAGGTAGCAATAGTTTGTTTATAAACAGTATAAAGTCAACACATTATTGGGTTTTCTTACCTTGTCAATATTGACTTCTAAGACTGCTTATTTAAATGTCTACAAGTTAAATAGAACTTACAAGAATAAGCCGAAAGTAAGAGATAACATGTCCATGTAAGATATACAGACAAAAATTGATATTTGTTTTAACTATTAGTATCCATTTCTAATGTTATGTATAAAGAAAAAGTTTTTTACACAGTGAGATTATATTGTTCAATTTCATTCTGCACTCCCCAGCTTGTAGTAATTATTGTGTTTCAGTACTATTACCATACTGCATACATGTACTTAATAAATTGACACTTCACATACTACAATAACATGATTTTTTAAGCGTGGGTGGTAGTGTAATGGATAGGGTGTTGGCTGCTTACGCCAGAGGTTACGGGTTCGTTCCCCCAATCGACCAGATGTCTCTCATAAAACAACACTCAGTACTGGTTCTACTTGAGAGTGGTTCACTCTGAACTTTCATTGTAATCAAGCTAAAATAAATTAGTATAAACTAATAACAAAATTCTTCATAATAAAAAATATGTACCGGTATCTATACTTAAATAAACTGGGAAAAAAGGCAAGTTTAAAAATGCAAAAAATGTAAGTGAATCAGGAATATTGCTTTTGGATATTTGCGGAGAAGGGGCAGTAAGTTTGTTATGGAGAAATAGATGAATGTTACAAAAGTTGAGGCTGAGCCAGATGGCTTCCCATACAACACCCAGTACTAGTTCTACCCAGGAAATTGTCTCCTTATCTATATACAAAAGTCGTAAGCTTATTTTGCAAAACATGAGTATAAATTTGATGTTTTCAGGGGTCCTTTTCATTAACATTCATAAGTCTTAAGATTCTCATACGAACAAATTGTGACACCTAGGAACGTTTTATTGGAACAATTGCAAATTTTAGAAAAATATTATGTACAAGACTTACTGAAGTGTTTGAATGATGAAAGCGAAACACTAAATGAATTTCCTGACTTTTTTTTCATAACTTCAAATTTTACACTAAGATATTGTTTGTATTAATAAAAAATGTTAGTGAAATGGACCACTGATGATTTAGTATTTCTTTGAAAAAAATACTACTTGTACATGTATATTCATGTCAGTTTTGTTTATCTGTACAGGGCAGTCATGGATTACAGTTCCAACAGACAAAAATGTGACAGTAGGGGGGTCGGTGTTATTCGAGTGCGAGGTGGCAGACGCAGGTTCTTTAAATCGAATATGGAACAAGGGCGTGAACTCGTTATTTATAAATGGACAGAGAAACACTGGTGTTCCTGACAGATATAAGATAGAAGGATATAATAATTTAAAAATAGAAAATGTAGAACTATCAGACGATTCAGAGTATCTCTGTGACATTTTTTCATTTGGTTCAGCTCAGGTGACATTAACTGTAATGTGTAAGTACTTTTCTTTTATTAAAAGCAGGTTGTGTAAGGGAAACAACTCCTATATTATTATACTACATTTAGTGAAGAAGTTAGTTCCCTTGCATAACTTAAGAGGTTGTGTAAGGGAAACAACTCCTTCAGCCCTATATTATATTAGATTCAAAGAAGTCGTTTCCTTGCAAAACATGATAATTATCTTTCCTAACTTGGCCTATGTGCACAGGTTTACCAGTAGTCTAAAATAGATTTGCTTCATATAATTGCAACACATAATATGGTGCAATAAATGAGTAATGTGATCTAATTTCGATTGCCGTTTTATGTCATATTTGATACACATTGTTGATCTAAAATTCCAGATCATTTGTATTTTGTTGTTTATTAATGATAATATGATGCTTTGTGTTCATTATATATGGATTATTACCGTGAAATCCTCCCCTAAACACAGCATTTAAATATAATCAGGAAGCACTAGGAACGAAATATACCATTTACAAACATAACTTGGTATTTTGTAGAGAATTACATAAAAACTTGATTTCTTATTTTGTTTCAGTACCGCCAGGACCACCAACCATCAACAACAATTCATCTTCATATGTGGAAAATTCTGTGATATCTTTTACTTGCTCATCTGCGGGCGGCAAACCCGCACCAACATTACAATGGCTGCGGAATGGACAGCCAATAAATAGTGCTATAGTGACTCCGCCCGCCACTCCACAGGGCACCACCTCTAGTCAAATTGTGGTCACGCTTCAACGTGAAGACCATCGTGCTAATTATTCTTGTATTGTGTTTAACGCAGCTAATCAAAACTCACCATTAATGAAAACCATGATGTTAGATGTGCAATGTGAGTATTTACATTTTGTACTTTTGTAAATTTCAATCAACATGACTTCAATAACTTCTTATACACTTATTCAATTTATTTTTATTTGTTTGCCGTTCTCCTACATACCCACTTAAAACTCAGCTACTCAAGTCTTTTTTTATATTTAATTTCAAATTGCTAAAAAAAGAAGTTATATGTTATTTTCTGATTTCTGCATTTATCTTGTTAAAAACAAGTATACAGTGTCAACCTAGCGAGAGAGAGAAAAGAGTATTCTTTCAATAATCTATCTAACTACAGTCAAACCTGTCTTAAGAAGTCACTCAAGGGAGAGAGCAAAAATGAAAACAGGTGGCTACTTAATACAGGTAAATTAAAACTTAAACTGAAAAATGGTAAAAAGAAAATGTGGCTGTTGAAGACAAGTGGTTGCTTAATAAAGGTTACCACTAACACAGGTTTGACTGTACATTAAAAATCTGGTTTGGAGTACAACGAAGCAAACATATATTTATGTATGACCTCACCATGTGTTCAGGAAAGTTTATGTCAGTAATAAGGAATTTTATGAATAAGCTGTAGTTAAAAAATATTCTGTTTAAGAATATAAGAATCTTACATGGGTTTGAGGTTCGAATAGAAAATTCTGTCCCAAGGTGTAACTATTTTGGTGGGAATGAGGCTCTGTTGGCGGAATTTTCCATCCAAACAAAAAAAAAAACATGAATTATTCTTTTTCTTGCAAACCAAACACATTGAATAATTATTTTAACTTAGTTTACCACTACTGATAGCTTTTAAGACATTTATTATATGATTTATGTCATATATTTTTTAAGTTATGTCATCTAGATGGCCTGCTTCACAGTGCTTAAATTTTATCTTGACCCTAGGATGAGATAGAAATATCTAATCCTGGTAAAATTGCAAATATCCTTATCTGGTATGCAAGAAATAAGTTGAAAGAAATGCGAAGAAAATAAAACATATTTTTTTAAATTTTTGAATGTTTTATATTTTTATTTCAGATTCTCCATCCATTAGTTTTACTCCAGACTATAACCCATACCATGTGAAACGGAACACGCAACTTAACATGAAGTGTAATGTTGAGTCTAATCCGCCTTTCACTTCATTAGAATGGTTTAAAAATGGAATCCTCCTTTTATGTAAGAAAATTTCAGCGAGAGTTTTGAAATTATTTTTATTTATATTTTTGATGAGCTTTAACGCAATTTTCAACATATGAAAGGTTATGTATAGCATATCCAGTTTTACTGGTGGAGGAAGACCTTGGAATGAATCTGAGTAGAACCACCGTCCTTCCACAAGTAACTGGCAAACATTCACACATGAAGTTTTTTTTAGGCAAGCGAGGGTTGAGCCCATGACCTCAGCAGTGAGAGGTAAGTGATCTTGAGACGGTGCCTTAGACCACTCAGCCATTGAACACCTTTTTTTTCTTTAAAGTTTATTTTGTGATTTATATAAATGAAACTTTAAAATAAATATTTACAGACATTTGTTAACAAAATTGGGTGGAAAACGATGATTACAAGTAATTTGACTGGAATACAAATATTTGAGATAAAAAAAAAAGAAAAAAAACAATTGAATTTAATGTAGGACAGATAAACTTGATTGTAGGTTTTGTTATATTGAATAAACTTGAAACAGATAAAAACTGCCATAAATATTGTTCATTTCAGCGTCAACTCCAACATTGTCTTTCGCATCAATAGAACCGAATGATACGGGCAACTATACCTGTACTGCTAAGAACTACTTTCAGGGTTCCAGTAATCCGAGCGTGTCGTCTGCATCTGTCTTTGTCAATGTTATATGTAAGTGCTCCGGCTTTTATTTGGATTCATTTGTTTGATTAAGTAGATGGTACATTTGTTTGATTAAGTAGATGGTACATTTGTTTGATTAAGTAGATGGTACATTTGTTTGATTAAGTAGATGGTACATTTGTTTGATTAAGTAGATGGTACATATGTTTGATTAAGTAGATGGTACATTTGTTTGATTAAGTAGATGGTACATTTGTTTGATTAAGTAGATGGTACATTTGTTTGATTAAGTAGACGGTACATTTGTTTGATTAAGTAGACGGTACATTTGTTTGATTAAGTAGACGGTACATTTGTTTGATTAAGTAGACGGTACATTTGTTTGATTAAGTAGACGGTACATTTGTTTGATTAAGTAGACGGTACATTTGTTTGATTAAGTAGACGGTACATTTGTTTGATTAAGTAGACGGTACATTTGTTTGATTAAGTAGACGGTACATTTGTTTGATTAAGTAGACGGTACATTTGTTTGATTAAGTAGACGGTACATTTGTTTGATTAAGTAGACGGTACATTTATTTGATTAAGTAGATGATACATTTGTTTGAGTAGATGGTACATTTATTTGATTAAGTAGATGGTACATTTGTTTGAGTAGATGGTACATTTATTTGATTAAGTAGATGGTACATTTGTTTGAGTAGATGGTACATTTGTTTGATTAAGTAGATGGTACATTTATTTGATTAAGTAGATGGTACATTTGTTTGATTAAGTAGATGGTACATTTATTTGATTAAGTAGATGGTACATTTGTTTGATTAAGTAGATGGTACATTTATTTGATTAAGTAGATGGTACATTTGTTTGAGTAGATGGTACATTTATTTGATTAAGTAGATGGTACATTTATTTGATTAAGTAGATGGTACATTTATTTGATTAAGTAGATGGTACATTTGTTTGATTAAGTAGATGGTACATTTATTTGATTAAGTAGATGGTACATTTGTTTGAGTAGATGGTACATTTATTTGATTAAGTAGATAGTACATTTGTTTGATTAAGTAGATGCTACATTTATTTGATTAAGTAGACAGTACATTTGTTTGATTAGGTAGATGGTACATTTGTTTGATTAAGTAGATGGTACATTTATTTGATTAAGTAGATGGTACATTTGTTTGAGTAGATGGTACATTTATTTGATTAAGTAGATGGTACATTTATTTGATTAAGTAGATGCTACATTTATTTGATTAAGTAGATGGTACATTTGTTTGATTAAGTAGACAGTACATTTGTTTGAGTAGATGGTACATTTGTTTGATTAAGTAGATGGTACATTTGTTTGATTAAGTAGATGGTACATTTATTTGATTAAGTAGATGGTACATTTGTTTGAGTAGATGGTACATTTATTTGATTAAGTAGATGGTACATTTGTTTGATTAAGTAGATGCTACATTTATTTGATTAAGTAGACAGTACATTTGTTTGATTAAGTAGATGGTACATTTGTTTGATTAAGTAGATGGTACATTTATTTGATTAAGTAGATGGTACATTTGTTTGAGTAGATGGTACATTTATTTGATTAAGTAGATGGTACATTTATTTGATTAAGTAGATGCTACATTTATTTGATTAAGTAGATGGTACATTTGTTTGATTAAGTAGATGGTACATTTATTTGATTAAGTAGATGGTACATTTGTTTGAGTAGATGGTACATTTATTTGATTAAGTAGATAGTACATTTGTTTGATTAAGTAGATGCTACATTTATTTGATTAAGTAGACAGTACATTTGTTTGATTAGGTAGATGGTACATTTGTTTGATTAAGTAGATGGTACATTTATTTGATTAAGTAGATGGTACATTTGTTTGAGTAGATGGTACATTTATTTGATTAAGTAGATGGTACATTTATTTGATTAAGTAGATGCTACATTTATTTGATTAAGTAGATGGTACATTTGTTTGATTAAGTAGACAGTACATTTGTTTGAGTAGATGGTACATTTGTTTGATTAAGTAGATGGTACATTTGTTTGATTAAGTAGATGGTACATTTATTTGATTAAGTAGATGGTACATTTGTTTGAGTAGATGGTACATTTATTTGATTAAGTAGATGGTACATTTGTTTGATTAAGTAGATGCTACATTTATTTGATTAAGTAGACAGTACATTTGTTTGATTAAGTAGATGGTACATTTGTTTGATTAAGTAGATGGTACATTTATTTGATTAAGTAGATGGTACATTTGTTTGAGTAGATGGTACATTTATTTGATTAAGTAGATGGTACATTTATTTGATTAAGTAGATGCTACATTTATTTGATTAAGTAGATGGTACATTTGTTTGATTAAGTAGACAGTACATTTGTTTGAGTAGATGGTACATTTGTTTGATTAAGTAGATGGTACATTTGTTTGATTAAGTAGATGCTACATTTATTTGATTAAGTAAATGGTACATTTGTTTGATTAAGTAGACAGGTCATTTGTTTGAGTAGATGGTACATTTGTTTGATTAAGTAGATGGTACATTTGTTTGATTAAGTAGATGCTACATTTATTTGATTAAGTAAATGGTACATTTGTTTGATTAAGTAGATGGTACATTTGTTTGAGTAGATGGTACATTTGTTTGATTAAGTAGATGGTCGTTTATTTGATTAAGTAGATGGTACATTTGTTTGATTAAGTAGATGGTACATTTGTTTGATTAAGTAGATGGTACAGTTGTTTAATGAAAGATATAATAAAACTTGTTAAAGCAGCTTTCACCATGAGATTGCCATAGATGACTGTTTACTCATCAAAAAAAAAAAATACAATAATTATTTTCAAAATTATATCATCGACAGATGCTCCAACTGTTACTACAAAAACCATCATCGTTGCCAACATTTCATCGCAAGTGAATATGAGCTGTCATGTGGACGCTAATCCCCCCGCCAGACAGATTCGATGGCAGAAACTCGACAGCTCTATCAACGACAATGGACCAAACTTTATCTTTACTGCTCAAAAACGTTACGACGGAAACTACTCGTGTACGGCAGTGAGTCGACTGGAGCCGTCCGGACAGCCAACGGAGGATATTTCATCTAAAGGATTCACCACTGTGAAAGTCCGATGTAAGTACTGTAAAATGATAACAAGGCATATTGTAATACATGTACGATTACATATAACATAATGCAAAACTCATGAGAGTCCAGACTGTTAACTTAGGACCAGAAGATGAAGATGTCAACCAAGCTTCAATGTTGGTGCAAATATTTGAACTTAATGAAAAATGATAACAGTTTGTATAAAAATTTGCATTGGAGACAAGTTCCTTCTACACATTGCCTGTCAATGAATAACAATGTTCACATTATACTGACACCAGACCGACCAGACCTAGAACAGTCCTCTAAATGCTGAGGGCCAAATGAGGAAGCGGAATGTGATTGTTATGGATAGAGTGTTGGCCTCTCACGCCAGAGGTTGTGGGTTCAATCCCCAGCTCAACCCGATGCTTCTCATAAAACAATACTCGGTACTGGTTCTACCCAGGAAACGGGCTGGAGAGCAGTTCATAGAAGCTCTGAGCTTTCATCGCAATCAAGCTAAATAAATTAGTATAAACTAAATGAGGAAGCTTCTAGTACCATTTGCCAAGTCTTTGGTATGAACTGGCCGGGGTTCGAACCAATGACCTTCCCCATGAGAGGCAGATACTCTTACTAGACCACCACTGTGGTTTAGACATAGTTATAAAATAACATCTGATGTACTGTGTCCTGGTGTGTATTGCTTTCTTATGTTTTGCCTATTTCATACAGATGCCCCAGGACGAGCTTCTCTTAACCCCACCTCATCTGTCCTAGTTGGTGAATCTGCCACTTTGATATGTTCCGTCGATGATGCAGGCTACCCACTTCCTATTTATGAATGGAGACGCACAGGCAGTGCGACGGTACTACAGAACACTGCATCACCCACATACACCATAGGAAGTGCCAGATTGGCAGATAATGGAGACTACACCTGCCTTCCAAAGAATATGATGGGAGATGGTGTGGTAGCCATGATGAAGCTGGAGGTCAATTGTAAGTTGGATCTGTTTGTCACAGTTTGTCCAATTGACTATTCAAATATTGTATTAAATTTCAGCCCCTTTCCCTCACCACCTCTCCCCTGTCTCGGTTTGTCCAATCAACTATTCAAATATTGTATTAAATTTCAGCCCCTTTCCCTCGCCACCTCTCCCCTGTCTCGGTTTGTCCAATCAACTACTTCAAATATTGTATTAAATTTCAGCCCCTTTCCCTCGCCAACTCTATCCTATCAGTTTGCCTAATCAACTACTTCAAATATTGTATTAAATTTAAGCCTTTAACCCTCGCTACATCTCCCCTGTCAAAGTTTTGTCCAAACAACTACTTCAGATATTGTATTAAATTTCAGCCCTTTACCCTCGCCAAATCTCCCCTGTCAAAGTTTTGTTCAAACAACTACTTCAAATATTGTATAAAATTTCAGCCCATTTCCTTAGCCTCTCCTCCCTCCAATCAACTTTTTCAAATATCATGTTAAATTTCAGCTCCCTCTGTGTTTGTCCAATCAGCTCCTTCAAATACTGTGTTAAATTTCAGCTCCCTCTGTGTTTGTCCAATCAGCTCCTTCAAATACAGTGTTAAATTTCAGCTCCCTCTGTGTTTGTCCAATCAGCTCCTTCAGATACTGTGTTAAATTTCAGCACATTTGTGTTTGTCCAATCAGCTCCTTCAAATACTGTGTTAAATTTCAGCTCCCTCTTTGTTTGTCCAATCAGCTCCTTCAAATACTGTGCTAAAATTTAAGCTCCCTCTTTGTTTGTCCATTCAGCTCCTTCAAATACTGTGTTAAATTTCAGCTCCCTCTGTGTTTGTCCAATCAGCTCCTTCAAATACTGTGCTAAAATTTCAGCTCCCTCTGTGTTTGTCCAATCAGCTCCTTCAAATACTGTGTTAAATTTCAGCTCCCTCTTTGTTTGTCCAATCAGCTCCTTCAAATACTGTGTTAAATTTCAGCTCCCTCTTTGTTTGTCCAATCAGCTCCTTCAAATACTGTGTTAAATTTCAGCTCCCTCTTTGTTTGTCCAATCAGCTCCTTCAAATACTGTGCTAAAATTTCAGCTCCCTCTGTGTTTGTCCAATCAGCTCCTTCAAATACTGTGTTAAATTTCAGCTCCCTCTGTGTTTGTCCAATCAGCTCCTTCAAATACAGTGTTAAATTTCAGCTCCCTCTGTGTGTCCAATCAGCTCCTTCAGATACTGTGTTAAATTTCAGCACATTTGTGTTTGTCCAATCAGCTCCTTCAAATACTGTGTTAAATTTCAGCTCCCTCTTTGTTTGTCCAATCAGCTCCTTCAAATACTGTGCTAAAATTTAAGCTCCCTCTTTGTTTGTCCATTCAGCTCCTTCAAATACTGTGTTAAATTTCAGCTCCCTCTGTGTTTGTCCATTCAGCTCCTTCAAATACTGTGCTAAAATTTCAGCTCCCTCTGTGTTTGTCCAATCAGCTCCTTCAAATACTGTGTTAAATTTCAGCTCCCTCTTTGTTTGTCCAATCAGCTCCTTCAAATACTGTGTTAAATTTCAGCTCCCTCTTTGTTTGTCCAATCAGCTCCTTCAAATACTGTGTTAAATTTCAGCTCCCTCTTTGTTTGTCCAATCAGCTCCTTCGAATACTGTGCTAAAATTTCAGCTCCCTCTGTGTTTGTCCAATCAGCTCCTTCAAATACTGTGCTAAAATTTCAGCTCCCTCTGTGTTTGTCCAATCAGCTCCTTCAAATACTGTGCTAAAATTTCAGCTCCCTCTGTGTTTGTCCAATCAGCTCCTTCAAATACTGTGCTAAAATTTCAGCTTCCTCTGTGTTTGTCCAATCAGCTCCTTCAAATACTGTGTTAAATTTCAGCTCCCTCTTTGTTTGTCCAATCAGCTCCTTCAAATACTGTGTTAAATTTCAGCTCCCTCTTTGTTTGTCCAATCAGCTCCTTCAAACACTGTGTTAAATTTCAGCTCCCTCTTTGTTTGTCCAATCAGCTCCTTCAAACACTGTGTTAAATTTCAGCTCCTTCTTTGTTTGTCCAATCAGCTTCTTCAAACACTGTGTTAAATTTCAGCTCCCTCTTTGTTTGTCCAATCAGCTCCTTCAAATACTGTGCTAAAATTTCAGCTCCCTCTTTGTTTGTCCAATCAGCTCCTTCAAATACTGTGTTAAATTTCAGCTCCCTCTGTGTTTGTCCAATCAGCTCCTTCAAATACTGTGCTAAAATTTCAGCCCCCTCTTTGTTTGTCCAATCAGCTCCTTCAAATACTGTGTTAAATTTCTGCTCCTCCCTGTCACAGTTTGTCCAATAAAATCTTTCAGATGTTATATTAAATTTCAGACTCCACTCCCCTATCATGGTTTGTCCAATCAATTACTTCAAACACCATATTAAATTTCAGCCCCTTCTCTGTCACACTTTGACCAATCAACTTTTTCAAATATTGTTATATTTCAGCTCCTCCTGTGTTTGTCCAATCACCTTTTTCAAATATTAATTATGTTAAATTCCAGCTCCACCTGTGTTTGTTCAATCAAATCCTCCAAATGCTCTGCTTAATGTAGCCATTAGTCATCAAAATTTGCTGATAGAGCACAAGATAGAAGGGCGTCCCCTGCCGATCGTTCAGTGGTATAAAGATGGCGTATCTCTGTCAGTGATGGCAAACCTGTATAATGTGGACACATATGATGTTGTTGTCGAGCAGTACAAATACAAAGTCACATCCAGGTTGACCTTCATTGGTATGTTAGTTTTGAAATTATTATTTTTTGGCCAAAACCATTATGGTTACATTCTGTGCGTAAAAACAAAAATACTTGTTTTGATCCTGTGTAACACAATTTTCAGCACATGAAGGTTGTATAATATTGTGGCATACTTATTTTTATTGGTGGAGGAAGACATTAGAATGAATCTGAGCAGAATCACTATCCTTCCGCAGGATAAGAGAAAGTTTTTTTAACTGGACTTGATCACATGACCTCAGTGGTAAGAGGCATGTGATCATTAGCAGATCACTGATCTGCTATAACTTTGAAATGATATAATTACTGTAAAAGTCTCTGTGTGTATCTTACTTAAACTATACTGTTCGTAGTCAATTTTTTCTTTAAAAAAAATTATTCATCAACATTTACCTCATATGTAAATAACATACATGTATACCAGTAATAGTAAACTATTTTTTAGGGCTCTGTAGACAATTAACTCCAAGAAGCAACCAATCAGCAATCATTTTTTTTCAGTATAGAAAATAATTTGAATTTGATACCTTGTAGGCTCGGGTCGTAACCAGGGTAGATTAAGGATAGAAGATACTGGAAACTACACATGTCAGGTGATGTCCCCCATTGCAGGATCTCCCGTCTCTGCTTCAACAATGCTGTCAGTGGAATGTGAGTACATGTGACCATTCTGACCCTTATGTTATTACTTGTCAGAAATGTTATTTCATGAGGAAAAATATAGAAATTACAAACGTTTAGTTTAAATGTGTAAATATTAATTTCAAGCGTCATTTTATGCCACCGAGGCCTAACAGACAATTAGTTAACCTGTCCACTGGGATCCTGAATGGATAACAAATACTCAAACACACTAATCTCCCCAAGTAGCTGATAACTTTCCCATTTGAATCATTGATGAGAGATTAATGACAGTGAGACGCAATGTCATATATCATGGATATTGTGGCTGGGCGGAGATTCAAACTCACGTCCCCTGGATTGATAGTCCGAGCGTACTGGGCCTGGCCACAAATGTAAAGTTAGCAGAAATAAAAGTTGTTTGGAGCATTGTAAAATCTACAATCATACTTGTAAATAAAAATTATGAACATAAAAACTATTGATTTGCAGTTTCCTATCCCAGGAATGCAGAAGTAGGTAGATAAATATTGCTATTACCTTTTGGGTAATGTATGACACATGTGAGGGTAGAATAACACCAAACAAAAAACTTTTTAATTTTTGTTACTAATATCAAAAACATGGTATTATTTCGGTATATGTTTGATAATTGTGTACTGAAAAATAATTGAATTTAGACATTACATTAAACATTTACAAAACTTACCAAATTTCAACTATACCAGTACAGTTGTGAAATAATATTGTGAAGAAAACTGGATCTTACAAATGTTTTCTTCTATTTTACATATAGTTTCACCGCAAGTTACGGTTGAAAGTCCAGTGGCTGCATTGATAGGAGAAACGGCTACACTGCGATGTCACACTCAGGCTAACCCTTTCCCAGCATTCTACTGGTATAAACAAGGTCAGAGATTAAGTGAGAGCACCAGGGTCATGATGGGCCACCAAGCACTGAACGAAATCACAGCATATGAAGGGTACCTGCAGATAAGACCAGTCACAGAGTCAGATTTTGGCGACTACACGTGTGAGGTCAACAATACTAAGGGATCAACTCGATTGTCAATATTGCTGTCAAAGAAAGGTATTTTTTTTTTTGCAGGGATTTTTTATTCGTGCTTATTATCGAATTTTCTGAAAAATGAATTTGAGATCTGCTGTCATTAAAATAACGATTTCACAATGGTCTTTTTAATTTAAAACAAATACCATTTTCAGCCAACTGCCTTAACATATTGTTCCAATTTCCTTCCAAATTTGGATAAAATCCAAAGTCAATTAGTGAAGCAATCAACTGAAATCCTAGTTAGCTGTCTAGTTAGCTGTTTTGTTTGGTATATATACACAATAAACCATTGCAGACAAACCAAGTGCTCCGACCAATCTTGCTGCTATAGAAAAAACATGGGAGTCTGTGAAACTTAAGTGGGATGCTGGTTTTGACGGCGGGTATGAGCAAAACTTTCATATCGTGCTCAGTAGCGTGCAGGGAGAGCAAACAAAGGAAGTCCATCCACTTGGTGCTACCGCGTTCAATGTCACACGTAAGTATCCCAGAATTGTCACATGGTTGTTAACAGTTCTGGTTATAGTTTGAAATCAATGGTGAATTACAATTTTTATTTAGATACATTATCAAATATCAAACCAATACAACAACAGTCTACTGAGACTTTGAATGGATATATATTTTTCCTGCAGTAATTATCCTCCAAAAAAAAAAAATAATAATCCTCTGTGAAACCTATATATCTAATGTTATCCTTCTAAAAATAACAATTTTTCCTATGATTTTATGATATATGCCTATAAAACTTTTAGGGGAATGTTATTATTTTATCTATTTTATTTAAAGAAATTTCTTTAGAAATAATTCTGCTTGGATGTCAATCTCTTTTCTAAGTGGTCCTAGAAGTTGTAACAAAAAATAAATTAAAAAAAGTCACACCCACATAGTTTTGTCCAAATGTATTAAACAATTGTCATTTCTGCAGGTCTCATGCCTCAAACCTCCTATACTTTTCGTGTGTATGGCAGAAACAAATTAGGAAAGGGAGAAAATTCTGCTGGCTTTACTGCTCAAACTGAAGGTAAGTAGTTGTCTCCCTTGGCAATTCATTTGTTTTGTTTTTTAAATCATTGATTGAAGTTGTTTTTCATTTAGAGATTCGTCAACAACAGGTCTTGATTTCTTTATTTAAATTGATTATAAAGTCACTTATGAGGGAAGAATTAAGTCTTTAATTAATGTACATGTATTTGGTTACATAAATGAAACTGAAGAATTAAACCATAATCTATTAATGTATTTTGTTGTAAACCTGAAAAAATTCCTCATCCATGTGTTAGAAGATAGAGAACTTTCTTATTCAAAATTTACAATGGTCAAGCATGGGAGATGGGTCGGGTTCGATTTTCCGCCACGGCTATGTGTTGTGTTTTTGAGCAATAAAAGTTATCCGCATATGCTTAGTACTATTTCTATCAAGGAATACTTTGAGCTTCATATTAATTTTAAAGAGCAAATTTTTCTCATTAACCCAAAGAGTTATAAAAGAGATGATTATTATTGTCAAAATTTTCAGGGTTTTTTTGTTTTTCAATAATCGTCTTCTGAAACAGCTTTACAGATTTGTAAACATCTTTTTTCTTTCCAGGTCTGGTGTTTCCTCCATTGAAGGATATCCCAGAATACAAAGTCGAGGACAAACAGTTGGTAGTTCCTAATGAATTGGACCAATCATATTGCCTACGCATTGATGTCAGTAATGACAATGGCAAAGTTTGGACCGTCGTAGAACCATGTGCCATTGCACCAGATGGAGTTGTGTACCTTGCTTCACAGTCAGCAACCAACGTGAATGTTTCCGTTTGTTTGGTATATCGGCCAGAAGTCTGTGGAGAACCAGTAAAGGCTGAAATTCGTAAGTTTGAATCTCTGTTTCAAATCACCAATATAGAGTAACTGTATAACCACTTGTTCCAGAAACAGTTTATTTAAATTGTCGATTGTCTGCCTTTCATTGCAAAATGTTATCCAGATTTTTTTGATTTTTTTTTAAATAGTTCTTGGCCTGACGTTACAATCACGAGTAACTAATCTTTGATTTATTAAATAATTGTTTTAGCGAGTTGAAATAGACATTGTTATTATTAATATTTATATATTCTATGTGTGGAGGATTAATAGATAAAAAAAGGTCTTTACCTGTTTTGTTAAAAGAACATTAAACCAAGACAGCCAATTAATATATTTATATTTTATTAAGTTTTTAAAAAAATTCTAATAAACAAAAATAACTCTTTTCTTAAATATGTGCCACTACTTAATTTGATTATGTCTTTTTATTTGCGTGGTAAAAATAAATTAACTGGGCCATTTTGTTTTTCACAGTAATTGTATACATAGGGATTGAAATGGACTGAATAATAGGAATTTCTTTGTTGATCACCATATTGTTGGGTACAAATGATCAGCTCGGAGATGACCACCTTGTATGTGGTAGCCTCATTGTAGGGGTAATTACAGGTTGTGTATACGTGGGGTGTACACAGAGAGGACAGGATATAGAAGGTGGGGAAGTGAAGGCGATTGGCTCCGGTTGAGCTTGTAGGTCAACAATGGTTTAATTGTACTAACAGACTGTAAATATTGACTGCTTTTGAAACTGACCTTAAAACCATGTTGTGTTTTTTTTTTAAGAATATCGTATGTAAATATTGAAATGAAGGTAGAGGTGGGGTGTAGATTTTGTTTGCTTGAATTATAAGGTTATACAACATCTTTCAATCATAATGTATGTACAAAGGAGAGGTGAGGTGGATAAAGTGTTGACTGCCTGTGCTTGAGTTATAGTTTTTTATTTTTTAAAATGTGTTAGTTCATTTTTTGTAGAAAAGAAATGCATAACAACATTGGTAGTAAATGTTATTTTATTATCTTAATAGAAGTATACATATTATTACAGCCAATTCCCATAGTTGTTTAGAAAGTCATCTTGAATTGAAGAATTTAGACGGATCCGCTTCGGTACCCAGAGTTACACTTCCTGTCCTAAAACTCCACAGTTAAACCATCGTTATATCACTTGCCCATAAATTGTTGATTTATCTTTATGAAGATCGGATATAATTGTAACAAATCTTCTCCCTTCATTGCCTTATCCTTTGTCCAGTTCTAACCCCTTTGTTAAAAATAACACTTTATTTGCAACCACAGTACTTTTGTTCACCGCAAGCCCCTTTTGTTGAGTTACACCATAGGTGGGGTCCACAGACCTTTATTTCTTGTTTTGTTGCTTAAATTCGCATTCTCACTGTTGACTTTGGCCATCAAGTGTTCTTTAAACAGCTTTTTATAGAAATCAGAAAAGTTGTTAACTGTACAAAAGAGTTAATCATGACAGCAAATCCAAAACCTTTTGTTACAGATGTTAAGGAAAATGCTGCCGTCAAAAGGGTCTAAGTCTGCATATGACTGTTGGGATGTACACTGGTTTAGAAACAAACTAAATTTTAATCAGTTCTTGAGAATAAATTTTAAGCATATTGCTCAGACTTTGAAATTTAAAATTAGTTCACGTTTAGTGTACACTCTCATGACATTGATTCTTTTTTAAGAAGAATTTAATTACAAGTTTAACGTTGGACAGAACGGTTCACATAAAAACCAGTGAGATATAGATATATATAATAATTGGTGCTCGCATGTGGTGGTTATCTACAGCTCACTTTCTTTGTCCAGGAATCTGGGCGCTCTTTTGAGAACAGGCGCATGTGATTTTGTAAAAAAAAACAACTAATTATTAGTGTATTGAATTACCCCATTTGGGGACTAATTTGAGAGAGAGATAGAGAGGAATATTTGGTCTCTTTCTAATCAACTGTAACAAGAAGAACAGGAAAGAAAACGCTTTTGTATGAAAAATAGATTTTGAAATAGAATTATGACCACAGTCGTTTATAAGCATCCCAGCGTCAATCCTACAATGGATCGGTATACATCTACTCGTACTTCTGCCTCACTCACTACAGGTCGGTTCGTTTCTGTACATTTTTTCATTTTGTTATTATTATACATTGTTAATTTTTCACAATTTTTTTCATTCTTACTTCTTTTTTTGTGTCTTAAAAGTAACAGTCATACTAGTTTCAGTACTAAGTCAGATTTCCCATTTTTAATTAATTATCTGGTATATAGGTGTAGTTGAAATATATTAAGGTTTCCAAAGAGTTGTCAAGCTTGATCTTGCTGAATTGATTAAGCATATTGTGTAGTGCTGATGCTAAGGTACATGAATTGGAGAATTGGGTTGATTCTCGGCCAAGACCATGTCTGATGTCCTTAAGTATTGGACACTTAATCTACATATGCTGGTTTTATCTACATATGCTGGTTTTATCTACATATGCTGGTTCTCTGTAACCTATATAAGACTTCTGGTCCAGTGGTAGATCATTTGAAACAGGATCAGGTGGTCATGAGTTCAATCCTCCGACAAGCCTGTGTGTAGTGTCCTGGAGCAGTCATGTTATTCCTATATACTTAGTACTGGTTCTACCAAGGAAGACCTTGAACGTGATTTGTCTAAGTTGTAAAAACCTTGTTTCAAAATCCATGCAAAATAAATAGTTTTAAAAAGAAGACTTATTTTGATTTGTCTAGGCTGTAGGAACTTTGTTTTTTCAAGTAAATACTGTTAATGTGCTGCAAAATAATAAGTTTGAACCAATTTATAAGTGCATGTCCTTTCCATGTGTTATTTAGATAATTGTATTTCTGGATTTATTATGCTATGGACATAAACATTTACACAGGAGATCAAAATATTTAGTAAACTAAAAATTCAGTGATTAAAATCATTACTTGCTATATAGCAAAATGTAGGAATTAATAATCTATATGGCCATTGTTCTTGTATTGGGTTACCGTTCTTGTGATATCTGACCCAGGGCAACTAATTAAGGTGTATTTCACCTGTATTACTGTATGAAGGAACTGTTTGAATTGTCAGATAATAATCTGAAAGTAAATATTATGTAATGAAAACAAAATCCTATTGACATGGGCTTACTTGCAGTTTCTACAGGTAATTAATTCCCACCGAAAAATCAATATCCAATACTAGAGGGTCCACAAAGGATAATTAATTTTGATTTTATTGAATTTTTAATGGGAAAAATATATTTTAGGTAAATAATTAATATTGTCACAAAAATGGCCAGATTAGGGCTACTTTCTGGCTTTAAGAATTCATTTCTATGTTAATAAGAAGAGATTTTTAATGGTAGAAGGACACAAATACATCTCAATTAATTTTGAGGACCTCATGTTAGATTGAATTGTTCAAATCAGTTCTTTTGTTAAATATAAGTTTTTATTGTTATCTTCATTACTTTTATTCTCAAGTCATTAGTGAAGGTGCATTTAAAGTATTGCCGCTGTCGGTTCATTCATGCATGCATCCATCCCATCATGCTGGTTTCTGGTGTGTGACTTCTGAAATGGTCGGTGTATTGAATACTTGGTGTATAACTGTATAGTTATAAAATACGAGTCAAGTTTGATATTTATCAATATTATGGCCTCTATTTCGACATATGTCTTTTAATACTTTCTTGTTTTGTTATAAGCGCTTTTAATAATTCTGGTCAAAAATCAATTATGTGTGCTACAGTTTCATCAGGTGTAATAGGATCAGGTTTTGTCATTCTACTGATGTCCCATGTGATGTCAATATTAAATTGATTGATCTATGTAATTAAATGATAAACTGGAAATGTTGGGAATAGAGAAAATAATAGGATAACAACTGGGGGGTTTAGAATATTACTTCTGTAGGTTACAGCTGTACTTCTGTGATTACAGCTGTAATTCTGTAGAGTACAGCTGTACTTCTGTGATAACAGCTGTACTTCTGTGAATATGGCTGTACTTCTGTGATTGATTACAGCTGCTGTACTTCTGTGATTACAGCTGTACTTCTGTAGATTACAGCTGTACTTCTGTGATTATAGCTGTTCTTCTGTAGATTACAGAATGTATTTCTGTAGATTACAGCTGCACTTCTGTGAATACAGCTGTACTTCTGTGATTACAGCTGTACTTCTGTAGATTACAGTTGTACTTCTGTGATTATAGCTGTACTTCTGTAGATTACAGCTGTACTTCTGTAGATTACAGCTGTACTTCTGTGATTATATCTGTACTTCTGTGATTATAGCTGTACTTCTGTATATTACAGCTGTACTTCTGTAGATTACAGCTGTACTTCTGTGATTATAGCTGTACATCTGTAGATTACAGAATGTATTTCTGTAGATTACAGCTGAACTTCTGTGATTATAACAGTTTTTATCAATAATAAGCAAAATGACATAATGTGAAAGTACATGTGAGTTTATGTGAAAGTGTTTAGTGCATTTTTTATGGAAACTGTTTTTAGTAACAGAATTGTTTTTCTTTTAAGTGTTAGTAAATATGGTGTATCCGTGATGTATTGATGTCTGAAAATCATGAAAAGATGCATTTCATATTGTTAAGATGATTAAAATATGACATAATATAAATAAAAACTTGGAAGATATTATTTTATACTGCAGTTATTTAAATATGCAAATTAAGCTTCCAGCTATCCTAAACATCTTATGTTTACGTGGTAAAAATGTTTTTTATTTCATCACAAGATGCAAAATAAATAAATGGAAACCAGAAATAATTCAACAAGCTTATATGCTGTGAACATGTTGTGTTTTTTTTGTCTCCATACTTCAAGAATATAATCAGAGGTTTCAGCACAACACTGTTCTATCTTTATATAAACAAATAATGCAGCAAATCAGTTTTGCGGTGAACCATACTTTCAAGAACATATGTTTATCAGTAGGTACAGCCATTATGCAGGTGTAGATTTCAGGTGGTAGCCTATCCATGTACAGGTGTATTGATATACTGTAACTAATACATTAAACCCAAGCTCAAACATGACTCATTCACTAAGTACCAGGGTATCAATTGATCCTAAAACTACAATTATGGCCTGTTTTACAACTATTTTTTTGTTCAGCTTTATTGCACTTTGATAATCCCTGACTTGTTTTGGTATATTTTAAATGCCATAAAACATGTGCAAGTGAATAGTAGCTGATATGAGGAAAATTAGGTCATATTTTCATTTTGAGGTATAATTAGATTTATATATAACTATATATATCCAGTAAATAAAATACATCACTACTGAGTAGGTACCCTTCAGATATTAAATTTTATTAAGAAATAAACGAAAAAAAACAACATAACCTATTAATTAAATATATTGCAGGATGTCAAAAAAAAAAATTGCAAAAACTTTCAAAATTTATAGACAGTGGTTTTGAGTCATTGTGTC